>CM072517.1:72915270-73160671 GCA_036898135.1 Oncomelania hupensis
TAATGTGGCGCCATTCTGCTTGCCTCATTTTCCTCCTGCATTCCTTCTGATGGAATCTAAAGTTGGTCCAGTTGCCGGTCTTCTTGGCTTGGTTGTATAGTCTCTTTTTATGCTTTAACAGTCTCTTAAGTTTGTAGTTGACCCAGGGTAATGTAAAGTTGATTCGTCGAAGGCTGGTAGGTATGAAGCGTTCAGCTGCTGCTATCAAGTTAAGTTTGAAATGTGTCCACATGTCTTCAACGGGAGTTCCTTCCTTTCTCATTGTCATGATGTTGTCTGATAATTGCAAGATTTCAGAGTTCAGGTGGTTCCAGTCTGCTTTAGAATAGTTGTATCGCTTGCGGGGCTTCTCTTTGATGCGGTTAGGGTAGAGGTCAAAGTCTGTAACCACAATGCTATGATCACTAATGCCTGGGATTGACTTGGAGCTCTTGGAGCTATGGTAGTTGTTTGTAACGTGTGGTGTAACGTGTGGTGTAACGGAGCAGGCATAACTATGGTATAAATCTTTACCTCATTTCACGTTGGTTTAGTGGAATAGAGGCTCCGGCTCCCAACAGATTAACTTAGCGATTGCGTGACGGATACGCTCTAAGGCGTAGATATGACTTAGCCAAGCGGGGGTATTGTGTGCCAGTAGCTTTGAGTGGCGCGTACTGATCGTATTGAAGGAGCCCTTTGATAGACTGACGAGATGACGTTATGGAGGGACGGAATGTCTTTTTAAGCTGCTTACACTTGTACTTGACAGCTGTCAATCAGTAATGCGGATGAACTAAACTCTTCTAGGATTACGCCATCTACTTAATCTAGTGTAAGGGGCTATCTACTGAATCTAGTGTAAGGCTCTATCTACTGAATCTAGTGTAAAGGACTATGTACTGAATCTAGTGTAAGGGGCTATCTACTGAATCTAGTGTAAAGGACTATGTACTGAATCTAGTGTAAAGGTTTAAACAAATGGGCTCGCACTCACTAGAGGAATAAATCAATACTTTTTTTTCTGACATTCCTCCTCCCCCTCCGCATCATCATCATCATCATCATCATCATCATCATCATCATCATCATCATCATCATTATCGTCATTGCCATCATCGTCATCATCATTACCATCATCATCGCCATTATCATCATTTCCATCATCATAATCAGTACCATCAACATTATTGCCATCATTATCATTGCCATCGTCATCATCATTACCATCATTGTCATTACCACCACCACCATCCTCATCATCATTCCCATAATCGTTTTTGCCACCACCATCATCATCATCATCATCATCATCATCATCATCATCATCATCATCATTATCACCAAAGTCATCTGATTGTGATTCTCTGGCTATTCCATCACCTCATGTCCTACCTGACTTTTGTTGTCCTATGGTTTTCGTGTTCCTATAGTCTTCTTAAGCTCAACAAGCATTCTTTGGGATGCATACCTGCGCCTTACAAATGGACATGGTCACCTTAAAGTCGTAGTCGTTAACCTTTTTTACATTTCCCGCATGAAGCTAATGCGTTTTTGGAGATTTGGCTCGCATAAATATAAAATCATGATGATTTACACAATACACAACAATACAACTTTATTGCCCAGTTAAACGCAGACATTTTGCCTTTGACACGCCATCCATGCATGTAACATCAGTAAAGACTATTAGCCTACAATAAATTAATTAATTAATTAATTAATTAATTAAATTTTAGAAAAGCTGTTTATAAGTGATTATAGCCTACTATATACAAACACAATATAATGATATCAATAATGATTACACGTCATGCATACATTCGATTTTAGATTGGAGGAATATGTTTAAAAAATGATATTGATTATGATTACATCATGAAAAGTTTGATTGTATATTAGACGAATAGGTAGAGTCTAAGTACATTCCAAATTTCCAAATTTGATTCAAATCTCTTAATAATTTAGGAGAAACTTTGGATTAGAAATTATATATATATATATATATATATATATATATATATATATATATATATATATATATATATATATATATATATATATATATATATATATATATATATATATAAACAAAACAAACAAAAATCCAATGTGTTACGGGCTAGGATAGGGTAGGATAGGATAGGATAGGATAGTATAGGACGTGAGTATGATGACCTCTGGTAGGCATCTTGTTCTAGCAACATTGCAAGTTTAAAAGATATTCGTTTATTGCTTCAGAGAACAGAGCGGGCGGACAGACAAACAAAGCCCACAAAAACAGTACCCCAGCTATTGCTCGGGAACTAAATACGAGGCCCACCTGTAAGCTTTATAACAGTGATGAAACGCCAAAATAGTAGCGACTGAGGAAACGGATCTTAGTGATAATTATAGCAAAGTGACTGATAGCGAGTGATAACACAAAACAGCATTTGAGATGCACAGCCCAGATCACTTTCACACTCTATTCCGATCGTAAACATTAAACATTACCTGCCTACCGGGAACCTTACCTGTTGGATATTGTTTTTTTAAATCTGTAAATAAAGAGACAAGCGTGTTACCTGTGCATAATACAGGTGTTACAGGAGATAAGGTTGGTTTATTGCGGCTTCTCCTGCCATGGAAAGAAGACGCTGCTACACGTTTGTTCTGGCACTAGCCGCTGCTTTCGCAGGTGAGTGAGTTGTACTCTTTTTTCAATCGATCAGTACACTTTTGAAAGAAAAAGAAAGAGACAGTCATCGATAATACTGGTTTAGTAAATGGTGTGGACGATTAAACCGTCGGTGCAGTCAGTCTGTGGACAGCGACATACCACAAATTCTTCTTTCCATGTAAAAAGACTTACCGCCCATCGGAATTCATTTATTTAATTTAAGGTCTGCACACATAGTGATTTTAGACCAACAACAACATTAAAAAGAAAAAAAATTAATTAATTAAAAAGATTTAAAATTAACATTGTAACAATTTCACCAGCTTGAACTCCTACTATTTAAAAATGTACAACATTCTTGACATCACACATTTTCTTTCTTACATGTGAAGGTAAACGGACCAGCTTGAAAATGTCTCGTAGACAGAAACACCCCCTCCTACCCCTCAACCCATCTCACACATACACACCACCACTACCCTCCTCTATCTTCCTTTTCCCCTTACCCTCCCCCTCTCTCTACTGACTCCCCTCCTCTTCTCGTCCCTCGATCAGAACCTTTGAGTCACTTCCTGTCCTTAATCCGGCCTGATGTCGTTCACGTTTGTTAACTTTTTAATCGCTTGAAAGCGCTGGGATTGGTCGATGTTTCACCAGCCCTCCAAACTTCTTGGTGTATTGTCACTATGGGGTTCTCACAGTGCAAGAAGAAGAAGGAAATACTATAAAGAAGAAGAAGAAAATAATATAAAGAAGAAGAAAAATACTGTATAAAAGAAGAAGAAGAAATAAATCAAAAATTAAAAATCCTAATGTAGAATAGCGAGAATGGAAGAACCACTATTTCTTCTTGCTTTTAATGAGCGACGATAAACATTTCTTTTTTCTTTTTTTAAAGTTTTAAAAAAAGTAACAAGTATTTATAAGTACTTCGTTCTTCACAGGTGAAGTTAAACGTTTTTTCTGTCTTTTGTGTGTTTCTTAATGTCAACTAATTGTTACAAGGGAATGTACGTTGGTAAAAGTGTACGTGTATGTCAGTAGTATGATGATTTCTATAGTTTGATTAATTAATTAATTTGGAAAATATCTATGATGTGCGTATGGTAGATTTTGGACATTTTTTATGTTACATCAGTACAACTTATGTTAAATTAATCTGATAAATGAAAGTTGATGCAACAACAACAATTTTTGTTACACAAATGTTACACAAATTGTCTATTTTCAACAATCGGATCTATTAACTAGCATGGTGAAGTGTAGTTTTGCTACCGTTCAAAATGAACAACGACAGTGCTGTTTTGGGACACAGGATTTGAATACTGAAATGTATTATGTTGCAGTTTGGTCAAGTCACAGTTGTTGTCATTCACATGATTTGTTTTTCCAGCCAGGATAGTTGGCGTAACGTCTTTGTCACACGGCCTTAGCTGTGACTTTGAGACCAATTTGTGCAGCTGGACCCAGGACAGGCATGACAACTATGACTGGATTCGCCAACGCGGCTCTACAGCTTCTGCCAACACTGGCCCCTCTGCAGACCACAACAACGCCAGTGAGTCAATGTGACGCCTTCAGTGTGCAACACAAAGTGCTAAGTTTGAGTGTTGTAGGATTGCATCAAGCACGCTTCTATTCCAATAACACAAGCACACTGACATAACAACAACACAACGTGCCAAGTTTTAGTGTTGTAGGATTGCATCAAGCACGCTGCCATTCCAATAACACAAGCACACTGACATAACAACAACAAAACGTGCCAAGTTTTAGTGTTGTAGGATTGCATCAAGCACGCTTCTATTCCAATAACACAAGCACACTGACATATCAATAACACAACGTGCTAAGTTTTAGTGTTGTAGGATTGCACCAAGCACGCTGCCGTTCCAATATTACAAGCACACTGACATACCAAAAACACAAGCACAATGACATACTAATAACACAAGCACGCTGACATATCAACAAAACAAGCACACTGACATACAAATAACGCAAGCGCACAAGCACATTGACAAACTAATAATACAAGCACACTGAAATACCAATAATATAAACACCATCCAGCAAACTATTCCCTTTAGTTTGGGATTGCTTCACCTAAGGAAGTGTGACGGTGGGTCTATTGTTGCTGGGCTCTGCACAATGGGATGCTATTACCCACTCGTCTTTAGCCTATGGGGATCGCTAGTGAATCTCCCTGTGACTCTACTTAATACATTTATAAGTTTAGCTCGGTCTGTGTTTAGGCTGGGGTACAGAGATAGAAATAAAATGGTAAAAAGATCACTGTCACACTAGCTCTCACACGGCTATGAAACATAGGTAGTCCAGCCACTTGATAACAGTAAATATCACACATTTATTTCCTCTACTCTATACACGATCTGATAAGTACGATACTAACTTAAAGTTCAAATGTCACTTTGAATGGTTCGCTCCTTGATAGTATAGTTCTATGCAGCTACTGTATCATCATCGGGCACTGGATGCTTTCTGCCCTAAGGGTCAGAGTTCTAGAAGAATGGACTACTGTGGTCCTTTGGTAACAGGTTTGGTGCACTGAGTACTTTGCACTTAACTCAATGTTAGAAGAGCTGTGTTGTGGTTGATTCCTTGATGAGCTGTGTTGTTGTGGATTCTTCTCCTTGTTGCTAGACTGGTGGGCTCTCGTCGCGCATTGCTTGAGAAGCCGAGGCAGGTCGACTTTCAGTGAAGACTTTTTCTCGTCGTTCGTCTAGTTGGGCTCACGATACGATGCCTGCTCGTCTGTAACATATGAGACAAAATTCTGCACCACCACTAGGTGTGTGCAGAGCGTCTCATTGAAGGCCGAAGTAGCCCACAGTGATTAGCTCCACATATCTATAAATAAGTGACAAACATTCTGCTAAGTCCGTGGTCCACTGGAATCTCCACTCTAATTTCCTATACATATATAAATATAAATCATGGCTAATTATACACATAGAGAAATAATTAATATTATACACATTCTCTGGTACAGCCACCGGTCTGCAAGAATACATATAGGCTAAACAACAGTGGGTCCATATGGAATTCATCATGGCGTCGACCGGTCGGGTTCGCCACGTGGTCACGCAATGTTGGACAAACAATTCAATTCTAAACATGGCAAATTGCACAAACATAATTCAACAATAATATCAATACAGCACGATAATACAAAAGTATGTTCATTTACCTTTTTGACAATGTCAGGCCGTGGCTAACTTAGTTGAATAGAGTTTCAACCGTTCCTGCTTTTCTAGTCTTCAGTGGAGAGATTTCTTAGAGCTGAGCTCTGTACTCTAGGCAAGTTGAACAGCGAATGAGTCTCTACCCCTGTGGTCAGCAGGAAGAGGGGGAATCTAAAACTACCAGAGTCGCCCTCTGGCGTGTCGGGGCGGTACTACTGCCTATACGTAAGCTGGATGATGTCATTACCTACTGGGCTATCGTCAGCATTAGAAAAGTGTAGCATACAGCAAATTTCTGTCGTCTTCTGCAGGCTAACATTAACCTACTAAGGTTACACTGACTAACCAAGGCAAGAACTTAAAAGTGCTTGTTACAGGAAGTGGGAGTGGGAGTAAGGTGCTAGCATCTTGGACCTAATCCTTACTGGATGCTGTCCTCCTGCCAAAAAGGTTAATATAGGACAGAGCTATCTCCATCTTTCTCTTCTGCCTGTGGTTTAAGGTCGAGGGTTTGTGCCATAGATACAGATGGCCATTTCGCTGTATCATTGTATCAGCTGGATGTGCTGAAAGTCAGGTGACCGATTTCCAATAGTATAAGAAGATCTAGGGTGAAGTCTTGACATAGGTTTCCCGTGAAGATACACACATAACTCAATAATAACAGGAAAATAACTACATCAACCTATGACAGATGTTTATTTCTACAGCAAATATTAGATGGAAATAACAACTACAGCAACATATTAATAATTATGACAAATGTTTATTTTTACAGCAGACCTGATAGTTCTCCGCGAAATCGCGGAAATCCGCGAAAACGAAAACGAAAAAAAAACATAAAAAAAATAAGGAAATGAGAAACAATCCGCGGACACTTAATTTTTTTTTTTTTTTTTTTTTTTGGTTGTTGTTGTTATTTTGTATCGGAAGACGAAAGTTGCTTTACTCGCTTCCGGTTTTGCGGCGCCATACTTTGTTTTGGAATAGTGGTGCAGCGTTGACTGTTTCTGTGTATATATTTTCGCCGTTCAAGTTGTGGATTTGTGGACGTCATCAGACTCATTGGACTTCAAAATATCTGTCACAAGGCGTGACATAGTCGCACGTTCCGCGGAAACCTCTCTTAGATCACTTTCAGGTCTGTACAGCAAATATGAGATGTAATTAACAACTACAGCAACATATTAATAATTATGACAAATGTTAATTTCTATAGCAAATATGAGATGTAAATAACAAGTTCAGCAACATATTAATAAGTATGACAAATGTTTATTTTTTTTTTACAGCGGATCACTACTATATCTACATGGAGTCGTCTGCTGGCCGAATGGGATCCACCACACGTCTGACCAGCCCTACCTTCAACCCAGGGGCTGTGCAGTGCTTCTCCTTCTGGTACCACATGTACGGACCTCACATCAACGCCCTCAATGTCTATCTCAGCGACGGCAACAGCAACAACATCACCATCTGGTCACGCAACCACACCCAGGGAAACGCCTGGCACCAAGCGCAGATCAGACTGGGAGACCTCAGCTACAGCCAATACTCCGTTGTATGTCATGGTTGTCTTGTTTTTTTTCTTCCCGTCTCTGTGTGTGACTGTATATCTGTACAGTCAGTACATCGTTGTATGTCATGGTTGTCTTGTTCCTTTTCTTCCTGTCTTTGTGTGTGACGATATATCTGTACAGTCAGTACACCGTTGTTCGTCATGGTTGTCTTGTTCCTGTCTTCCTGTCTTTGTCTCCTGTCTTCATGCGTGTGGGTGTGGGTGTGTATGTGTGTGTGTGACAATTTTGGTGATTGGCTTTTTGGGGCTGGTACACATGAAGTTTGTGTCAGGACTGCAACTCATTGCACTATCACAGTAAACCAGTGTGGCTGGGTAGTGGGTACCTATCACCAGTGTGGCTGGGTACCTATCAACCAGTGTGACTGGGTACCTATCAACCAGTGTGGCTGGGTACCTATCAACCAGTGTGGCTGGGTACCTATCAACCAGTGTGACTGGGTACCTATCAACCAGTGTGACTGGGTACCTATTAACCAATGTGGCTGGGTACCTATCAACCAGTGTGGCTGGGTACCTATCAACCAGTGTGGCTGGGTACCTATCAACCAGTGTGACTGGGTACCTATCAACCAGTGTGGCTGGGTACCTATCAACCAGTGTGGCTGGGTACCTATCAACCAGTGTGACTGGGTACTTATCAACCTGTGTGGCTGGGTACCTATCAACCAGTGTGGCTGGGTACCTATCAACCAGTGTGGCTGGGTACCTATCAACCAGTGTGGCTGGGTACCTATCAACCAGTGTGGCTGGGTACCTATTACAACCTTGTTAAAGTGAAGGGTTTGGGTTGTAATAAAGTTATGGAAATGTGACCTCAGTTCATTGGACTGTCATGGCGGCACAGTAAAAGCCTCGCTTGTTTGGAATCAACTAGTGTCATGGTCGACTGTAGAAGGTGTGAAAGAGGAGAAGATTCAGTTATCGGCGAACTGTGCTGAGTTCTTTACAACGTTGTTAAAGTTAGCGGTTTGAGTTGTAATAAAGTTATCGAAATGTGTGTGTGTGTGTGTGTGCGTGTGTGCGCGTGTGTGTGTGTGCGTTCTATGTATGAGATAGAGTTAGTAAAGTGGTCATGTTGTACTGACATGTATACAGCAACAAGAGGTGATGTTCACATCCATAATCATAAGATACAGATGTCGTAAGATAAAGATGCAGTAAGATACAGATGTCGTACGATACAGATGTAGTAAGATACAGATGTCATAAGATATAGATGTCGTAAGATACAGATGCCGTAAGATACAGATGCCGTAAGATACAGATGTCGTACGATACAGATGTAGTAAGATACAGATGTCATAAGATATAGATGTCGTAAGATACAGATGCCGTAAGATACAGATGCCGTAAGATACAGATGCCGTAAGATACAGATGTCGTAAGATAAAGATGCAGTAAGATACAGATGTCGTAAGATACAGATGTAGTAAGATACAGATGTCATAAGATATAGATGTCGTAAGATACAGATGCCGTAAGATACAGATGCCGTAAGATAAGATGTAGTAAGATACAGATGTCATAATATACAAATGTCATAGGATTGATTGATTGATTGATTGATTGTTGCTTTAGGTCCAGCGGACTCTTCCGAGCCAAATCAGGACCGGTGTCATAGGATAAAGATATAATAAGATACATATGTCATAAGATAAAGATATCATAAGATAAAGTTATTATAATATACAGATGTCATAAGATAAAGATATCATAAGATAGAGATGTCATAAGATAAAGATATCATAAGATACAGATGTCATAAGATAAAGATATCATAAGATACAGATGTCATAAGACCATACCTTATTGTTTTCTTTCTTCCGAATCACAGTTTATCAGATGTACCCTATATATCCAGTTCTCTGCCCATGGCCTCAAACACATGTTGACGCCATGTTTTGTAGTGAGAGTCAGTAACTGTGTGCCAGGGCTAGTTTAGTACAATTAGACCTACTCTCTGCGCACAGGCGTGCTAATGTAAAAGTAACACGAGATCGAATGGAGGGAGTGTGAAAACTAGATGGTTAAGATTTAGCAATATGTGCGTGTGTGTGTATTGAGTGTGTGTGGTGTGTGTGGTGTGTGCGCATATGTGTGGTGTGTCTGTGTTGAGTGTGTGTGTGTGTGTTGTGCGTGTGTGTATGTTGACTAGCAACTATATATTTGCCCTTTTGTGCAGTTCATCGGTTGCATGACTTTAATCTTATTATTCTTTTATTGAGATTTTCTGTCATATTGTTCACTATGTTTTATGTGTGCTTCTGTGTGTGGTGCTGCAGCGTTGACCAAATGCATTCCTTGTGTATTATTCACTTGGCAATAAATTATCTTGTATATCTTGTACAATATGAAGATCAAAGATCTTGTTGTTGCAGATGGTGTTTGAGGCAGTGACAGGCGACAGCTACATGGGTGACATCGCTGTCGACGACTTCATCCTTGCCCCCGGCTATTGCAACGGTGAGCAGCGTCTGTACAAATAGCTGGGCTACACCAGTGATTGACATAAACGCATGTTTCACATCAACATTTTTCATCACACCTCTAACCATTGAATCAGTGTAATCATCTTATTTAAGGTCACCAGTGATGTGGATTACACTTTCTGTGTGACCAACACACTGGTAGGGGTCAGTCGTAGTAAATCATGGTCACAGAAAACAAGTGACAAGAACTAGTGAACAACCAGACTGATAACTTTCAATTTTTCCCCTCACAAAATAACATGGGAATTATATTGTTTGTTTTCTGTAATTTTCTCCGCCAGATGACAGCAGTGCATCGCACATTGACTGTGACTTTGAGCCGGCGGACATTTGCAACTACACACAGGAGACCAACGATGATTTTGACTGGAGGAGGAACCAGCAAGGCACCAGTAGTGCCAACACTGGACCCTCCGCTGACCACACTTATGGCACTTCGTTAGGTCAGTGTGGCGCTCGCGTCTTGTTATTGGTCATACATTTGTTTGTTGAGTTCATTGATTATCTATCAGCTATTTGCGTCAGTCACAACTTTGTTCAAAGTCTCACAACTCTTTGACACACCGACTCAACCAAAGATTTTAGGTTTTGAAGTTAGTTCAGCCAGGCTAGCTATAAATAGCTTTGCCGGTGCTCTTCTTTCCTTTCCTTTCACTGAAAGGGAGGGTGTAGGCAAGCTATAAATAGCCCGCAGCCAGCAAAATGTGGGAGAACCTAAGAGTGCTGCTCACATAGGCATTGAGCTGGTGTGTTGACAGGGCTGTCCTATTATTTTATAGATGTAAGGGTATAGTGATGGTTTAGGAGTATACCAAGGGTGCAATGATGGTCTAGGAGTATACCAAGGGTGCAATGATGGTCTAGGAGTATACCAAGGGTACAATGATGGTCTAGGAGTATACCAAGGGTACAATGATGGTCTAGGAGTATATCAAGGGTACAATGATGGTCTAGGAGTATACCAATGGTACAGTGATGGTCTAGGAGTATACCAAGGGTACAATGGTGGTCTAGGAGTATACCAAGGGTACAGTGATGGTCTAGGAGTATACCAAGGGTACAATGATGGTCTAGGAGTATACCAAGGGTACAGTGATGGCCTAGGAGTATACCAAGGGTACAGTGATGGTCTAGGAGTATACCAAGAGTACAATGATGGTCTAGGAGTATACCAAGGGTACAATGATGGTCTAGGAGTATACCAAGGGTACAATGATGGTCTAGGAGTATACCAAGGGTACAATGATGGTCTAGGAGTATACCAAGGGTACAGTGATGGTCTAGGAGTATACCAAGGGTACAGTGATGGTTTAGGAGTATACCAAGGGTACAATGATGGTCTAGGAGTATACCAAGGGTACAATGATGGTCTAGGAGTATACCGAGGGTACAATGATGGTCTAGGAGTATACCAATGGTACAGTGATGGTCTAGGAGTATACCAAGGGTACAATGTTGGTCTAGGAGTATACCAAGGGTACAGTGATGGTCTAGGAGTATACCAAGGGTGCAATGATGGTCTAGGACTATACCAACGGTGTCATTTACTTAGCTATATTGCTAAGGGAAATAATCGTGTGACACTAGTTGACTGGAGTAGTGGCCCAGCGACAAGGGATGTTAAAACGTTGCGACAAAAAAGAATGTATCGATTTCTACAAGTGTCTTATAATTTCATTGGCCAATGACTAAGCCTGATTTCGCATGGCAATTAGCCAATCACAGATGACGATGTTTCTAGCAGAATAGGAATGTCGTAAGAATACAGGACCTACTTTAACCCATTTACGAATGGCAGTCCCCTTTGCCTTTCCTGCAAACGGCTAAAAAAAATCAAACAGTCTTGTATTTTTTCACGACGCGCTAAGACAGCAAAATGTGATTCCCAAACCGTCACTAATTCACAAACACTACAACAACAATTATTTCAAGAAAAGGAGGAGCCAAAAGAGTCAATGGACCAACATTACTGAATCAGCAAAATGAAAGTGGCATTGTTTTTCATTGGCTGCTTAAGCTAGAATTGACTGAAGACTAGGCCTACATTTTGAGCTAAGCGGAGACGAATCAATGAATGAAACTGGCATTGTTTTTCACTGGTCAAGTTTGGTTGAAGACACCTGTCATGTGCTGGAGTTCAGTTTTCTTTACTCTGCCTATGTGTGTGAGGGGGTGGGCGAGTGGGTGATCGGGTGGGTTTGCGCGTGCGTTTATGTTTGTGTGCGTGCTGAATAAATGTGAAAGAAAGTTTCAGAATTTTAAACTATTTTTGGTTGCGCATTTGGATGACATTACTGGACAGGAGTGTGTAAAGTGGTCGTTCACACACATCTTTCTCCTCAATTTCCATTCATCTTTTTTCCAATTGGAGAAATCAATACATAAATGTTATTTTCATATTAGAATATGAAAATTTGTCACATTTCGAACGGACAGTATTGCATTCGCGCGTAAAGCGCGCTCGTGAATACTGTCCGATCTCGATGTGACAATTTTCCATATCCCGACGCCAACATGCAAATAACGTGTAATGTTGTAATCAGGAAGACATGATTCAAAGAAAACAACTTGTAACAAATGTATGTGCAATGTTGGCTGACCCATGGACCACTGTCAGCTCAGATGTATGTAAGATTGCCAGTGATGACTGTAATGTTGGCTGACCTATGGACCACTGTGAGCTCAGATGTATGTAAGATTGCCAGTGATGACTGTAATGTTGGCTGACCTATGGACCACTGTGAGCTCAGATGTATGTAAGATTGCCAGTGATGACTGTAATGTTGGCTATGGACCACTGTCAGCTCAGATGTATGTAAGATTGCCAGTGATGACTGTAATGTTGGCTATGGACCACTGTCAGCTCAGACGTATGTAAGATTGCCAGTGATGACTGTAATGTTGGCTATGGACCACTGTCAGCTCAGACGTATGTAAGATTGCCAGTGATGACTGTAATGTTGGCTGACCCATGGACCACTGTCAGCTCAGACGTATGTAAGATTGCCAGTGATGACTGTAATGTTGGCTGACCCATGGACCACTGTCAGCTCAGACGTATGTAAGATTGCCAGTGATGACTGTAATGTTGGCTGACCCATGGACCACTGTCAGCTCAGACGTATGTAAGATTGCCAGTGATGACTGTAATGTTGGCTGACCCATGGACCACTGTCATCTCAGATGTATGTAAGATTGCCAGTGATGACTGTAATGTTGGCTGACCCATGGAGTACTTTGAGCTCAGATGTATGTAAGATTGCGTGTGAGGACTGCAATGTAAACAAGAGGTTTGTGAGCACCTGCTTTGGTGTTTCTAACACTTGTAGTCCAAACCTGCTTGAATTTTTTAAACTCTAATCTGTGTAACATGTGTAGTCTAACACAAAGTGACCATTCATCTAATCTGTCTCGTTTCTTCCAGGCCACTACATGTACATCGAGTCCTCAGCACCCCAGCTGCCTGGACAGAAAGCTCGCCTGTGGTCGCCCGTCATTGCGGGGTCTGGCTGCGTATCGTTCTGGTACAGCATGTACGGAGCCACCATGGGGACGCTCAGCGTGTATGCAGCAGACACCTCCACTACCACCGCCGCCTCCCTAGGCCAACCGTTATGGTCACTGTCTGGTAACCAGGGCAACCAGTGGTTCAAAATGCAGGTCCGACTTCCTCCCGGCGGTGGCAAGCGGGTAAGGCTTGGATCTTAGTTTGTAACCCGTTGTTGCTGAGGGGCTTTGTCCATAGCGCAGCCAGCACAGGAAGCCAACAAGTCCAGGCAACACATCTGTAGTCCTCAAAACAAGGGAAAGGTGGTGCGCCACAGTGTTGATGAAACATGGTATTACTACCAATCACATCACACAGGACATATGTCATCACACAGGACAAATCACATCACACAGGACAAATGTCATCACACAGGACAAATCACATCACACAGGACAAATGTCATCACACAGGACAAATCACATCACACAGGACAAATGTCATCACACAGGACAAATGTCATCACACAGGACAAATGTCACCACACAGGACAAATCACATCACACAGGACAAATCACATCACACAGGACAAATCACATAACACAGGACAAATGTCATCACACAGGACAAATCACATCACACAGGACAAATGTCATCACACAGGACAAATGTCATCACACAGGACAAATGTCATCACACAGGACAAATGTCATCACACTATAACACCCGCCTACACTCATCGCACGGACACGCAATACAACACTGCTAAATGTTCACACTGGGCATTGTTTTGTACACAAGGTATTCACATTGGACAGTGTTTTGTACACAAGGTATTTACATTGGGCATTGCTTTGTACACGAAATATTTACATTGGAAAGTGTTTTGTACACAAAATATTCACATTGAGCATTGTTTTGTACACAACCTATTCGGGGTGTCGGATAGCGCAGTGGTTGGAGCACTCGCTACTGTGTCGCAAGTTAAGCACCGTTCAGTGCGGTTAGCACTTGGATGGGTGACCGCAAAAACGTGAAGCAACAAATAACAACGCCCCCAGTTGACTCAACTGTGACTGAGTACATACTCTCTTAAGGGTGGAGAAGGTAAAGCAGCGAGGGAGAGAGATGGGCATCACCCTCATTACGCTGGTCCAAGATAAGTGTGATCTCCAACATCAAGCTCCCCTACGGCCACAAGGCTATGGGACTACCTTTACCTTTTTTTTTTTTTACAATCTATTCACGTTGGACAGGGCGTTGTATACAAGGTATTTACATTGAACAGCGCTTTTGTACACAAGGCTGAGATCTGTTTATTCACATTAGGCATTGTTTTGTACACAAGCTATTCACATTGGACAGCATTTTGTACACAAGGATGAGTGAGATCTGTTTATTCACATTGAACAGTGTTTTGTACACAAGGTTGAGATCTGTTTATTCACATTGGACAGCGTTTTGTACACAAGACTGAGATCTGTTTATTCACATTGGACATTGTTTTGTACACAAGGTTGAGATCTGTTTATTCACATTGGACAGTGTTTTATACACAAGGTTGATATCTGTTTATTCACATTGAACAGTGTTTTGTACACAAGGTTGATATCTGTTTATTCACATTGGACAGCGTTTTGTACACAAGACTGAGATCTGTTTATTCACATTGGACAGTGTTTTGTACACAAGGTTGAGATCTGTTTATTCACATTGGACAGCGTTTTGTACACAAGGTTGATATCTGTTTAGTCACATTGGACAGTGTTTTATACACAAAGCTCAAACCTGACTTGCAATCAAAGCAGTGCATGATGGCCTGTATTGACCCAGTACTGCCAAGGGTAAACAGTAACCGTGGAATGGTTTTGTTGCTGTCAGGTGGTGTTTGAAGGCACAATAGGACGAGGCTTCACCAGTGACATGGCCATTGACGACGTTACACTTCAGCCCAACTGCCCTCCCCTTGGTCAGTTCTTCATCACTAGTCTACCATCCTTATTTTATTTTTTTTAAATTGCATTTATTTTTAAAATTATATTAAAATTTATAATTAATTAATTTAATTATTTGAGTGTATGTACACATGTGTGTGTACTTACACAAATGTTTATTTTAGTGCTTTATAAGGAAATGTGTTATTATTATGCATTTTATTATTTTATTTTTATTTTTAATTTTGGTAACCTCCTGTAATAGTAGTGATCCTCCTTGTTTGACCAAACGCCTTTAAGGCGGTAACGTCTTGTGGTGTCTACGTAGCTTGAGCGTTTAACTATATGTTTGCTCGCTTGCTCTTCTCGCACAGCATTAGAACTCGTAACCAAATAGATGAAGAATAATCGGTTGGCTCAAGTCACCTTCAAACTACAAGCATGACCGCAAGACCGTCAAGGTCCAGACCAATTACTGATAACAGGCCGAGACACCTATAGGAGTTTATTACCTTACACTGAAAACGCATCAGGGTGAAATAACTACTTCAGAATTACGATGACTTGTTCAGGGTCCTGTTCGTTTGAGAGCGACTACTGTGACTGGACACAATCCGCTGCAGTGCAGAATACACAGGATTACTTGGTGCGTGCCAAACCCAGCTCACAGATTTTTGCTGGAGGCAATCCGCACCCCTCTGCCGACCACACGGTTGGAGCTACAGGTAAGTCTGCTGCAGTGCTGTACTTTTGTAGGCTATTTCTGCGGAGGTGGATCCACATTTGTATGACAACGGATGCCATTTTGACTGGTGACTAACGCCTTGATATATGGTACAGGCACGTTCCTGTACTTCTCCGACTCCATGGGACTGTTGTCTTCTGAGTTTCACATTGTGCTGACCTCGCCGCCTCTCCCAGCCACCAGCGTGTCCGGCAGCTGTTTCCAGTTCTACTACATCAACTCTGGCAACGCTTTCTCCAGGCTGTCAGTCAGCGTCAGGCAGGTCAGAGAACAATAGAAACAGAAAAAAGGAACTGTAACTCTTGTATTCCTTTTTTGTTTTTAGCCTTTTTATATCTCGTCGGCCTCTTCCTGCATTTGACAATAGCATTTTAGACCTGATCTGACTTTCATATAAAAGCTCTTTACATCTGCACCAGTTACTCTCTTTCCCTTTGCTGATAGGATAGCTTGCATCTCTCTTCAGCCTTCCCTGGGCCCCGTTTTCCACACCATGGAGCACCCTCCTGCTTGGCGACGAGGTAACTTCTGTAACAGTTTTGAATCGTTTCATTTGGCTAAAGAACTGTTCTGATTCAATTCAGAATTTCTTCAGCCACGTGGGTACGATTTGTTTACTTCAGACAGTCGACGTCATCAGTGACATTGATCTGAGATCGGGTTGACAGATCCTGATAGTGCTCTTTGAAGATAAGAATGACTTATGTAGAAAACTTAGTACGAACATAAGTTATGTATTATTTTAATTAATATTATTATTATTATTTGACCACTTTTTATGGCGCTTTTCCAGCTCAAGGCTCTGTGTTGATGTACATAATTATATGATCGTGTGTAAAGAAAACAACATTTACTTCAACATTTTTTTTCTAATTCATTATTTATTTCATTCCATAAAATTGATAAATATAGATTTATTTGAACTTCGTACAGTTGATAAAATGTATTTGCAGGGCAACATCCAGACTGCCATATGGCGTGAGAACAGCAACGACATCAACAACCCGAACTTTGTGGGGGGCCAGATTGGATACTACGCTCCAAATCCCCACTTCATCATCCTGGACATCAATACGCTGGGAGGCCGTGGCTACATCGCCCTGGACGACTTTGCCCTCCTCCCTGCTTACTGCAGAGGTCAGTTGATGGACACACGCACCTATACGCAGGCGCGCACCCCTATATCCCCTCTCCTCCACACGCACTTCCGATGCACAGACTGACACTGACTGTGAAGAAATAGGTTGTTGTCAACTGAACCAAAGTTGTGGCCTAGACAACACGAGGTAACTCCAAACTGGGACAAAGCTATGTACTATTTGTTGTGAACTGATTTTGTCCAAGATTGTACTTTAGGACCATTGCGTGCATCAGGACTCGGAAA
The DNA here is from genome assembly GCA_036898135.1 of Oncomelania hupensis. Lineage (NCBI taxonomy): Eukaryota > Metazoa > Mollusca > Gastropoda > Littorinimorpha > Pomatiopsidae > Oncomelania > Oncomelania hupensis. Next base: position 72,932,739 of record CM072517.1, read on the forward strand.
ACGAAGAAAAGGTGACTGAGTGCTGAGTACAGATTGTTATTCCACTCACATATTCATGATAATTTAGGAGATTACCCTATTGTGAGTTTAAGTTCGTAAATGGTATGTTAGTGTTAGTGAGTACCGTAAATGGGAATTCATTACGCTTTCCGCTTACGGTAACGAAGCCGACAACGAGGTCTCAGCATGTGCGGTAAGTTGCAGCTTGGTAACCGTAACTGGAGGTAAGACAACTGATGTTGTTTAACGCTCGATATATTACAGGGGCGGATTATGGGCGTTGGGGTGTCCCAGGGAGCACGGACCCTCCATCCTCCCCTCCCCCCTAGGGAAAAAAACCAAAAACAACAATGACACACACAGTCCAGCTCCCTCCCCCCATTCACCCCTCAAACCTCCAATGCCATTATGGCGTACACACTTTTAATTAATGTTTAATTGGCTGGAGTTATCGTGTTTTGAACAAGATTGCGGTAAAACTTCAGAATATTAGGGTTCTATTCCTTGCACATTTTATGTGTTCAATGACGTCATATTCAATAAATTCTATAGTAATTTGGATTTTGAAAAGCTTAGCGTAGGTTTGATACCCTGTTAGCCTATTGACCAGTCATATAGGCTTGCAATGATTGACATAGATCGTTTACTCTCTGATGCCGTAATCTTAAATCACCATCCATGCCCTCTTCCATTCTCATTTTATTAGATTTTACCTCTTTGCGTTCAGGATGGGTGATGAATGAACGATAATGTTTAGGGCTTGAATTAGCCAAATGCAAAAGTGACTGTAGCTCTAGTAATTGTTTATTCCATTTTTAAGGGCCAATAGAAACACAATTTGGAGTTGTTTTGATTTCACAAGCTATACATCTGTTAGCTTACCAGTACTTAATTTTATGTTATGTATTTATTTTTATTAGGGTCCTCTGGCAGTACAGTAAAAGCAGGGTCAGGATAGGTTGTGACTTCAAACTCCGGCCGAACCATAACTCTTTTTTTTTTAAAGGGCAAATTAACCGTTGTCCTATTTTGCCGTCTGGTGGACAACAGAAATCGGCTTTAACAATACGCAGTGGTACATCATTATTGTGAGTCTAATACAGTAGTAGTGTCACATGCTTTCTTGTATTATAATGTGTGTGCATGAAATAATCTGTGGGTGTGTTTTAAATAAATGTTGTATATAATTAGTGTAGAGAATAAATGCTGTATATAATTAGAGTTGTATATAATTAGTGTAGAGACTAAATGTTGTATATAATTAGTGTAGAGACTAAATGTTGTATATAATTAGTGTAGAGAATAAATGTTGTATATAATTAGTGTTTTAAAGAAATGTGTATAATTGGTGTAGAGAATAAATGTGTATATAATTAGTGTAGATAATAAATGTTGTATATAATTATTGTTTTAAAGAAATGTTGTATATAATTAGTGTAGAGAATAAATGTTGTATATAATTAGTGTAGAGACTAAATAAAAGTCCTATTCAAAGTGTGGTGTGATGACAGCGTTCCCATACAAAGCACACCAAGAGGAGCTCACGACACCCGCTGCTGCTAACACTACGCCTCCGCCTGGCAGTAAGTTTGGCGTGTTACCTCCTTAATCATCTGCTTTGTTGTTGTTAGCGTTGATGTTGCTGGAGCTGTAGCAGTTGTGTTGACAGCTATTTGATCAGTCAAGTCAAATAATGTTATTGCCAAGATCAAACACAAGGAATATTTCCATTCAAGAGGACTATAATAAATGTATCATTTTTACGCACCCTCACTGCTAGCTGAGAAGGGGGACGGAGACCTGGCTGACAAAGAAAGAGCTAGTTTGACAGCGTCAAAGACTGGACACCGCTATGTCCGTACCAAACCTGCTCATGCTAAGACAATTCAAGAAGTCTTTAGTCACAAAAATCCTGTAAAATGTGGTCAGTGTATGACAGGTGTGACTGGAGTACAGTCTGTGCTTTGTCCCTAACTTCACCCAACCACGACAGGTTGAGGGACTTGATTTATAGACCGACCTATAAGCTCTTGGTAACGGTGACAGTCCTGTTCTCTGAGGAACGCATTGAATATTACTCCTTGGGATGAGAGTAAGCCTATAAACTGAAGTCTAGCCTGTGCACGCACGCATTTCATGCACGGACTTTAAAGATCCTGACGCTCATGTCCTAGACGGGCGAGTGCCGGCTACACAAGTATACACAGCAAGCACAAGGTCCCTACCCCCCCCCCCCCCCCCTCCCACCCGCATTTCCGGTCGTCCAGGATAGTACGTGGTTGTCTGGGCGACAGACTCTGCGCCCAAAGGCAGCAAGCGGGCACCTAGGGCGGCTGGAGTTAGATCCTGTATCACCAGCGCCTTGAGCAGCTCTTAAGCTGGGAAAGCGCTATGTAAGAATGATAAAATAAATAAAGAAATATATAGTTGATTTATCTCTCTGTGTACCCCTTGGGGTCATGAGCAATCTTGCCACTGTAGATTGTTCAAACCTATAAAGGGAAAAGTGAAAGCCACAGTTGAAAACCTGTCTTTCCTTTATAGGCAAGACAGATTCACTGCGGCAACAGTACCCCCGTTGGAGTGCCGGGGGTTTTCAGTATAAATAGTATCCCCACTTTATGGAAATTTAGTGCTTTAAATTCCCACTGTCGCTGTCTTCCTCATTTACTCTTTCCTATTCCTGCTCTGTCCTTCACTCTGCTATACTATCTTCTTCTTCGCTAGCTCAATGACCTACCTTTTTTCTTGAAAACTCTTCCTGGACAAGACTCCTTGTTTGTGTATGAGGTCTGTTGGATCAGCTTGGGAGTGTTGGACGCTTTCTGCCGGGTGGTCACTAGGGCTTCCTATGATTGTACTATTTAGCACTATAGGCATTTTATATGTATGTGTTTTGTTGATGATTTATAATGATGTTTGTATTCTATTTTGTTTTTGTAACCGGGGGTTCGCGTAGTTGAGGTCAACCCTCAGCCGTCCCCCGCTTGGGATGTCTTTATTGTAAAGTGACTGGCCGGTGGAGGGCATTCAATTTTCCCACTGGGGTTGTTTCAGCAGATCTTCTATGCGGATCGGGGGTTGTCCGGTCCTGATTTGGCTCGGAAGAGTCCGCTGGACCTAAAGCAACAATAAATCAATCAATCAATCAATCTCTCTGTGTGTGTAGGCTCTAGCTCCCAATGGGACTGCGACTTTGAGAATAACCTATGCAGCTACACCCAGGCTGTGGATGACCAGTTTGACTGGACCAGGGCACAGGGGTCGAGCTCTTCTGCTGTCACCGGACCTTTGTTTGACCACACACAGGGCACAGGTATGATCATTAATGACCTGTTCCTAGGGAGACAAACTGTAGTCAGTTTTCAATAACGGTCTGTACAATTGAAGCAAGCAACAACAAAAAGGTGTTGTTCATAAAGCATTCATTTCATTTAGGGGCAATTTACGGGAGGAAGAGAAGGTGGGGGTGGGGGTAGGGGTGTGGGTGGTAAAAATAACAGCACACAAACAAAGAGAAATTTACCATTTTGTTTTTAGCTGTCATTATTAAAACAAACAAACTGACAGTCGTCATTGGTGTGCTTTGATTTGTGGTCTTCAGTCAAGAGTAGATTTTATGACTTTACCGTTTACCTTTTCTGGCCTCCATTCCGCTGTAACACTGTAGTCTTTATAGCAAACCTTCGGCTTCCTGTTATCCAGTGATTGATTTGTTGATTGATTACAACAGCATTCTTAGTGCAGTGGAAATTGTGTTAGCCCAATACCACTGGGGCCAGTTTTCAGCTTCCCCTTATTTAGTTCTCAACGCAGGGAAAAGAACTCCGCAAATGTTCATGCCACGCTTAGGGAAAAAAAAACAAAAATACAAAATCAGGATGTACCTGTTTTCATGTGATGAGAAATACCACCGAATGTTTTATTTTCACACTTCGTTTTTATAATGTTTGAGATTGGTACAGAAAACGCACACAAAAATACAAAAATAGTTTCATGTTTTCACATATGTCCGGATTAGAACTCCTTTTTTTAGGGCTATTGTTTAGCACAGATGTAGCCGAGTGGCGTGCAGTTCCTATTATTTCTGCACACACCACTCATACTGACATTAACTTCAAATCATACCACACACAGATTCACCCACACATCCACAAGAATTTCAGAGATGTAAATAAATAAAAGAATTAAAACAACAACAAAATACAGACTTTTAGCTTATTATACAAAATTTATTGATCTCTCTTCCAGGGACACTAGGGTGCCGTGGGGATACTTGGAAAATACAATTATACAGAGTGGACAAAAAAAGAAAAGAAGCTGCTATTAAAAGCACAAGGTATGCTGATCTGTGGGTTCGGGCCGGCACTGAATAGAATAGACCCAACGTTTCCCGGCGTGTCGTAAGAGGCGACTAACAGGGGTGATATCAGCACGGCATCACTGGGCAAAAGTCTTCTATACAGAAGTCACCGGCCAGGACGGAGGAACCTCACGTTACTAAGGTTCAACGACCACATGCTCGGGGCCAAGGCGAGCCACACTGTATTCCTGGATTTCGGCTGTAGCCAACAGCCTGGAGAGGATTGGGCTCCACAAGGTCTTTTTTGTTCAAGACACACCATATGTCAAAAGAACCACTCATTTCATACAGTATCGGTCGTCGCCCGGATCACCAAGGACCGCGCCTTCCATTGGCCTCCAGGACGGAGGTGATAAGTTTGCTACTGATGGACAACTTTGCAAGATCCGCACGTGTCTAAGGAATCTGGAATGTCAGGACCCTCTAACTGCGGAGGGAAAATTAGAAGAACTGGCCCACGAGCTGGACCACTACCGACTGAGAATTTTTGGTATCAGCGAACTACGCTGGAAACCCCTAGGTGAAACAACGATCGACAGAGGTCACAAACTTTATTTCAGCGGGAGAGAAGACCGGCACGAACACGTCGTTGGATTCTTGGTCCACAGAGACATTCTAGACACTGTGATGGGTTGGCACCATACAGTTCTCAGTAGACTCATTACCATCCGTCTGAGAGCAGCCCCGTTCAACACCACCATCATCCAGGCCTATGCTCCAACATCAGGCTATGAAGACAGCGAAGTCGAGGATTTTTATGAAAATCTACAGGTTGTCCTTGACCAAATGCAGAAGAAGGAAATAGTCATAGTGCAAGGCGACTGGAATGCCAAAGTACACACCACAACTGAGACATGTGGACCCCACTGCAACAACGAGACCAATGACAGAGGTCTGAGACTCTTGGAGTTTGCCAGATACAACAATCTGATAGTGGCAAACACGCTTGGTCTCCACAAAAAAATCCAGACGATGGACATTGCACAATCCCGGCGGAGAGCGTCATAACCAGATCAACCGCACCCTGGTCAAGACACGCTTCAGAACAAACATCAGCATTGGCAGGACATGCACTTTTCCAGGAACAGACATCGGAAGTGACAACGATCTCGTGATGATGTCCTTCCGGACCCACTTGAATAGAGAGTAAACACAGCAAAGTGCACTAGACTGAAGTTCGACCTGGACAAACTGCAAGACCTGGAGGTGGCAGAAATATTTCAGGCCACAATTGTAGGGGAAATTTGCACCACTGCTCATTTTGGGGGCTGGTGATGTAGATGTCCACACCATGACCACCGCCTTCAACTCAGCTGTGACAGATGCCGCCACAGAGATCCTTGGCAAGCACCGCCCAAAGAAGAAACCGTGGATACACCTGAAGTTTTGGATCTATGTGATAAACGAAGAGAGATGAAAAAGAAAAAGAACACTTCACAGGGAGCTGATGCCTACCGAAATATTAACAATGACATGCGAAAAGGCATGGGCACAGCAAAAGAGAACTGGATAGAAGATCAATGCCAGGAAATAGATAACCGTCTGAACAAGAACAACAGCAAGAAGGCCTACCAGAGTGTTAAACAGCTCAAAATCTCCACGATCCAAAGCATATGCCTTACAGAAGAACAATAAGTCTTGGATAGATGGACAGAGTACTGCTCTGACCTTTACAACCACACACCAAAAGGAGACCCATCAGTTCTAGCATGTCCCCTGAACAGAGAAGAAGAAGAAATCCTCGCAATTCTCCGAGAAGAAGTTCAGGCTGAAGAAAGGGAAGTCAGCGTGAGTGGACAACATACCCGCGGAATTGCTTCAAGCAGGAGGAGAAGCGATAATTGACGCCCTCACCAGGATCTGTAACAAGATCTGGCAGAGTGGGGAGTGGCCTACACTATGGACCCAGTCGCTTGTCATCATTCTTCCCAAAAAGGGTAATCTTCAGGAGTGTGAAAATTACTGCACCATCAGCCTCATTAGCCATCCCAGCAAGGTCCTCCTGAAAATAATACTCAACAGGTTGAAATCCCAAGTTGAACAAATCATAGCTAAAGAACAAGCAGGATTCAGGGCAGGGCGAAGTATCACTGATCAGATTTTGAACCTCAGAATAATCTGCGAGAAATATCTACAGCTACAAATGTGATATTAGTTTGTAAACACTTTTTAATGTTCCAATTTCACGTGTACACCCATTTATCTAAAGGCCTTTCTTATACAATTACACAAGTTGATGCAGAGAGATAAACTTTAAACACTGAAGACGTAAAATACACAACAGTTGGAACCCAACACCAATATAATATACGTTTTGCAAATTTTATGTTTTTCTTCTTTCTCACTCAAGGTAGTAGAATAATAATTAAAAACGGAATTCAAGAAAACTATATTCAAGGAAACTATAAGTCCTAGAATAATACAATAGGAAATAGCTGATTCTATATAATCTTATTTTCTCTTAAGCAATCCTGTTTCCGGTCTGACAGAAAATTACATTTATCAAGTTATAAAAATATTTTATGCATGTGCAAAATTAGTTTCAATATTATATTTCCAACAAGTAAATCATAAAATATAAATATTCAAATTACCGTGTTTGTCATGAACAGAATCCAGAATCACTACAGTGAAAAACAGAAGTAGCCTACACAGTAACACATATTTCCAAGGCACAATAAGCATTCACACTTTTTTCACAGTCTATCTTTCATTCCACTAATACTCTATTCTAAATCTAGTCCTATTTCATCCAATCACAGACACTCTCAGATGCAGATAACAGCCTTCTCAGTTCAATTTTCATGTTCTCCAAACAGTCTTTATAGAGCCAAGTCTCATCACCAAAATATTAATGAACTAGGAAATATAGTACCAACGCAAAGCGAATACATTGGCCACGTGACTATGTCACCCGCCATCGCGTGTACTAGCCCTATAAACACGTGATGTATACACGAATGAGAATATTTGCCAATTCACTTCGTGACAAAAGGGTTAACCTCTGTTTGAGTCAGTCAGTCTGGTCATCTGTAACCTGGGTGAGTCAGTCAGTCTGGTCATCTGTGGCCTGGGTGAGTCAGTCAGTCTGGTCATCTGTGATCTGGGTGAGTCAGTCAGTCTGGTCATCTGTGGCCTGGGTGAGTCAGTCAGTCTCGTCATCTGTGGCCTGGGTGTTTACACATGATATCTGTGGTCACTGTTCAGACGCTTCAGGCTACTACGTGTTCATCGAGACAACCATCCAGCGTGCCCCTAACGACAAGGCCAGACTGGTCAGCTCGCAGGTAGCTGATGGTCAACCCAAGTGTCTGACCTTCTGGTACCATATGTTCGGCCCACACGTCGACGCTCTCAACGTCTACATGAAGGTCAGTCCCACCTGTGACAGTCAATCAATTTTCTTCTGTGGATTTATCATGATAGTGATGTTAAATGGTAGGACTTGTTTTGACAATGTAAACTTTGTTGGCAGGTGGGCGCTACCTACGACAACCCAGTGTGGACCCACAGAGGGTCAGTGGACGCCGACTGGCACCAGGCTCAGGTTAGTCTGACCACCACCAACCCCTACAACATCGTCTTTGAGGGACTGCGCGGCACCAGTTACCTTGGCGACATTGGCCTGGACGACATCAAAGTCATCGACGGAGCCTGTGGTTAGTTTTCACCTTGATTCCGCATGTTCTTTATTCTTTTGTCAACTCCATTTTATACTCCTTTGTGGATTAAAAAACCCAAAAGCAAATGTTAAAAATCCCTACTGAACTGTGTTATTTTACTCCCTACTGAGCTGTGTTGTTTTACTCCCTACTGAACTGTGTTGTTTTACTTTCCCCTGAACTGTGTTGTTTTACTTTCTACTTAACTGTGCTGTTTTACCACCTACTGATCTGTGTAGTTTTACCACCTACTGAACTGTGTTGTTTTACTCCCTACTGAACTGTGTTGTTTTACTTTCCACTGAACTGTGTTGTTTTACTTTCTACTGAACTGTGTTGTTTTACTTTCCACTGAACTGTGTTGTTTTACTCCCTACTGAAATGTGTTGTTTTACTCTTTACTGAACTGTGTTGGTTTACCACCTACTTAACTGTGGTGTTTTACTCCCTACTGAACTGTGGTGTTTTACTCCGTACTGAACTGTGTTGCTTTACTCCCTACTGAACTCTGTTGGTTTACTCCCTACTGAACTCTGTTGTTTTACTACCTATTGAACTCTGTTGTTTAACTATCTACTGAACTGTGTTGGTTTACTCTCTACTGAACTGTGTTGGTTAACTCCCTACTGAACTGTGTTGTTTACTTCCTACTGAACTGTGTTGGTTTACTCTCCACTGAACTGTGTTATTTTACTCCCTGCTAAACTGTTATTTTACTTCCTACTGGTTTACTCCCTGCTGAACTGTGTTATTTTACTCCCTACTGAACTCTGTTGTTTTACTTCTTGCTGAAATGTGTCGTTGGTTAACTGCCATGTGAACTATGTCGTTGTTTAACTGCCATATGAACTATGTCATTGTTTAACTGCCATGTGAACTGTGTCTTGTTTAACTGCCATTGAACTGTGTCGTTGTTTAACTGCCATATGAACTATGTCGTTGTTTAACTGCCATGTGAACTGTGTCGTTGTTTAACTGCCATATTATCCATGTCGTTGTTTAACTGCCATATGAACTATGTCGTTGTTTAACTGCCATGTGAACTGTGTCGTTGTTTAACTGCCATATGAACTATGTCATTGTTTAACTGCCATGTGAAATGTGTCATTGTTTAACTGTCACATAAACCATGTCGTTGTTTAACTGCCGTGTGAACTATGCCGTTGTTTTAACTGCCATGTGAACTGTGTTGTTGTTTACCAGCCATGTGAACTGTGTCGTTGTTTAACTGCCATACGAACTATGTCGTTGTTTAACTGCCATGTGAACTGTGTCGTTGTTTACCTGCCATGTGAACTGTGTCGTTGTTTAACTGCCATGTGAACTATGTCGTTGTTTAACTGCCATGTGAACTATGTCGTTGTTTAACTGCCATGTGAACTATGTCGTTGTTTAACTGCCATGTGAACTATGTCGTTGATTAACTGCCATGTGAACTATGTCGTTGTTTAACTGCCATGTGAACAATGTCGTTGATTAACAGCCATGTGAACTGTGTCGTTGTTTAACTGCCATGTGAACTATGTCGTTGTTTAACTGCTATGTGAACTTTGTCGTTGATTAACTGCCATGTGAACTGTGTCATTGATTAACTGCCTTGTGAACTGTGTCGTTTAACTGCCATGTGAACTATCCTATCCTATCCTATCCTGTCCCGTAACCCTGAGGTCGTAGGGGCACCACAGATGATCGTTTAACCAGCATACTCCATCTTTCTCTGTCCTCAGCAGCCCTGATGGCTTCGCTCAGTGTCAAACCAGTCCATTCTCGGATGTTGTCCTCCCACCTCTTTTTCGGTCTCCCTCTTCTTCTACCTCCTTGCACTGTGCCTTGCAGAATAGTCTTTGCCAGGCCTGATGATCTGGTGACGTGGCCATACCATCGGAGTTTCCGTTTGTTCACCACTGTGAACTATGTCGTTGTTTAACTGCCATGTGAACTGTGTCATCATTTTCAGGAGCCACCTCCGTCTCCACAGTGTGCACGTTTGACAACAGCCAGACTATCTGTGGCTTCACACAGTCCTACACTGATGACTTTGACTGGACCAGAGGCTCATCCAGCACTGCCAGCAGTGGCACTGGACCCTCCAACGACCACACGCTGGGCACATCTGCCGGTACGATAGCTCAGTAACATCATTGTATTGCCTTTCATTACGACACTGTTGCTTGCGGGCAGTAGTTACCAAACATAATGTTAACAACACATACAATATAAATGAGAACTTCTGCCACGAATTACATTGAAAGCTGGATAAAAGTGTTGTACTATTGAAAGATTGAGATTAGTTGCATACCAGTGCTTTCAGCAACACTATTCACAAAAAACTGATACAATTGCGAAATTGCCACGAAAGTTTCACTACGATGAAGGCCATAGTCAAAGAAAAGAAATATGTGTCGTATTGTATTAAATTGTATCATATCATAACGTTTTGTATTGAATTGTGCTTTAGTGCATTGTACTGCATTTTGTTGTGTTATACTGTATTGTATTATATTGTACTGTACTGTCACCCTGTCATGTGTTGCAGGGTACTACATGTATGTGGAGGCGTCAGGCAAGCGGCCAGGGCAGAAGGGTCAACTGATCAGTCCCTCTCAGCCAGCCTCAGCGGGCTCCTGCCTGCGTTTCTGGTACCACATGTACGGCCCCACCATGGGGGCCCTCAACGTCTATCTGAGGCAGGCCGGACAACTGGGTAATGTCCTGTTCAACAGGTCTGGTGACCAAGGCAACCGATGGATTGAGACGCAGCTCACCGTCACCTCGCCCGCTTCTTCTTGGCAGGTCAGAGAGAGGATGAGTGAACAGTGGTAGAGAGAGGATGAGTGAACAGTGGTAGAGAGAGGATGAGTGAACAGTGGCAGAGAGAGGATGAGTGAACAGTGGCAGAGAGAGGATGAGTGAACAGTGGCAGAGAGAGATATAGGGAGAGAGATTGAGAGAACAGTGGCATAGAAAGAACTAGGGAGAGAGGATGAGTGAACAGTGGAAGACAGTGACAGAGAAAGAACTAGGGTGAGAGGATGAGTGAACAGTGGAAGAGAAAGAACTAGGGAGAGAGGATGAGTGAACAGTGGCAGAGAAAGAACTAGGGAGAGAGGATGAGTGAACAGTGGCAGAGAAAGAACTAGGGAGAGAGGATGAGTGAACAGTGGCAGAGAAAGAACTAGGGAGAGAGGATGAGTGAACAGGGGTAGAGAAAGAGCTAGGGAGAGCGGAGGAGTGAACAGGGTCAGAGAAAGAGCTAGGGAGAGAGGATGAGTGAACAGTGGCAGAGAAAGAACTAGGGAGAGAGGATGAGTGAACAGTGGCAAAGAGAGAGAGAGAGAGATAGAAAGGACGAGTGAACAGTGGCAAACAGTGGCAGAGGGAGAACTAGGGAGAGAGGATGAGTGAACAGGGGCAGAGAAAGAGCTAGGGAGAGAGGATGAGTGAACAGTGGCAGAGAAAGAGCTAGGGAGAGAGGATGAGTGAACAGTGGCAAAGAGAGAGAGAGAGAGAGAGAGAGAGATAGAAAGGACGAGTGAACAGTGGCAAACAGTGGCAGAGGGAGAACTAGGGAGAGAGGATGAGTGAACAGTGGCAAAGAGAGAGAGAGAGAGAGGAGAGAGAGAGAGATAGAAAGGACGAGTGAACAGTGGCAGAGAGAGAAAGAGAGAGAGTGAGAGAGAGAGAGAGAGAAATCGAAATCGAAACCTTTAATAGGTTAATAGAATTAGGTCCTATGGACCTGTCTTACAGCTAGTCCTTAGAGAGAGAAAGAGAGAGCAAGAGAGAAAGAGAGGACGGTGGGGTACGGGTGAACAGTGACAGAAAAAGAAATAGGGATGGAGCGAGAGTGAGAAGGAGGAAGAAAGTGTGAAAGGCGAGAGAGAGAGAGAGAAAGAGAGAGAGAGAGAGAGAGTAAATTTGACAAAAACCTAAGGGAGATAAAATGATGGATTCAGGCTGAAACTGAGAACAAAGTGTTGTTGAAAGTTGTTGGTAAAAGATAGAAAGAAGCAGAATTAGAGATGAAAGCGCTGAGGCTGACATGAGGTTGGTGACTGGTGCTGCATGCTGTATCAGTCTGACATGAGGTTGGTGACTGGTGCTGCATGCTGTATCAGGTGGTGTTTGAGGGCGTGGTGGGGAGCAGCTTCCAGAGTGACATCGCCATTGACGACATCAGCATCAATCCTGGCTCCTGCGGCCTCTCACCCGGTGACTGCAACTTCAACACGGACACCTGCACCTGGTCCAATGTTCCGTCTGGCGACCAGTTTGACTGGATACGCATCTCAGGATCTACGCACAGTCAGTTTACTGGGCCTCCTCATGATCACATGCAGGACTACTCTACAGGTAGATCTGTAGGCTGCCTTTACAAAAAATAGAAATATGAACTTTTATTGTACATGTATTTTGGATTTGTTTGTAATGAGCGGAATTGTTTAGGTAAGAGACTTTTAGGTAACCCTAGGTACTCGGCAGCGAAAAACGATTGACGCATTGAATGTCAAGCAATGACATCGGGGCCCACGCGGTCGGTGGTTTAAAGCTGCTTGACGGCCTGAAGTGCCGCAACAAAAATAACATGTCCCTGTACAGTGGGTAGTTCAAAGCTTGTTGATGTCCCTGTCCATACTCCTTCCCATGACAGTATAAACCCAGGTCTAGTCGAGGTTGGAGGTTCTGACGCTCATGTCCTAGGCACACAGCAAGCACTAGGTACATTCTCTCCCATTCCCGATCGCCCAGGATTGTGCTCAGTCGTCTGGGCGTCAGATTCCAGACAAAGGCTGCAAGTGAGCGCCTCGGGCGGCTTGAGTTAGATCCTGTGTTGGCCAGTGTCTTCGGCAGATCTTGAGTTAGATCCTGTATTGGCCAATGTCTTCAACAGATCTTGAGTTAGATCCTGTGTTGGCCAATTAATGTCTTCAGCAGATCTTGAGTTAGATCCTGTGTTGGCCAATGTCTTCAGCAGATCTTGAGTTAGATCCTGTGTTGGCCAATGTCTTCAGCAGGTCATGAGTTAGATCCTGTGTTGGCCAATGTCTTCAGCAGATCTTGAGTTAGATCCTGTATTGGCCAGTGTCTTCAGCAGATCTAGAGTTAGATCCTGTATTGGCCAATGTCTTCAGCAGATCTTGAGTTAGATCCTGTGTTGGCCAATGTCTTCAGCAGATCTTGAGTTAGATCCTGTATTGGCCAATGTCTTCAGCAGGTCATGAGTTAGATCCTGTGTTGGCCAATGTCTTCAGCAGATCTTGAGTTAGATCCTGTATTGGCCAATGTCTTCAGCAGGTCATGAGTTAGATCCTGTGTTGGCCAATGTCTTCAGCAGATCTTGAGTTAGATCCTGTGTTGGCCAATGTCTTCAGCAGATCTTGAGTTAGATCCTGTGTTGACCAATGTCTTCAGCAGATCTTGAGTTAGATCCTGTGTTGACCAATGTCTTCAGCAGATCTTGAGTTAGATCCTGTGTTGGCCAGCGTCTTCAGCAGATCTTGAAAGCGCTATACAAGATCGATTGACATTAAAAAGGTAATATGGACACTTCTCTCTATTGATGCTTTCCCTCAGAAAAAAGAGGCCCCTATGCCTCTTCTTCATGTAATCCCTGTAGCTAAAAGATGATTTGGAAACTGCGTGGACTTTGGACTGTTGACTGAGGACAGCTGTGTGTGTTGTGCAGGCTACTACATGTTCATGGAGACGTCAGCCCCCAGAATGCTGGGTGACAAGACGTGGTTACTGTCACAGCCATTCCCAGCCTTCAGCACCGGCACAGTCTGCTTCACCTTCTGGTACTACATGTACGGCAGTGGCATCGGTGAGACACGCTCGTCGTTGGATGTTTTTGTTCATTGATTTCATGTCCTCAGCCTTCACTTCAGTCTTTGCTTTAAACAGGTTTCCTTCATGTTAAGTAACTACCAAACAATGATGTATGCGTGGTCAGTTTTCTTCATGTTATAGTAACAAACACTGATGTATGTATGGTCAGTTTTCTTCATGTTATAATACCAATAATAATAATAATAATAATAATAATAATAATGTATATTTGATATAGCGCGTTTTCATATAAATGCTGAAGGCGCTTTACAATTACATCCAGTTACACAAACATGCAACACATAGAAAGCACGATAATTAAAACCAACATCAGCAAACAAGCAAAGCATACCCAAAGCAAGACATCAACAACATAGCGATACATATAAAGCACGAAAGGACATACATGCAGCATAGTTAAACCACGGCAGTACAAACAAAAGGTCGTAAATACAAAAACACTAAAAACATACAAGCAAATTCAATTCAATTCAATTCAACAAATCTTTATTACCTCTTACAAGGAATTATGACAGGCACTTGATCACTAAAATAAAACAAATAAAAAGAAAAATGCAAATAAAAAATTAAACATAGTATAAAGTAATCCTCCCTCACCCCTTCCGCTTCATCAAACCACACATGCACAACCACACGCACACTTACACACTGTAGAGCCGATTACAACAAGCAAGAGGAAGAGGAAGGAGCCTCAAGCAGAGCCATCAGCACGTCAAGTTTGAGTTGATCAAGGCCACAGCAGAGGGGAGAAAACTGGATCGGTAACGTACAGTGCGGGTCTTAAGGCTCATGAGGTGTTTCCCAGAAGGTAGAATTTTAAACCAAGAAGAGAGAGGGTGGGTGGAATCATCCTTGATGCTGATGGCTTTGCCTAGGGCCCTTCTCTGAAACAATTCACACAGAGGTGTCTGCTTTTCACCAATGATTTTGCTGCAGGTATTGGTAATACTGTCAAGGAATTCCTACTTTTGACACTGAGAGATTGAAACCAGCAAATTAATGAAAACGTAAGAACTGATTCCACGTAGGCACGATAACAATTTTTAAGTATGCTCTGCGAAACCAGAAGAGATCGGAGTTGGTACAACATGTACATACGCTGCCTGCATTTCTTAAATATCATTTCGGCATTAGCTGTGAAAGAAAGCTTGTGGTCAATCATGGTCCCAAGGTATTTATATTGTTCCACTCTCTCTACAGTTTGATTTCTGAGGTGAAGTGCAGCCACATCTGTCCGATTCTTTCTGAAATCCACCAACATCTCTTTCGTTTTGCCGACATTGAGCTCCAGATGGTTTCCTTCGCACCAGGTGACGAAGTCAACCACACTCCTCTCAAAGCTTATGGCCGAGTCGGAAGTGTCCACTACTGCGGCATCGTCTGAAAACTTGATGATCTGCGAATCATCTCTGGAGCTCCTACAATCATTGGTATAAAGAGTAAAAATAAAAGGTGAGATAACTGTCCCCTGGGGTGTTCCGGTGTTGATAGACTTGGTTGATGAGAAACAGACAGAAGAAGAAGAAGAGTAGGACCTTACACAAACAACTTGCGTACGGTTGCTAAGAAAGTCAGAGATCCAGAGGGTCAGGTACGGATTGATATTCATATTTTGGAGTTTGCTTACAAGGAGATGGGTTTGAACAGTGTTGAACGCGGAAGAGAAATCTGCGAAGAGGATCCTAACATAGGCACCACCGAATTCCAAATGAGAGTGAGCAAAATGAAGCAGGGAGATAACTGCGTCTTCGACACCTCTGTTCTGCCGATACGCGAATTGAAGAGGGTCAAGCGCAGGCTTCGCCTGCTGTTTCAGCATGCCCAGCAATATCCGTTCAAAACATTTAATTAGTACTGAGGTTAGTGCTATTGGTCTATAGTCGTTCAGGCCGGAGGGGTTGGATTTCTTCGGGACCGGACAGATAGTGGCCGCCTTCCAAGACTGAGGCACATTGTGTGTTTCTATTGAAGCATTGAAAATATCACAGAATACAGGAGCAAGCTCCTTACTACATGCCTTGATCAACCTGCCACTAACACCATCAGGTCCTGAGGCTTTGTTATGGTTGACCCTGCTAAGAACCTTCTCTACTGTCTCCTGCTCAATTTTTGGAATCATATCACTATCTAGATTCTCTTTCTGAGTATCACATATCTTATTCCTTTCCTGTGAAAAGTCCTGCGTATCAAAACGGCAGTAGAATGTATTCAGTCTCTCAGCAAAATCCACCCTCTCCTCCTCATTCATTCCATCATCCCTCTCCCTGACCTCCCCCCTCCCTGCCAGCTCCCTCAGTCCCCTCCATGCATCCCTGACAGACCCTGAAACAAACCTCCCCTCCACTTTGTCTCTGTATCTCAACTTCTCTTCTTTAATCAATTTGTTTATTTCTTTCTGTAATACTTTCCCCTCAGACTTTTTGTTTTCAGCAAACAGCTTGTTTTTTTGTACAATCTTAGCCTTTAGCTTCTTAGTGATCCAAGGCTTGTTATTTGGATAAATTTTAATCTTTTTCTTTGGCATGATCATGTCTTCACAAAACAACATATAACTTGTGACAACATCAGTGGCATGACTTACATCGGTGACTTCCTCTGTCAATACCTTCCAGTCTGTGCAGTCAAAACAACCCCTCAGCTGCTCCACAGCATCAGAATCCCACACCTTAATCAGCTTAGTCTCCACCCTCTCTCTCCTCAACTTTTGAACATAGGTGGGTAACAATAATACTGCATTGTGATCTGATGTTCCTATGGGAGCCTTCAAGACAGATCTGTAAGCACTTGGGATGGTACCATAGCATTTATCTAAAGTATTGTCTCTTCTAGTTTTACAGGTCACATATTGGTGAAAATCAGGCAATGTAGTGTTTAGATTACAGGTGTTTTCATCTCCCAAAACAAACACAGGCGCGTCACGTGATACAGCACGTAGCCTGTCAACACACTCTGCAACAGCAGCAGCGGCACGCGTTATGTTTGCATTGGGGTGCACATAGACAACAACATAGAACAGTTGACCAAACTCGCGAGGCAGATAAGTAGGCCTGAGTGACAATGCCAGGAGCTCAAGATCCACTGTACACATTTGTTCTCTCACAATCACACTGCTCTTCTTACACCATCTTTCATTGACATACACAGCCACCCCACCACCCTTCCCTTTCCCAGTCACATCACTATCTCTGTCCATCCTGAAAGGGGAACCAAAACCATCAAGTTTTATGGCATCAGTTTGTGTGTCAGCACACCACCATGTCTCTGTGAAGCACAGCAAGCATGCATCGCGGTAGTCGGCAATATATTTGACATTGGCATAAAGTTCTTCAAACGTATTGTTATTGACGTGTTTGCCGAATGACCTAACGTTGGCGAGTATAACAGAAGGAAGAGGGACGGCTGTTTTGATTGTTCGAAGCCGTAGCCTAACGCCACCTCTCTTACCTCTCTTCCTTCTGCTGCTGCTGCTGTTTTTGTCGCCATCTCCGCTCGACGCTCCTTCTCGTTGTTGCTGTTCTGGGGGACACCTGACCGGTACCCAGGACTCCAGTGGTGGGCTGGGGGGTAGGCTGGTATTCATCTTTAGTAAATCATCCCTCGTATAGAACACACGATGCCGGCTGCTGCCGCTGTTGTTTTTATTGACATCGCCACTCAGCGCTCCATCGCTTTGTTGCTGCTGTTCTGGGGGACAAATAACCGGTACCCAAGACTCAAGTGGTGGGCTGGGGGGTAGGCTGGCAACCACCATCAGCAAATCATTCTTCGTGTGCTGGCCCTGTACTGTACACACTGTATCGCTGGCAGCCATGACAGGTACAACGGTAAACACTAGAGTAGCTGCGAGAAGAAAACTGAAAAGTACGCGCGCTGAATGCTCACACTTCATAGCCGTTCACTTCCCTGCATGTACCGAACTCTTACAGACAACTGCATTCACATTCAGGTTAAAATCTGAAGAATTAAAACATTGAAAACGTTAAAATACAAATAATGAACGAGCGTGATCAAAACCTGTCCGGTCGCTCCAGAGTAGCGCCCCCTCATCATAGTAAGCCTACAAGTGCATACAGGGCATTAGCAAACCAGCGAAGCAAACCCAAGTCTACACATTAAAATCAAGACATCAGCAAACCAGCCAAGCAAACTCCAGGCTAGACATTAAAATCAAGACATCAGCAAACCAGCTAAACGAACCCAAGCAAGACATTACAGTCAACAACATAGCCATACATACAAGCATGATACACAAACAAAACATCGCAAGACATTATAGTCAACAACATAGCCATACATACAAGCATGATACGCAAACAAAACATCGCAAGACATGCTCAAAGCAAGAGAATACAAGTATTACACAAGGCTTAACAACAAAGCCTTAGATACAGAGCAGGGATCAGCAAACATACATGTGATCCGCAAACAAGTAACACAATACTCCAGGCAAGACAGTACATGCATCCGCACACAAGCGAAACAAACTGTTACACTCAATTCGATGATGGTGTTTTTCTTTATCAGTATCTGATTCAGCCCCAATGCTGAATTCCTGATAGGGTGTAACTCAGATTCGTTTATCCACGCAGCCCGTCCAAACAGCATACAAGTCACAAAGTCGACGTATGAAGTTTTCCACTTTTATTCAGCATACATCAACAACTGAGTGCCCGGGGTTTTCAGTATAAATAGTATCCCCACTTTATGGAAATTTAGTGCTTTAAATTCCCACTGTCGCTGTCTTCCTCATTTACTCTTTCCTATTCCTGCTCTGTCCTTCACTCTGCTATACTATCTTCTTCTTCGCTAGATCAATGACCTACCTTTTTTCTTGAAAACTCTTCCTGGACAAGATTCCTTGTTTGTGTATGAGGTCTGTTGGATCAGCTTGGGAGTGTTGGACGCTTTCTGCCGGGTGGTCACTAGGGCTTCCTATGATTGTACTATTTAGCACTATAGGCATCTTATATGTATGTGTTTTGTTGATGATTTATAATGATGTTTGTATTCTATTTTGTTTTTGTATCCGGGGGGTTCGCGTAGTTGAGGTCAACCCTCAGCCGTCCCCCGCGTGGGATGTCTTTATTGTAAAGTGACTGGCCGGTGGAGGGCATTCAATTTTCCCACTGGGGTTGTTTCAGCAGATCTTTTATGCGGATCGGGGGTTGTCCGGTCCTGATTTGGCTCGGAAGAGTCCGCTGGACCTAAAGCAACAATAAATCAATCAATCAATCAAAACTCTCAAATTTACTTTCCAAATCACTATCAACAACAACTCTATCTTATTTTTGAAACAGCGCGGCACTTAAATAGTCTCTTGATACTCCCGAATAACCTGGATCAATCTCGTTTGACGCAATTTAACCAATCGCTTCTAACTCCGTCATTACTGTCTTACGTCATACATATTTTCTTCTCCTTCCGGAACGTCTTCTTGCTTCGACATGTATCGGGAAATTTCTATCGAGAGTAAACACGCAGATCCAGAAAATTCTACAACAATATCGACTAACGCAAATCATCAACGTTATACAAAGCCTCTCCTAACAACAATGCAAACTCAAATCAAAGGTAAATAAACTCCATTATTGAATACTTTGCAAAACGAAACGATTAGATCTATCGTGCGCTTTTCCGACGTACTACCATTCGCGTTTCAACGTAACATAACCCCCCACTCAAGAAGAAATTTACCCAATTTCTTTCAACAACGTTGGAACGTAATGCACAAACAAAGTACAGAATTAGGACTTATTTCAGACTGTCTGAACACTATCAACGTTCTCAGCTCATTCACACAGAGTCAATGTTCTTCCATCCGCAAGTCTATCTGGATATTGTCAATGTTCACAGTTCATCCACACAGTCAATGTTCTTTACTCACACACTCTGCTGAGGAAGTCCGCACCAACATTGTCTGATCCTTTGATAGATTCTACTCGCATGTTAAAGTTCTGCAAGTACATAGCCCATCTCATGATTCGACTGTTCACAAACTTGGCAGAGTTCAAGTAAGTTAGCGGCTTGTGATCAGTCTGTAACACGAACTTCACTCCTTGAAGGTACAGTTCGAACTTCCGGATTCCCCATATGATGGCAAGGCACTCTTTCTCCATGGTCGAGTAATTTTTCTCAGCCCTGGACAGCTTCTTGCTGGCGTAACTGACCGGAAATAGTTTCCCTTCGTGTTCTTGCATCAGTATGGCGCCGATGCCTTCGTCCGCTGCGTCTGTTCTTAAGACGAATTCCTTGGAAATGTCAGGCAGTCTTAGCACCGGATCCTTCGAAAGGAGGTCGCGCACAGTCTGGTATGCCTTCTCCTGAGACGGTCCCCACTGCACTTGGTTTGGACAGCCTTTCCGCACCAGGTCCGACAAGGGTGCTGTGACGGCGGAGTAGTTTGGTACAAACTCCCTGTAATATCCAGCCAACCCCAGGAAAGATCGCACCTGCTTCTTGGTTTGGGGACGTGGGGCGTTCAGAATCTTGGTGACGTTTTCTAGTAGAAGCCCCTTTTGTCCTTCTTTCAGCGAATGGCCGATAAAGTCTACGTTGTCAGTCCCCAGAATGCACTTACTGGGTCTCACGGTCAGGTTGGCTTCTGTGAGACGGTGAAACAGCTCCCTCAAGGTCTGCAGATGCTCTTCCCAGGTGCGAGTGTGGACCAGCAGGTCGTCCCAGTAACACACGACGTTGTCCATCCCATTAAGCATCTTCCTCATTCCTCTCTTTAGGGTAGCTCCGCTGTTGACCATGCCAAAGGGCATCCTTAGGCACTCGTACGTCCCATCAGGAGTTATGAAAGCAGTCTTTGGTATGTCCTGTTGACGCACGGGGACTTGCCAATAACCTTTGCTGAGGTCAATCTTCGAGGATATTTTACTCCCCGATAGTTGGCGGAAGAGGTCTGCTGCGGTAGGCATCGGCTCAGGGTCGAAGACGGTGATCTTATTAACCTTCCTGTAGTCGATGCATACTCTGTTGCTCCCATCCTTCTTTTTCATGACCACGACAGGGGACGCGTAGGGGGAACTGGACTCCCTGATGATGCCCATCTTCAGCATCTCATCGATGTCCTTCTTCAAGGATTCACGGGCCTTGAAAGGGATAGGGAATGGTTTGGATCGAACAGGGATATTTGAAGTGAGGTGGACTTCATGTTCGACCAAAGTCGTAGAGCCTGGGACATCGCTGAAGCTATGGGGAAACTCCCCCATAAGGTCTCCAAGTTCCAACAGTTCCTCGCTGTCAAAGCTGTTATCGATCTCAGCTGCTGTTGCTGCATGCACAGTCTCTGATGGCCTTTCCACGTACAGCTTAAGGAGGTTGGCGTGGTATATCTTGGAATGCGGGCCGACCTTCACCTTATAGTCGTTGATCCCACCACGGTCTCCACTTCGTACGGGCCTTTCCACTGCATCAGCAACTTATTGTGGTCGGTAGGTAGCAGCACCAGCACTTTGTTGCCAGGTTTGAACTTCCTGTTCACAGCCCTACGATCATAGTAGTGCTTTCCACAGTCCTGGGACTTCTTCAGGTTTTCTCTGGCTATCTCGAGAGTCTGCTCCAGCTTCTCTCGTAGCTCAAACACGTACTGGTAGCTGTTCTTCACCTCTGGGGTGTCTACTTCTTTCGTCCACAGTTCTTTTAGGATGTGCATCGGCCCTCGGATGGTTCTTCCGTACAGCAGCTCGAACGGAGAAAAGCCGGTGGACTCCTGCGGTACCTCTCTGTAGGCGAAAAGTAAGGCGTTGATATAGCGATGCCATTGTCTGGGCTGCTCGCTGCACAGTTTCTTCAGGGTGGACTTCAGCGTAGCATTGAACTTCTCGACAAGCCCGTTGCACATCGGATGGTAGGGTGTCGTAGTCAAATGCCGGATGCTCAGCAGTCTGTTGACCTCCTTCATGCAGTCAGAGACGAACTGCGTCCCGAGGTCTGTCAGGATCTCTTCAGGCACTCCAAGTCTACTGAACATGTCCACTAGCGCCTCTGCAACAGTTTCAGTGTCAATCTTCTTCAGAGGCACTGCTTCTGGGTACCGAGTCGCATAGTCCACTAAAGTCAGTACCCACCGATGACCTTCTTCACTCGGAGGTCTTATTTCGCCGATTAAGTCTAAGGCCACCCTCTTGAAAGGTCGGTCGATCAGAGGCATCCTCTGCATAGGCACTTTCGGGACTCTTCCTCGAGGTATGGTCTTCTGGCAAATGTCACACGATCGGCAGAAACGGCTGACGTCCGCATGAAGTCCTGGCCAGTAGAATACCGCCTGGATTCTATCCGACGTCTTCTTGATACCCAGGTGACCTCCCATGATTGAGTCATGCGCTACTTCCATCACCTGGCGCCTTAGGGGTAACGGTACCAAGACTTGACGTAGTGGTTTCCCTCCGTTGACCCTCGGGTGCTGGAAGATTCGGTACAGGATCTTGGCCTTCACCTCAAAATAGACCGTACCACTGCCTTTGGTGACATGGTCTTGGCGGTTCCTATACTTGTTTAAAGTGCTATCAGCTTCCTGGAGCTGGATCAGCTTATCTCTGTCCACGATGGCAGCTTTAGAGTTGTCGGCGACCTTCAGTGGCGTAGACGTCTTGTCTCTCTTGGCCTGGGCCCTGGTAGTAACGGCACCGACGATCTCTGGTCGGCAGGGCTGAGCCGGAGTAACCACATTGTCCCGTAGCAGCTCTGTAAGGTCTCCATCGGGAAATGGCAATGGATCCTCCTCCACAACTTCGACGTGTTGAGTTGAGGCAGGACTCCACTCTGGATCGGGGTCGTCGGGTCGCCTCGCGCCGTCGATATTCCCGATCATCAAATCGTACAGCGGCTTCTTCAGGCAAACCGCTTCGACTTCGCCTATGTAGAAAGGGGTGTTGACATGAATCTTCGCAACTGGCGCTCTCACACATTTGCTGTCGGCCATAAGTGTCCATTTTGAATCGCCAGTGAACTGTTCTTTAGCGATTAGGTCTTCTCTGATGATGACCCCACTGCAGCCAGAGTCTCTTAAAACAGTCACTTCATGATTTCCGACGCGTCCCTTTGAAACAGGCATGTTCTGGACGGTCACAGCTGCGCTGGCGACGACGGGGATGAATTTTCCGTTGGCAAGGAGAAGTTGGCCATCGGTCATGCACTCTTGCACGTCCACAGGAGTAGCTGCGCGCTCGGTCTCACTCGGAAGAATGACGCTCCCGCCGCACACTTGATGGTCAGATCTACTGTTTTGCCGTTGATTGGAGAAACGTCTCTGTCGGTTGCCCACCGCTGCATTGTCCGTACTGCCCCGCTGTCCGCTACTTTTGTTTTGAGGACAGTTAGCCGCTCTGTGGTCTGTAGCGTTGCAGGTGAAACAGCCTCTTGAATGCCCTTCCCTGGGAGGAGGCGTGGAGTCCATCTGTTTCTGGCTCGTCTGGCTCCCCTGGATCTGGTTCACATGGTTTCCAGTCTTCTGAAAATGTTTCGTCGCGCTGGGTGGCCCCAGGGTCTTCCCATGAGCGATGAGATATCTTTCAGCAGCCTCAGTCACATCTTTAAGCGTCTGCAGCTTTTGTTCTTCTAAGTGGGTCGCTAGGTCCTTGTGACAGGCATTGAGAAATTGTTCCTTCACGATCAGGTCATGGAGACTGTCGTAAGACTTCCTTTCGCCTGATAACTCCACCCACTTGTGTAGATATGACGACAGGCGCTCCACAAACTGCTTTGGCGTCTCGTCTGACTTAGGCCGGCATTCACGGAAGCGTTTACGGTAGCCCTTCTCTGTAAAGTTGTAGCACTGCAACAGGGCCTCTTTCAAGACGTCGTAGTTTTTGGCGTCATCGTTCGACAGTCTGGTGTAAACTTCGAGCGCTTGCCCTGTCAGAAGTGCACTTAGTCGAATCGCCCAGTCTCGAGGTTGCCAATTGGAGCTTTCGGCGAACCTTTCGAATCTCGCCAGATAGCTGTCGATCTGGTCCTTCCCGTCGACGAAAGCTGGCAATTTTGGAGCCGTATGGTCGTTGGTGGCTTGTGGCGCATGCTGATTGTTCTGGATACGCGCCAACTCTAGCTGGTATTGACGCTCAGCTTCTAATCGTCTCTCTTCCATCTCTCTTTCTTTACGCCGCTCTTCTCTTTCTTCTCGGCGACGCTGCTCTTCCTTTTCTAGACGCTTCTCTTCTAATTCTCTTTCTTCACGGCGACGCCGCTCTTCTTTTTCTAGACGCTTCTCTTCTAATTCTCTTTCTTGTATTCTCTCCTGGGACTTGACGTACTCTGTCAGCTGTTTGCCTTTGAGATTCAGTGCAATCCCTTTCTGCCAGAAGTCAGCCATCTTAATGCTTTTCTGGAAAGTTCTTTTCTGGAATGTTCTTTTCTGGAAAGTTCTTTTTCTGGAAAGTTCTTTTTCTAGAAAGTTCTTGACTGTGCTGTACCTTTCTAGACTGTTCTAGAACAGCACGCTTTCTGCAGTAGCGCTGATGCTTGCCACTAGTCGCCTTCGCTGACGCAGGCCCCGCTGTCCTCGTCGTATGCGACGCTGCACCACGCTGGTGTTGATGTACACGCTCCTGTGCTGAAGTAGACGCGACGTCCGCTCGCCGCTCTCTGTAACACTGGCGATGTAGCTCCGAGACTGTCCCTCGACGTAGTCTTACGGCAGCCACGTAGTCCCGATCTGTTGTTCGCTCACGAAGCAACTCTTCAGCGACTACACGCCCTTGCAGTCAACCCGAACCTATCGGTGATGTAGTCCCAGTATGTTGGCCCCTCTCGACGCAACTCGTTGGCGGCTACCCTCGATGACTGCCTCTCGTAACGTTGACTCGCTTGTTGTAGCAGTTGAACCCTTGGCTATGGCGTGAATCGCGGCTTGACCCCCAAAATGTTACACTCAATTCGATGATGGTGTTTTTCTTTATCAGTATCTGATTCAGCCCCAATGCTGAATTCCTGATAGGGTGTAACTCAGATTCGTTTATCCACACAGCCCGTCCAAACAGCATACAAGTCACAAAGTCGACGTATGAAGTTTTCCACTTTTATTCAGCATACATCAACAACTGCATACAATCGCTCAATCGTCTTTCCACTCTCAAATTTACTTTCCAAATCACTATCAACAACAACTCTATCTTATTTTTGAAACAGCGCGGCACTTAAATAGTCTCTTGATACTCCCGAATAACCTGGATCAATCTCGTTTGACGCAATTTAACCAATCGCTTCTAACTCCGTCATTACTGTCTTACGTCATACATATTTTCTTCTCCTTCCGGAACGTCTTCTTGCTTCGACATGTATCGGGAAATTTCTATCGAGAGTAAACACGCAGATCCAGAAAATTCTACAACAA
The DNA here is from genome assembly GCA_036898135.1 of Oncomelania hupensis. Lineage (NCBI taxonomy): Eukaryota > Metazoa > Mollusca > Gastropoda > Littorinimorpha > Pomatiopsidae > Oncomelania > Oncomelania hupensis. Next base: position 72,957,952 of record CM072517.1, read on the forward strand.
TATCGACTAACGCAAATCATCAACGTTATACAAAGCCTCTCCTAACAACAATGCAAACTCAAATCAAAGGTAAATAAACTCCATTATTGAATACTTTGCAAAACGAAACGATTAGATCTATCGTGCGCGTTTCCGACGTACTACCATTCGCGTTTCAACGTAACACAAACTAAAGAGTAAACAATATAGCCATACATGCAAACATAATACAAATGAAAACTCAACGACTGCGAGCAAGAAGATACAACTAAATAAGCAAAAGAGCTTGACCGAACATATAAAATGTAATACATAACAAGACATCAGCGCTCAAGCAAAACATACTCAGAGCAAGACAGTTGAACAAGATCAACAATGAAGCCATACAAACAATGATGTATGCATGGTCAGTTTTCTTCATGTTATAGTAGCAACGATGTATGCATGGTCAATTTTCTTCATGTTGTAGTAACAATGATGTATGCATGGTCAATTTTCTTCATGTTATAATAGCAATGATCTATGCATGGTCAGTTTTCTTCATGTTATAGTAGCAATGATGTATGCATGGTCAGTTTTCTTCATGTTGTAGTAACTATGGTGTATGCATGGTGAGTTTTCTTCATGTTCATAGTATAAAAAAAGGTGAATACCTCATCTGTTTTTTTCATTTTATAGTAACATATATAAAAACAAATGGTGTATGTATGGTCAGTGTAATAAATAATGGTGTATTCATGGTCAGTGTAATAAACAATGGTGTATGCGTGGTCAGTGTAATAAACAATGGTGTATTAATGGTCAGTGTAATAAACAATGGGGTATACGTGGTCAGTGTAATAAACAATGGTGTATTAATGGTCAGTGTAATAAACAATGGGGTATACGTGGTCAGTGGAATAAACAATGGTGTATTAATGGTCAGTGTAATAAACAATGTGGTATACGTAGTCAGTGTAATAAATGTGGTAGATGACCCAATATCTATGAAAATGTATATGGGAGGTAACCGCAGCCTTGTGTATTTTATAGTTGGCAAGAGTTATGTTTCTTGGATATTACTCTCGCTCTATAATTTTGGTTTTAGCAACAATAAACGAGTTATTTTTGTATTGTTTATAATATTAAAATATTTGTTATTTTTATAAGAGTAGAAATGGTGCAGTATGTTAATTATAATAATAGTTGTTTTTATGGTTGTTTTGTTAACATTTTGGGCACGCTTTAGAGACTTCATTTTTCTTTTCTGGATGGAAATGGCAACTTAATTTGCAGATTCGTCCCTGCTCACTAAAAGGTAATTTTTGTGCTGTTTTTTATTGAGACATGCTGTATAATTATTGCATTTTATAGTTGAAGATACCAAATATGCACAAATAATAGTTTTGATTGTGTATTTGACGGTATTTCTGCATAATTTGATGTTGAAAATGTTGATAATTAACAGACCATGTGCTGTGCTCAAAAATCTAGAAGGTTCGTCATGTATTGTAACTGATGCCGGATTTTTGGTTGCATTTGCAGGTTTCGCCTAAGCAGCGGGTTTTATTTTTTTTCTTCTTTGTTTTTGTTAGCTTTGGGTTGTTTTTGGGGTTTAGTCTCTTAGTGTTGGCTTAATTTGGTTTGGATTATTATGGTATTTTTGAAGACACAGAAACTGAAACAGAAAGTAGGCCTAAAGATAGAAAACACAAGTTATTTTATTATTATATTAGTTTATGGATAAATGTTAATATTGTTTATTTTTATGTAAGAAATCCCAGTGTACCACCCCCTTGCCCCTTCTCGACGACATAGAAATAAAAGAATTAACAATACAAGCTGTTGAAATTATTAATTTATTTCTTTCTTAATTTGGTTTTGTTTATGATTTCTCTCTTCTTTTGTTCTATTGAGAGTTGTGGGTGTGTGGTCTTTCCTGTCTAAAATAATTCAAAATCTTTATAACCCATCACTCGGTTACAGATTTTTGGCGCTGCGAGCAGGATAGCGCTGGGGTTTTAGTTTAATTTTAGATAGTTTAGTTTAGTGTTATTTTATTATTGATAGTTTAGTTTGGGAGGGGTTAGGTAAACCCGCTGCTAGGCAAGAGGGACACTGACTGCTGGTGGATGAAGAGGGGAATGCTGGCGTGATCCAACTGCATTACGCTGAGGTCATCGCTTGCCATCCAGAGGTCATCACCTGCGGTGTTGAAGTTATCTTCGCTGGTGGATGATCTTGCAGACCCTCCTGGCTGGCTGGACACCAACTTCTGCTACCATTGACTGAGGTCATCGTTGGTGGACGGCTATGGAAATTTTTCTGATGTCGTCAGCAGTCCAGAAACTTTGTGAAATGCCTTGAGACTTGTTGAGGCCTACGCTGCAGTCCATCATGCTTCAGTTTCCTAAAGACTATGTGACAGTGCCTGGACTTCCCTAATTGTATGCATGCCTAAGTCTGCTTCATGAACATTCCTTGGACAACGTCATCTCAATACTTGTAGACTTGAACAAAGACAGTGAAAGATAATTTTATTTTAAAACCTATTTAGGTTGTTGACTTTTCATGCTCTCTTGCCTGTGGACGCTAAAAGACAATTCCTAAGTGAACCTTTTAGTGTATATATAGTGGTTTTTAAAGGCGGAGAGGTGAATAGTAGTGCATTGAACACTTTTACTAGGAGTTAAAGTACTTTTAAGTGATTGTGTTTAATTGGTATATTTTTCACTGTGTATGCTTGACTTGCTTGCTTGTGGTCTCAGTTTGAGAATATTGAAATATTGTTGTTAAGCACTAGTCGTAAGCATGAGTGAGAGAAGAACAATGTTTCGCCCCACTGCTGGGTCCACTCCTGATGTAGACGTTCCGCCTTCCCTTAGCTATTTTGGGATGGAAGGGGGTCGTCGTCAGTTTGTTTCTCCCATTACCCCAAGTTTGAGAAATGCAGAGGGTAACCACAGTGTGGGAAGGGATGATGGGGAGATGTTCCAAGATGTGGTACAAGATTTTGAACAGACCATGGAAACTTTCAATAGGCAATCTAGGGAAGGTATCGTGGGGGAGGCAGAGAGAAACAGGGGATTGTCCCTGGCTGCGGAAATGCGAAATTTAATACAGGATATTAGAGGTGACTTGGGGACGGGACGGACAGCAGTTGGGGAGCATCCATCCGCACGGTTTCAGTCAAAGCCCAGCACAACTAGTTCTGTAGAAAGAGAAATAGCCCGACTTCGTGAAGAAATTTCTCATCTTCAGTCGCCGTCGGTTTCTGTCGTTGTTCCTCGCGAAAAGAAATTAAGACATTTTTGGGGCGAGGAAGATAAAGATCAAGGGTATACTGTCCAAGAATTTGTGGAAGAAGCCAGAAGTTCTTTGTTGGAAACATCGAGAGTGGGATCAGTGGGTGCACAACATGTATTGTTTAGTTTAAAGGGAAAAGCTAAAAAGGAAGTGAACACGTGTGGCTACCATGGCGTACGGCGGAAGACATTTTTCGCATTCTACTTGACGCATTTGGCGAGCATACTTCTTTGCCAACATTGCTTGCAGAATTTTTTGAGAGGAAGCAACAATTTAGAGAGGATATTCGGACATACTCCAGTGAGTTGTTTGAACGATTCCGATGTGTGCAAAGAGCACAACAAGCGAGGGGGCGTGTGGTGTTTCAGGAAGAAGTTTTGGTGGATCATTTTATTGATGGTCTTTGTGACAGAGTATTGGTGATGGAATTGCAGCGGAGAATTGCTGGAGGTTTATCAAATTTTGCCTCTTTGAGACAAGCTGCATTGAAATGGGAAGAGATTCAGAAGCCTTCCAAGCGTAGTTCGAAAACTTCTGCTACGGTACACACTACTTCAGGAACAGTGTTGAATCATGCCGGGGATGAGAATGACCAGCTGCGGCAGACAGAGCTTTGTAAGTTGCGCCAAGAGTTGGATTTGTTGCGTGAAAAGATGGAGCAGATGGCTAAAGAGCATAAGACAGAGTTAGCAACCTTGTCAAAAAAGGGTCCAGTACAACAACTGAACAGTCATGTACAACCATCTACTAATGTGGAGTTTAGGAGTGGGAAGCCGGTGTGCTTGAGATGTGGCAAATTGGGTCACAGGATGCGGTCCTGTAGAACTAGACTGCAGACACATCAAACTTATGGCCCTAGAAACAATGATCCGTCTAGCGTGTCAGAAACAAAAGAAGTAGGATCAAGATCTAAGCAAGCTGATACTAGGATAGTTGGTGGAAAACCTGTCATGAACATTGAAATCAATGGCATACAATTTGAGTGTTTGATAGACACAGGTTCACAAGTCACCATTATGCTGGAATCAATATACAAAGAAAATTTTCAACAGGATGATATGATTCCAGACAATCAGTTCATGCGTTTGGTAGCAGCAAATGGTCTATCTGTTCCTTACATAGGCTACATACTGGTTGATGTCAAAGTTGGGGAGCAAGTGATCATGACAGAGGTATTTTGATACAAAAGGAGTCTGCGCCAACAGTGGAACCTACACTGGAGAAACCTCGGATTTTGTTAGGCACAAACATCATCCAGGAGTTGAAGATTATGAAATCTCAAACAGGGCAGTCAGATGAAACAGCATTTTTAGGATTGCTCAGGATTCCGAAAGGTGGGGTTCACCTGCCAGCTAAATCTGTTGCTTCTGTCAACCTGGTCGGTGGACGAGATCAGTCTAAAGTTTCAGCTTTTTTAGTTGAACCTATGCGCAGCAGTGTAGAGGGTCGCTGTTTGGTAATTCCAACGTTGGTTCAAGGAAATTGTCCATGGCCGGTACAGATGGTTAATTTGACAACAGAAGATATTTTTCTGAATGGCCGCACCCCAGTAGCTACCTTACACAAAGTGGAAAAGGTGTCTTCGGACATTGAGATTGAAGAGAATAAGGGTTCATTTCTGGTGATATGCAATAAAGTCAAGGTTGACCCTTCTAGTTTGGATGAAGTCCCAATTGATTTATCTTCTGCGGAATGTTCGGCTGAAGAAAGAGAACAGCTGCGAGAAATGTTAAAAGAGTTCTCTGGGATCTGGACAAGTGACTTGTATGACACTGATGTTGGGTATACGGAGTTGGAGAAACATACAGTACCAGTGACTGATGATATCCCAGTGGCACAGCCATACCGCAGAATTCCACCAACTCAGTTGCAGGAGATTAAGCAGCATATCCAAAAGCTACTTGACCTGGATATCATACAACCAAGCAAGAGCCCATATGCTTCACCAATAGTGGTGGTCAGGAAAAAGGATGGCACTATCCGCATGTGTGTAGACTATAGACGGCTAAACGCAAAGACAAGACGTGATGCATTTCCTCTTCCCAGGATCGAGGAGTCACTTGACGCGTTGCAGGGAGCCAAGCAGTTTACAACACTGGACCTTGCATGGGGCTACCATCAAATAGCTATGGAAGAATCGGATCGACAGAAAACTGCATTTGTCACCCCCTTTGGGCTCTACGAGTTTAAAAGGATGCCTTTTGGGTTGTGTTCTGCTCCAGCTACTTTTCAAAGGTTAATGCAGACAGGGCTGAACGAGATGATTTTTCAAATAATTCTGGTCTATTTGGATGACATTTTGCTTTTTAGCAAGACTTTCGAAGAGCATTTGACCCGCCTTCGACAGGTTTTGACCCGTTTGAGGGAGATGGGCTTGAAGTTGAATCCCAGTAAATGTCGGTTCTGTCAGAAAACCGTCCAGTATTTGGGACACACTATTTCAGCAGATGGAGTGGGTACTCAGGATGACAAAGTGTCCGCAGTAAAGCAATGGCCAGTTCCACAGACTTTGAAGGAGCTCAGATCTTTCCTTGGGTTAGCAGCCTATTACCGTCGTTTTGTTGAAAGCTTTGCTCAGATTGCTGGACCATTGCATGCAGTGGTGGGACAGATGTGTGACATCCAGAAAAAGTCGGGCGGTAAGCAGCTGAAGTTGGGTGAAAAGTGGACGCCAAAATGTCAGCAGGCGTTCGAGTGCCTCAAAGAAAAGTTGACCTCTGCCCCTTTGTTGGGATACGCTGACTACACTCTTCCATTTATCCTCGAAACAGATGCCAGTTCCAAAGGCTTGGGAGCTGTGCTGTCACAAGTTCAAGATGGACAAAAGAGAGTGATTGCCTATGCAAGTCGGACCTTGAGAGGATCAGAGAAGAACATGCAAAACTACAGTTCTATGAAGCTTGAGTTGCTTGCTCTCAAATGGGCAATAACTGAAAAGTTCAGAGGATACCTTCTTGGTGCCACCGTTGAAGTTTGGACAGACAACAATCCACTGCGGTACTTGAGAACAGCCAAACTTGGTGCAATTGAGCAGCGTTGGGTTTCTCAGTTGTCCGTATTTCATTTTGAGGTCAAGTACCGTTCTGGCAAAACCAATGCTAATGCAGATGCATTGTCACGGTTCCCTCAGCCACAACCTGAGGAGGCAGAAGATGAAGAGGAAAATGTTACAGCAGTTTCAGCTATTCAGGTGCAAAGCACTCCAATTCCATTTTCAGTTCAGGCTACAAACAAGTTGGTTACTGCATGTGGAGTTCACGCTGTTGATTCATCAGAGAGTGATTCGGAAACAGAAGAAGAAGTTATCCAGCTGGATGATCAGGCAGGTGATAGGGCTACACAAGCATTTCCATCAATCAGCATTGATGACTTGAGAAAAGCTCAAACAACTGATCCAGAAATAGGCCCGCTGTTGACCTTTTGGAAGAAAGGAGAAGTTCCTGGTTGCGAGGCAAAGTTTGGGAAGAGCATCCGGTTTGTCACTTTGTGCAGGCAATGGGAGCGTCTAGTTGAAAAAGATGGTCTCTTGTTTAGAGAGATTCGCCACCCAAAGACAAAGGCAAAAATTGAACAGCTCATCTTACCAGAAGAGTTTAGAAGGCCTGTATTTGAGTCTATGCACAGTGTTGGACATCAGGGGATAGAAAGGACTACCAGGTTGTTACAAGAACGTTGCTACTGGCCTGGCATGTTCGTTGATGCTGCCAAATGGGTGAAATCTTGTGAGCGGTGCAATTTTGCAAAACTCCCTCCAATCAGGACATGTACACCAATGGGACATCTTTTGGCCTCACAACCCCTGGAAGTCGTGGCTGTTGACTTCACCTTGTTGGATAAGGCATCGGATGGCCGGGAAAATGTATTGGTGATCACTGACGTCTTCACTAAATACACAATAGCAGTACCTACCCGAGATCAAAAAGCCACAACTGTTGCAAAAGTACTTGTTTCTCAGTGGTTTCAGAAATTCGGAATTCCAACACGATTACATTCCGATCAAGGTCGAAATTTTGAGGCAGCTGTAATACAGGAGCTCTGTACCCTGTATGGAGTGCAGAAATCGCGCACAACCCCTCATCACCCTCAAGGAAATGCACAATGCGAGAGATTCAACAGAACTATGCATAATTTGTTGCGTACTCTCCCCCCTGAGAAAAAAAAGAAGTGGCCTGAGTTTCTACCAGAAGTAGTGTACATCTACAATGTCACACCACATGCATCAACTGGATTCAGTCCTTACGAGTTGTTGTTTGGGCGACTGCCAAAGTTGCCGGTTGATTTCCTGCTCGGAATTCATCAAGAAGACTGTGTCGTTACACAAACTGAATGGGTGCAGATTCATCGCGAAAGGTTGCGCACAGCCCAAGAAATTGCTCAGAGAAATTTGCGACAAGCTGCAGCCGAACGCAAGTTCCAGCATGACAAACACAGTACAAAAGACAAGCTTCAAGTGGGAGATACAGTCTTGCTCCGTGATCATCCGTTAGGTCGGAACAAAATCCAAGACGCATGGAAACCTTCCAAATACAAGGTCAAAGATATTCCAACACAGGATGGTGCCCCTGTTGGGATTGAAGCAGTTGATGGAGGGAACTTGAAATATGTCAGCAGGCAAGAATTAAAGAAGTTTCAGATTAGCGATCCAGTTACTCAGTGCAAACCAATGCACTTGCCGAAGTTCTCTGAAAATTCAATTTCTGATGTGTCCGAATCAGAGGAGACCTCTAGTTCCAATTCAGAGTCAGAAGTAATTCAGCGACCAAAAAGAGTGACTGCTGGAAAACATACAAATCTACATCGTTTACCAAAATCTGCCGTTCACAGCATTGTTGTGAAGTTGTTTGACTAAATTATTCTGTTGCGGTTCAGATCTCTGGTCACTGTCAAGGTCAGAGCCCAGGATAGTTAATCTAGCATGCCCCGTGCAGGTTCCGGGAAGTTCTGTTTGTAGAATAGGCCTGACGTTAGAGTGCGTGTCGTAGAAGGCGACTAAAACTATGCGTGAAAATGTGTATAAAGAATGTATGCGTATTAATAGTTTTAAGTAGAATCAACCTTAAGAAAAGGATTAATGGAACATATTAATATGGTATGATAAGTGAGTATTGTAGGAGAGTTTCCTGTTCTCCTTAGTGTTAATCTATTTGGGAATTTTTCTGTATGTTCTAATAAACTGCAGATAAATAAGTAATCCTATTAGAGAAATGCTAAGTTGGCGGTTGCTAACCTGTGGATTGCAAGATAGGTTCCCTTTGAGTGTGATAGGCAGACAGTAAATGTCCCTAGTCATTACGGGTTTCAGAGTGTAATTTATCAGGGTTGAGTTATTGTTGAAGGTTAAATTCTTTTATTTAATAGAAATAAATTTATTTTGGTTATTTATATTTTAAAGTAATATTTTAATTTGGACTGGCTAGTAATTGAGTAAGGTTAGTTGGATGGAGAGGGTTTTATTAAGTGGTGAGAGAGAGAAAGGTAATAAGTCATCATGTCCATAATAGGCCTTGACTTGTATTGATTGGGTTTGAGTATAGATTGTTGTGGCAATTTAGCTTTGGATCTAGTTATGGTCTTAGAGTCACTTGACTAGATAGGCGTTTGACTGTTAGTAGAGCCAGGATTGAGGATTTGATTTTACCTTTAAGGGGTGATCTTATTCTTGTAGGTGATTAACATGTTGGAGTTGAAGGCTAATGCTGTAATCTGGTAGAAAGAAGTGGAAAGGTTAATATAGTTAATTTGTATGTTTTAGAGTTATTTTATTTTTGTATTTTCTGAAGCAGTTGGTTTTGCTGTCAGGAGCCAGCATTTTTAGTTGGGGAGAATGTGGTAGATGACCCAATATCTATGAAAATGTATATGGGAGGTAACCGCAGCCTTGTGTATTTTATAGTTGGCAAGAGTTATGTTTCTTGGATATTACTCTCGCTCTATAATTTTGGTTTTAGCAACAATAAACGAGTTATTTTTGTATTGTTTATAATATTAAAATATTTGTTATTTTTATAAGAGTAGAAATGGTGCAGTATGTTAATTATAATAATAGTTGTTTTTATGGTTGTTTTGTTAACATTTTGGGCACGCTTTAGAGACTTCATTTTTCTTTTCTGGATGGAAATGGCAACTTAATTTGCAGATTCGTCCCTGCTCACTAAAAGGTAATTTTTGTGCTGTTTTTTATTGAGACATGCTGTATAATTATTGCATTTTATAGTTGAAGATACCAAATATGCACAAATAATAGTTTTGATTGTGTATTTGACGGTATTTCTGCATAATTTGATGTTGAAAATGTTGATAATTAACAGACCATGTGCTGTGCTCAAAAATCTAGAAGGTTCGTCATGTATTGTAACTGATGCCGGATTTTTGGTTGCATTTGCAGGTTTCGCCTAAGCAGCGGGTTTTATTTTTTTTCTTCTTTGTTTTTGTTAGCTTTGGGTTGTTTTTGGGGTTTAGTCTCTTAGTGTTGGCTTAATTTGGTTTGGATTATTATGGTATTTTTGAAGACACAGAAACTGAAACAGAAAGTAGGCCTAAAGATAGAAAACACAAGTTATTTTATTATTATATTAGTTTATGGATAAATGTTAATATTGTTTATTTTTATGTAAGAAATCCCAGTGTACCACCCCCTTGCCCCTTCTCGACGACATAGAAATAAAAGAATTAACAATACAAGCTGTTGAAATTATTAATTTATTTCTTTCTTAATTTGGTTTTGTTTATGATTTCTCTCTTCTTTTGTTCTATTGAGAGTTGTGGGTGTGTGGTCTTTCCTGTCTAAAATAATTCAAAATCTTTATAACCCATCACTCGGTTACATAAACAATGGTGTATTAATGGTCAGTGTAATAAACAATGGGGTATACGTGGTCAGTGGAATAAACAATGGTGTATTAATGGTCAGTGTAATAAACAATGGGGTATAAGTGGTCAGTGTAATAAACAATGGTGTATTAATGGTCAGTGTAATAAACAATGGGGTATACGTGGTCAGTGTAATAAACAATGGTGTATTAATGGTCAGTGTAATAAACAATGGGGTATACGTGGTCAGTGTAATAAACAATGGTGTATTAATGGTCAGTGTAATAAACAATGGGGTATGCGTGGTCAGTGTAAGAAACAATGGTTTGTGCATGGTCAGTGTAATAAACAATGATGTGCATGGTCAGTGTAATAAATAATGGTGTATGCGTGGTCAGTTTAATAAACAATAGTGTATGCGTGGTCAGTGTAATAAACAATGGTGTATGCATGGTCAGTGTAATAAACAATTTTGTGTATGCGTGGTCAGTTTAATAAACAATGGTGTATGCATAGTCAGTGTAATAAACATTGGTGTATGCATAGTCAGTGTAATAAACAATGGTGTATGCGTGGTCAGTGTAATAAATAATGGTGTATGCGTGGTCAGTGTAATAAATAATGGTGTATGCATGGTCAGGGACGCTGAACGTGTACATTGATGACGTGACAAACACCACCCGCACGCTTGCCTGGACCCAGTCTGGAGACAAAGGACAGACATGGCTGCAGGCTCAAATGCCCATCCTACCCCAGGCCAAGGAATACATGGTCAGTGGTGCTCTCTTTCTTCTTCATGCTCAGGGACCATCATTAATACGGCCAGCATTGTGGCGTCTATTAGAAATGTTGAACTTTGGTTAGTACTGGAGGAAGGATGCCCCCCCCCCCCCCACCCGCCATTCCCTACCCCCATTTACAACTCAGCCCTGTTGAAACTGACCCTGAGAACAGGTATGCCTCTTTCCTATGATTGAAGGTATACAGGGACTTCCCTACCTTTACTTTGTGTCACAAAATACAATGTTACCGGGTGATCACTACTCGAGAAGGACTTTCTTGACTTTCATGACTTACACTGGAACGTGGTTTTATTTCAATTAAAAAAAACAACCTAAGGCACACGATTTCTTTTCACTACTTCACAATTCATCTTTCACCAAAAAGAATTATCAATAAAATTCAACCATTTCACTCTTTCTAAATCTAAACCTAGAACACAAAAATGGCGATTGACACGTAGCGAAATTGACGTCATATCCCTAACACTGTTATAGGCGCCAGTCAGCATCACAAAAGTTTGCACTTGGAAAAATAAAAAACTTGCGAGCTTTTGTTTCGCGACACTGTGACTGAAAGTATACAGGGACAATGCCTACCTTTACTATAACAAAGTTTATAGGTACAATCCCTGCCTTTACTATGACTGAAAGTTTATAGGGATAGGACAATCCTAATGTTATAATGACTGAAAGTTTAGAGGGACAATCCCTACCTTTACTAATACTTAGTTTATAGGGACAATACCTGCCTTTACTATGACTGTTTATAGGGACAATCGCTGTCTTTTCTGTAAATGAAAGTTTATAGGGACAATCCTTAACGTTTCTTATTTCACAATTCAGGATTAAGTAGGCTATGGGAAGATGGGTAGCACATTCATCAAAGTATCCCTGAGAAAAGGGAGAAAAATGAGGTCCTTCATCCGGGCATAGCATGCATTAGTGTTAGACAGGGCTTTTGTGTTAAAGTTTGATTGTTTTATCTGCAGCAAATGTTGTGTTGCGTGTACGCATGTTGTGTTGTACAAATGTCATGTTGTATGTATACATCTTGTGTTGTATGTACACATGATGTGTTTTATGTACAAATGTTTTATTGTATGTACACATATTGTATTGGATGTACACATGTTGTGTTGTATGTACACATGTGGGACTTCCTGGCTGACAGCTGGTGAGGCAAGACGTGTTTTGTTATGTGTGGCAGTTGGATGTGAATTTCAGAAAGAAGGAAGACATTGTCAACTGTGATATTTGGCAGGCAGGATAAGGAAGATGCGGTGATTGAGATGGAATTTGAATTTTGATTTGATCTTCTTTGGAACGTGAGATAGTTGATAAATGGCGTTTCAAATATAAATTGAAGGAAGATTTTGAATTTCGGTCGTGAACCCTGATAGACAAATAATCTTGTCGCTGATTGGCTGATATTATTGTAAGCGACCTTTGACTCTCAACACAGGGTGCGGCGTTACGTGGCCGAGTGTTTGACCATTACTCACTTATTATTTACATTGCGTGCTGTTTACCTGTGGTGGAGTGCGAGGGGGTGGAGTGCGAGGGTGGAAAATGCCATCACACAACCTTGACTTTAGGGCGTCATGTGGCCTATTTGTGAATACTTTCTGCCACTTCATGTTACAGCGTGCAAATACTGCAAGGACAATGAGAAAACAAGTTATAGCTGTGAAGACCAATTGGCAGTGTGTATTGTTCGTTTTCGTCGTTACCTACTTTCTGTGTTGTGGCGACGTAGAAGTCAACCCTGGACCCATGACCGCAATGAACAAATCACAGAGTGATGCAACAGCCGACGAACAGGAGATGACCAAGAGCAACGGGGACCATACACCAAGGACAACAACGCAGAAGTCAATCACACAGATGTTGCAATCGTCGAAATCACAGTCCAGTGCCAGCTCTCCTTCTTTGTTAGACGTCATGACCATGCTACGTGATATCAAGTCTGACATTACAGATGTGAAGGCGGACAATCGAACAGTCAAAACCAGGTTGACTGATCTCGAGGATCAAAATGTCAAACTACATGCAGAAAACGAAGTTTTGAGTGGACGGCTAAAAGACGCAGAGTCTAAACTAGAGGACCTGGAGGGGCGGACTCGCCGAAACAACGTGATATTTTTCAACGTACCGGAGTGCGGGACAGAAAACAGTAGTTGGGACTGTGAAAAACGAGTCAAGAAGTTGTTAAAGGAGGAGATGGATCTTCATCATGACATTCCATTCGACCGAGTTCACAGATTAAATACACAAACATCTCCTAGACCCATCATCGCTTGCTGTACTTTTTACAAAGATAAGTTGCTCATTCTGCAGCATAAGAAGAACTTCAAAAAATCCTGCATTACATCAGTTTCGGAGGACTACACCAAGCGAGTGAGGGAAGTGAGACGCCAGTTGCGTGATCAACTCAAGGACAAAGTGAGCGACGCCAAACGCATGAAGAAAACAGTTACCATGGTCCATGACCACTTGTACCTCAACGGTGTAAGGTGGGATTACAACGCTGAATCCGATACGGTGATTCAGAGTCAGAGACAACCGTCTCTGAAAAGAAAACCTGCCAATTTGCAGACGGACTCCGGTAGCGGCAGAGCTGCAACTCGTCTCTACTCCGCGGTAGCGTCAGAGACTGCGGATGCGGTTGTCTGGCGACACGGCGCCTGGTCCCCCAGTCCCCCGAGAACGCGTCAACAAGCAAGAAACACTACGCGCAGCAGGTCAGTGCAGAATGAGAGCAGTACTAGCGGCAGGGATGATCAACATGTTTACAGCCCCTTAGAAGCAGAGAACGAAGACGTTGATGTTGGCGTACGACAGAAGACAACGAATGAGAAGTCAAACGGCAGCGGCAGGGGAAGAGGCAGTCGTGGGGGTGGGGGACGTGGCGCTGTTGGCGGCGGGCATGGTGCGGGAAGAAACGGCGGCAGACGATGTGCGGAGTTCGGTGGGAGTGGTGTTGCTGCTGAGCTCGATGATCAAGCATAGGATGCAGGCCGAGCTTCGCAGCACAAACGTCAAGAGTGGAGATTTGGATCTTGGAATGTCGAGGGGCTCTTGGCCAAACTAAACTCACCAGATTTTAGCACTTTTATACAAACCTTCGACATTATGTGTTTAACAGAGACCTTCTTACAATATGATTTTAATTTTCAAGCGTTTAGTGATTTTAACATTTTCAATTGCAATGCAAAGAGGCTGGGCCAGTTTGGCCGTTGTTCGGGGGGTGTAACAGTGTTTGTACGTAAATCAATTATGCAGTACGCTGAAAAGCTAAACGTTGAGTATGATAGCATGTTAGCGTTTCGCATTTCCAAAGAGTTTTGTAACACAGAGAGAGACTTAATTTTCCTCTGTACATACATACACCCTCAAGGTTCACCGTACTGGAACACGGCTGAACACGGGGTTGGAATAGAAGTTCTTGAACAATGCATCCTGGATCTTAGTTCAGATGAATACAGTCTTGTTATTTGTGGTGACTTTAATGCACGAACTTCAGAGCTGAACGGCCATGATCTTGATGACTTTGACACGGATCTCGCACTGCAAAAATCAGTTCACACTATGTTTCCCAGGGTGTCAGCAGACAATACTACCAACCTTTTTGGTGAGCAACTCATTGAACTATGTACTATGTTTCATTGCTCTATTGTGAACGGATGCGTTGCGCTGCCATCAGAAAGTACTTTCACATATATCTCTAAAAATGGAAGTAGTGTTATTGATTATTTTATTCTATCGAACGATCTGTTGTCCTCTAATTTTGTGTGCTCATTCAAAATTGGCGAGCGAATTGAATCCCGACATATGCCTGTTATACTTACTTCTAAGGCTGGAGACGAACATGGTCATGAATCGCACGGTGAGCGGGTTGCGTGGTCAGAGAAAATATTGTGGGACAGGGACAAAGTGGACACCTTTATTGATAATTTAACATCAGACAGTACAGCTGAGCATCTGGAGAGAGCGATGTCGGAGATCGACAGTGATGTGGACGCGGCTTTGAACACGTTTGCGGGCTGCCTTTTGTCTGCCAGTGAAAGTATGAGGAAAAGATTTTATCATGGTCCTCATAAACAAGATCACAAAGCCGCATGGTTCGATTCTGAGTGTTCCGATTCCAAAAAGGAAGTTAGAGAACTCCTTAGACGTTATAGAGCAACTCGATCATGACCCGGCAGACAGACAAAATTATGCGAGCTCACGGAATGTTTACGTTACTCTGTTAAAGGAGAAAAAGAAATCTTATGCTCGCGTCAAAATTGATAAACTTGTTAGTAGCACTCGTGACTCTTCTGCATTTTGGAAGGAAGCTAGGCAATTTATCAGAAAAAGGAAACATTTGGTCGATATCCGTATTACAGCTAGATCATGGTACGACCACTTTAAAGGGGTTTTTAATTCCGATCGGCAGCCAGACGACACGCAGCCGGTGGACGGTGATGGTGATGGTGATGATGATGATGATGATGATAGTGTTGTTGATGTAGGTGCCACCACTGAGGACGTGAATTTTGAACTTAATTCAGATATATCAGTGGAGGAGGTAAGACGTGCAATCCGTAGGCTGAAGCATGGCAAAGCTTGCGGCATTGATGGAATTCTACCTGATATGCTTAAGGCAGCTGAGGGTCTTGTGGTAACTTTTTTGACTCCTTTGTTTAACAAACTGTTTAAAGAAGGTTTTTATCCTGAATCTTGGTGTAAAGCTGTTATATGTCCAATCTATAAAAAGGGTGACAAAAATATACCTGATAATTATAGGGGGATATCCCTTTTGTGTATAATGAGTAAATGCTACACATCTATACTAAATGATAGGCTTGTAAACTGGATGGAACATAACGGGAAAATTGACGAAACCCAAGCTGGATTTCGTAAAAGCTACTCCACTGTGGATCATATATTTACTTTGTCTGCAATCATTGAAAGGGCTCTAGGTAGAAGGGGTGGTAAACTATTTGTTGCCTTCGTTGATCTACGCAAGGCATTTGACTCAGTCGACAGAATTTCTCTTTTTGCCAGGCTAACTGATGCCGGCGTCTCTGGACAAATATTTGACGCATTCAAATCTATTTATAAGTCAGTTTTATCTTGTGTCCGAGTGGGAAATGATGTTACAGACTTTTTCGAGTGCCCAGTCGGCGTGAGACAGGGATGTGTTTTAAGTCCCTCTTTGTTTTCCTTGTTCATTAATATTGTCGCAGAAAACGTAAAAGAGAATGGTAAGCATGGGGTACAGCTCATGCCAGGTTTGATTGAGTTGTTCTTACTCATGTTTGCTGACGACATAGCGCTCATATCAAACTCCGCTCTTGGGCTTCAAAATCAACTTAATTGTCTTTTTAATGCATGTTTTAATCTTAAACTTACTATTAACACAGATAAAACTAAAATAATGGTATTTAGAAATGGCGGTATACTGAAGCAATGCCAAAGATGGTTTTTGGATGGCGTCCAACTTGATGTTGTAAATAATTATGTTTACTTGGGTTTTAAGTTCACAACTAGAATGAGTTTTGCCAGAGGTGTTGATCATTTTGTACAAAAAGGCAGAAGAGCAACTTTTGAATGTCTAAAAATTTTGAAAACATTGAAAGATTTGCCAAGCCATGTATTTTTTAAGATTTTTGATTCGCAGATAACTCCTATTCTCCTATATTCTTCAGAAGTCTGGGGTCTGCTCAGGCTTGAAAACCTAGAGAGGGTGCATGTCATGGCAATAAAACGTTTTTTGAATGTCCCAATCAAGACCCCCAATAGAATGGTCTATGGTGAATCAGGCCGTCATCCATTATTCATACAGAGTACCTTGAGAAGTATTAAATACTGGTTAAAACTGCTTGCTATGCCTGACACAAGACTACCAAAGCAAGCATACAGAATGATGCTAAAAATGACAGAAAATGGGAAGTCGTGCTGGGCAACCAGAGTTAAAGATCTTTTATTCCACTCTGGTTTTGGTTTTTTATGGATAAAACAGCATGTAATAGATGAGTCTCGTTTTATTCATGACTTAAAGCAAAGACTAGTTGATAATTATTGCCAGGAGTGGTGGTCAGCTCTTAATGATCGTGAAAGATATTCTAGGTACAGGCAATTTAAAACCTCCATCGAAATTGAGCGCTATTTCATCACAGTTTCAGAAAGATGTTTCAGGGATGTGTTAATCAAGTTCCGTCTTGGCATATTGTACCTTAACTATAGTGCTCAAATAGTGCATGTCGGAAACCCCGCTGACGCATCGTGCGTCGCCTGCGGAGCTCCAAGAGAGTCAGAGGAGCATTTTTTATTGCACTGTCCTGAGTATACAACTATCAGAAACAAATACATTGCTCAATTTATTCAAGGAGAGCACTCTTTTAGCTACCTCTTGAAATGTACAAACGATGATATAATTAGTAATTTGGCTCGTTATCTTTTTCTGGCATACAAGCTGCGACAGAGGTGCGCAGAGTTTTCCTAATTAGATACATGTGTGTGTGTGTGTGTGTGTGTGTGTGTGTTTAAACATGCCTTTTTGTACTTAGATGTGATGTTTGTTATTATTTGTTACGATGTTTACCGTGCTTTATCTCATAATGTAGCACATTGATAAAATATGTATCCATGTTTTATGTGACGTTCGAATTATTTCTTTTGATGTTTAACTGTTTTATGTCATACAGTTTTTACCACATTGTAAATATTTATACTTGCGAGTGTGTGTGTGGATGTGTGTGGGTGGGTGTATAGGTGTGTGTGTGTGCGTCACCTATTTTTGGATTATGCTCTCGATCTACGATGTTATACTGTATGTTTTATATATTTGTCGGTGTTATCATTTTATGTACCCCTTGGGGTCATGAGCAATCTTGCCACTGTAGATTGTTCTAACCTATAAAGGGTACAGTGAAAGCCCCAGTTGAAAACCTGTCTTGCCTTTGTAGGCATGACAAATTAACTGCGGCAACAGTTCCCCCCGTTGGAGTGCCGGGGGTTTCAGTATAAATAGTATCCCCACTTTCTGGAAATTTAGTGCTTTAAATTCCCACTGTCGCTGTCTTCCTCATTTGCTCTTTCCCATTCCCGATCTGTCCTACCACTCTGCTATACTATATTCTTCTTCGCTAGATCAATGACCTACCTTTTTTCTTGAAAACTCTTCCTGGACAAGACTACTTGTTTGTGTATGAGGTCTGTTGGATCAGCTTGGGAATGTTGGACGCTTTCTGCCGGGTGGTCACTAGGGCTTCCTATGAATGTACTATTTAGCACTATAGGCATTTTATATGTATGTTTTTTTGTTGATGATTTATAATGATGTTTGTATTCTATTTTGTTTTTGTAATCGGGGAGTTCGCGTAGTTGAGGTCAACCCTCAGCCGTCCCTCGCGTGGGATGTCTTTATTGTAAAGTGACTGGCCGGTGGAGGGCATTCAATTTTCCCACTGGGGTTGTTTCAACAGATCTTTTATGCGGATCGGGGGTTGTCCGGTCCTGATTTGGCTCGGAAGAGTCCGCTGGACCTAAAGCAATAATAAATCAATCAATCAATCAATCATTTTATGTTGTGTGAATACGCCAGCATGAATGTGTGCGCACTCGTTCCATACACCTAATTTTACTTCCAGTTTTAATGAGTTGTATTATTGTCAATATCGTGTCTCATGTATATGGTTTTGTAAATACATGGGTGTGTGTGGGTGTTTGTAAGTTTGTGTGCGTGTGTGTAGTGTGTATGTGTATTTCTGAGTCTCCATGTATGTTTCGGTGCGTATCTGCTTGAGGTTATGTACGTGTTTTGGGGTGTTTCTGCGCATGATACCTTGATCCGTTCTTGTGTTCACTTTGTGTTGAAAGTTGTATTGCCTATTGTTTCTTGTAATGTTTTAATGTTAATTGCTTGTAGCAAAACACAATAAACTTTGAGTCTTGAGTCTTGAGTATGTACACATGTTGTGTTGTATGTGCAAATGTTTTATTGTATGTACACATGTTGTGTTGGATGTACACATGTTGTATTGGATGAACACATGTTGAATTGGATGAACACATGCAGTGTTGGATGTACACGTGCTTTGTTGGATGTACGTATGTTGTGTTGGATGTACACATGTTGTGTTGGATGTACATGTGCTGTGTTGGATGTACACATGTTGTGTTGGATGTACACATGTTGTGTTGAATGTACACATGTTGTGTTTTTGATGTACACATGTTGTGTTGGATGTACACATGCTGTGTTGGATATACACATGTTGTGTTGGATGTACACATGCTGTGTTGGATGTACACATGTTGTGTTGGATGTACACGTGCTGTGTTGGGGAGGCACGGTTGCCTAATGGTAGAGCTTTGGCTTGCGGATCTGAAGGTCCCGGATTCGAGCCCAGGCCGGGGCATTGTGTTGTGTCCTTGGGAAAGACACTTTACTCCCGTTTCCTACTCCTTCCTAGAGGGGTGAGTGCCGGTGACAAGAACACACCCAGCATGCACCTAGGTCCTTCTCCCCCATCCCTGGCTGCCCAGGATTGTGCTCAGTTGTTTAGAGCGTTATTATGATGCGCCCAAAGGCTGTAAGTTGGCGCCTCGAGCAGCTTGAGTTAGATCCTGTATCGGCCAGCGCCTTGAGCAGCTCTTGAGCTGGAAAAGCGCTATATAAGAACGATTAAATAAATACATACACATGTTGTTGTGTTGGATGTACACATGTTGTGTTGGACATGTTGTGTTAGATGTACACCTGCTGTGTTGGATGTACACCTGCTGTGTTAGATGTACACATGCTGTGTTGGATGTACACATGTTCTGTTGGATACACATGTTGCGTTGGATGTACACCTGCTGTGTTGGATGTACACCTGCTGTGTTAGATGTACACATGCTGTGTTGGATGTACACATGTTCTGTTGGATGTACACATGTTGCGTTGGATGTACACATGCTGTGTTGGATGTACACGTGCTTTGTTGGATTTACACATGTTGCGTTGGATGTACACATGCTGTGTTGGATGTACACATGCTGTGTTGGATGTACACATGTTGTGTTGTATGTACACATGTTGTGCTGGATGTACAATTGCTGTGTTGGATGTACACATGCTGTGTTGGATGTACACATGCTGTGTTGGATGTACACATGTATGTTGGATGTATACATGCGGTGCTGAATGTACACATGCTGTGTTGGATGTACACATGCTGTATCGGATGTACACATGCTGTTTTGGATGTTCACATGTTGTGTTGGATGTACACGTGTTGTGTTGTAGGTCCTAGTGGAAGGCGTAAGGGGAATTAACAACTACGGTGATATCGCCATCGATGACTTCACCTTCTCCACTCACAATTGTGTCTGTGAGTTATCTATATCTATATCTATCTATATCTATCTTTCTTTCTATCTCTCTCTCTAAATATATGGTTTATATAGCTCTCTCTCACTCTCTCTCTCTCTCCCTCTCTCTCTCTCTCTCTCTCTCTCTCTCTCTCTCTCTCTCTCTCTATATATATATATATATATGTGTGTGTGTGTTTGTGTGTGTGTGTGTGTGGTTTATATAGCTATATAGCTATATATATATGATTTTTATATCTATATATATGGTTTATCTAGCTATATATCTATATATCTATATATATATGGTTTATTAAGCACAAATTTGAAATCTAATGTTTTTCTTTAAGTGCTCACTCCTACCAGTTAGCGTGTACTAATGTGTTACACTGTTGTTGTTTTTTTATCAGTAGTTGATTCAGCCCCGATGCTTGAATCCTGATAAGTGTAACTCAGATTCGTTTATCCACGCAACTTGTTCACTCAGCAACAAGGCAGGAGTCGTCATATGAAGTTTTCCTACTTTATTCAGCGTACATCAACAACTGCATACAATCGCTCAATCGCTTTTTCCACTTTCACCTTCTTCACTTTTCAACTATCTTATGCGGCACATATATAGTCTCTCTATACTCTAGAGAATATTCGAACATTCCAGCGTGACGCAATTACAGCCAATTAAAATAAAATTCGTCATCAGAACTATGCACTGTCTTACGTCATATAACCTTATTTAGGTTAGAAGCGTCTCGTAGCTAAAATTAGATCTATCCACACGCTTCGATCGATAGTAAAAAAGCAACCCTAAGAAAACTCTCCAATAATATCGACTAACGAAAATAATCAACATTATACAAAGCTTCTTCCAACTAAAACGCAAAATTAAATCAAAGGTAAATAAACTCTGTTATTGCATGCTTTGCAAAACAAAACGATCGGATCTATCTTGCGCGTCTCACACGTATCAGAATGAAAAAATACAATACAATACAATGACACACAATTTAATACAATACAATAAAACTTTATATTCCGATTAAAAAAAACAAACACAAAAAATGTGCAGTGTTATGATAATAGTGCATGCTCTCTCTCTCTCTCTCTCTCTCTCTCTCTCTCTCTCTCTCTCTCTCTCTCTCTCTCTCTCTCTCTCTCTCTCTCTCTCTCTCTCTCCCTCGCACTCTGTTCCTGCAATTGTCGCGTTCAGTTTTCTTTGATCTATGCTGTTGCTGTGTATAATGTTATTTGTTTCCGTCCCGTCGGACAGTATTGTTATGGCTTTTGATCCAATATTTGAGAGGTATTTAGTACCACATGATAACAGTTTCGAAGCCTGCCGATTGTTCTATGATATACGCAACTCCGGTGACGAGTCTTATTTTGATTGGTTGTTGATTGCGTTCTGTATTTTTCTGTTTTGTTGACAGACAGTGTAATGTATATACAAATATACATAGTAGCGCGGTCGGAGTGCGTGAAAGGTGTTTTTAGGAAAGAGATTTTGATGCAGCTGTTGATGCTGTCTGTAAATAAAGTTGGAAAACCTCATAACGACGACCCCTGCCTTGCTGCTGAGTGAACGGACTGCGTGGGTAACGAATTCGACAAGCATCGGAGCTGAATCGATCACTGTCATGTTGTTACGACTGAGACGCATACAATAGATCCGATCATTTTGTTTTGCAAAGCATACAATAAATAATAGAGTGTATTTACCTTTGATTTGATTTTGCGTTGTTGCTTGAAGAAGCTTTGTATAATGTTGATAATTTTCGTCGGTCGATATTGTTGAGAATTTTCTGGAATTACTTGTTTATTATCCATCGAAGCTTCTAAACCTGATGGGTAAGAGCTGGTCGAATCCTGTAGATTCCTAAACATTATGTGACGTAAGGCAGTGAATAGTTTGATTGGGTGTTATTGCGTCATGCTGGAATGTTCGAATTTTTTGTCGATTGCATAGATGCTATCTAAGTAATGCACAGTCTGCTTGTAGGATGATCGTTGTAGTGATTTTCGGAAAGCGACCGTGTATGCATTTGTTGATGTTTGCTGAATAAAGTTGGGAAACTTTATAATTAGGACGACTCCTGCCTTGTTGCTGAGTGAACAAATTCGAGTTACACATATCAAGATTCAAGCATCGGGGCTGAATCGATTATCGATAAATAAAGTGTAACACGTCTAACAAGTTATTTAAGGTGGTGAATCAATCATCAATCACAGCTGTGTTGTTGAAGTCTTACATAGTATGTGAACACAATACTACAATGAACACATCATTGGAAATGTTTGCTATGTTAAAATGTGTGTGTAGTAAAATAAAAAAATCAATCACAGCTGTATTGTTAAAACCTAACATTGTATGTGAACACATTATTACAATGAAGACCCCTCTGAAAATGTTTGCTTTGTTAAAATGTGTGTGTAATGAAATCACAAATCAACCACAGTTGTGTCGTTGAAACCTAACATTGTATTTGAAAACATTATTACAATGAGCACCCCACTGAACATGTTTGCTATGTTAAATGTGTGTGTAGTAAAATCACAAATCAATCACAGCTGTGTCGTTGAAGCCTAACATTGTATGTGAACACATTACTACAATGAACACATCACTGGAAATGTGTGCTATTTAAAATGTGTGTTTGTAGTGTATAATGTGTGTGGGTGTGTGTGTGGGTGTGTGTGTGTGTGTGTGTGTGTGACAGACAAGCCAACCAGTGCTGGCAACATCACAGTTACAGTACCACCGCCCACCACGCCTGCTCCCACTAGCTTTGGTAAGTGCACCTACAGCTTTCTGCTCAATTTATGAGCTTTACCCCAGGGTAGTTAGACATGGGCTTTACCCTATGGTAGTTAGACATGAGCTTTACCCCAGGGTAGTAAGACATGGGCTTTACCCTAGTGTAGTTAGAAGAAATGGACTTTATCATAGTGTAGTAAGGGGTGGCCTCGTGTCGCAGTGGATTAGTCGCCGGTTTCCTATGCGGAAAGGTCGCGGGTTCGAATCCCGCAAGGGGCGAACGTATTTGACTTAGGTACGAGACTATTGAGGTCACCGAGGGTTTTCTCCGGGCACTCCGGTTTCCTCCCTCCCTTTAATAATGGTACTGGACACATTTAATATAAAAATTTCAAAAAATACAAATTCGAAGTTCTTTCCGTCTTCTAATAGCGATCTCCTTGCCTTTACACCACATGTTCGAGTGATGGATGTGTACTTGTTGTGTGTATGTGTGTGAGGGTGAATGAGACAGGTAAGCGTGTATGTTGGTACAAATTGCCGCGCTTTGAGCCTGATTGATTTGGGGAAAGGCGCGTATATAGCATCCAGTATTATTATTATTATTATTATTATTATTATTATTATTATTATTTAGAAATGGACTTTACCCTAGTGTAGTTAGAAATGGGCTTTACCCTAGTGTAGTTAGAAATGGGCTTTACCCTAGTGTAGTTAGAAATGGGCTTTACCCTAGTGTAGTTAGAAATGGGCTTTACCCTAGTGTAGTTAGAAATGGGCTTTACCCTAGTGTAGTTAGAAATGGGCTTTACCCTAGTGTAGTTAGAAGAAATGGACTTTATCCTAGCGTAGTTAAAAATGGGCTTTACCCTGGTGTAGATATAAGATAGGACTTTATCCTAGCGTAGTTAAAAATGGGCTTTACCCTGGTGTAGATATAAGATAGGACTTTATCCTAGTGAAGTTAGAAATGGGCTTTGCCCTAGTGGAGTTAAAAATTGACTTTTCCCTGTTGTTGTTAGGAATGGGCTTTAACCTAGTGTAGTTAGAAATGGACTTTATCCTAGTGTAGTTAGAAATGGACTTCATCCTAGTGTAGTTGGAAATGTACTTTATCCTACTGAAATGTACTTTGTCCTAGGGT
This sequence comes from Oncomelania hupensis, assembly GCA_036898135.1. Classification (NCBI taxonomy): domain Eukaryota; kingdom Metazoa; phylum Mollusca; class Gastropoda; order Littorinimorpha; family Pomatiopsidae; genus Oncomelania; species Oncomelania hupensis. The sequence goes on from CM072517.1 coordinate 72,982,049, forward strand.
AGTTAAAAATGGGTTCGATCTGTAGTGCTCCATAGTGATGTGTTAACATTGTGTGTGCCTGTGTATTCAGTGTCCAACTCACCCTACGACTGTTCCTTCGAGGGTGGCCTGTGCTCCTGGACGCAGGACAGCACTGACCAGATAGACTGGGTGCTGGCCCAGGGCCCCACCGGCAGCAATACAACGGGCCCCACTAACGACCACACTCTTGCCACTCCAAACGGGTGGTACGTGTACATCAACTCTGCCTCCGACATCCCCGCCGCCAAGAAAGGTCGCCTGGTGTCCCAGCCCATCTCTGCACAGTCACCGTACTGCTTCAGCTTCTGGTACCACATGTACGGCGCTCGCGTCAGCACTCTCAGTGTCTACATCATGGTACGGGGTCATTCTTCCACACTCCCAACCCAAACTCTTCAACTTTGTCAGTAAATTGATTTCCAACAGACACACCATATGTTTGAAAATTGGTGTAGTTCAGCGAAAGTGTTAGTACCATCAGGTTATTGACGAACCTTATTGGCATGCGATAAACGCCTTGACTAACACAGCAATGGTGGTCTTCCTCTCGCTTGGTTGATATGGTGCAATGCTTTCTTGGCTGCCGAAGTCTCGTCACTTATTATTTTCTTTGCCCTGTTCACTGACCACCGCTGTCTTTACAGACTAATAGCAATCTGGGGACTTGTGACATCTATTTTCTTTACAGACTAATAGCAATTTGGGGACTTGTGACATCTATTGTCTTTACAGATTAACGGTAACCTAGGGACTTTGACATGTTCACTGACATCTGTTATCTTTACAGACTAATAGCAATCTGGGGACTTGTGACATCCTTTGTCTTCACAGACTAACGGTAACCTAGGGACTTTGACATGTTCACTGACATCTGTTATCTTTACAGACTAATGGCAGTCTGGGGACTTGTAACATCCATTGTCTTTACAGACTAACTACAACTAGGACTTATATATGTTCATTGACATAATTCTGTTATCTTTATAGATTTACGGAAACCTAGTGACTTTGACATGTTTACTGACATCCGTTATCTTTACAGACTAAAGATAACCTAGTGAATTTGACATGTTTACTGACATCTGTTATCTTTACAGACTAATGGTAACCTAGTGACTTTTACTTTAACATCTGTTGTCTTTACATACTAACGGTAACCTAGTGAGTTTGACATGTTTACTGACATCTGTTTACAGACTAACGGTAACCTATAAACTTTGACATGTTCACTGACATTTGGTATCTTTACAAACTAAAGGCACCCTAAAGACTTTGACATGTTCATTGACATATTTTGTTTTGCAAACTAACGGCAACCTAGAGACTTCGACATGTTCATTGACATCTGTGGTTTTTGCAGGCTTACTGCAACCTAGGGACTTCGACATGTTAATTGATATCTATTGTCTTTACAGACTAACGGCAACCTATAGAGACTTCGATATGTTCATTGACATCTGTTGTATTTGCAGACTAATGGCAACCTAGAGACTTCAACATATGTTGTTTTTGCAGACTAATGGCAACCTAGAGACTTCAACATATGTTGTATTTGCAGACTAATGGCAACCTAGAGACTTCAACATATGTTGTTTTGCAGACTAATGGCAACCTAGAGACTTCAACATATGTTGTATTTGCAGACTAATGGCAACCTAGAGACTTCAACATATGTTGTTTTTGCAGACTAATGGCAACCTAGAGACTTCAACATATGTTGTATTTGCAGACTAATGGCAACCTAGAGACTTCAACATATGTTGTATTTGCAGACTAATGGCAACCTAGAGACTTCAACATATGTTGTATTTGCAGACTAATGGCAACCTAGAGACTTCAACATATGTTGTATTTGCAGACTAATGGCAACCTAGAGACTTCAACATATGTTGTATTTGCAGACTAATGGCAACCTAGAGACTTCAACATATGTTGTATTTGCAGACTAATGGCAACCTAGAGACTTCAACATATGTTGTATTTGCAGACTAATGGCAACCTAGAGACTTCAACATATGTTGTTTTTGCAGACTAATGGCAACCTAGAGACTTCAACATATGTTGTATTTGCAGACTAATGGCAACCTAGAGACTTCAACATATGTTGTTTTTGCAGACTAATGGCAACCTAGAGACTTCAACATATGTTGTTTTTGCAGACTAATGGCAACCTAGAGACTTCAACATATGTTGTTTTTGCAGACTAATGGCAACCTAGAGACTTCAACATATGTTGTATTTGCAGACTAATGGCAACCTAGAGACTTCAACATATGTTGTTTTTGCAGACTAATGGCAACCTAGAGACTTCAACATATGTTGTTTTTTGCAGACTAATGGCAACCTAGAGACTTCAACATATGTTGTTTTTGCAGACTAATGGCAACCTAGAGACTTCAACATATGTTGTATTTGCAGACTAATGGCAACCTAGAGACTTCAACATATGTTGTTTTTGCAGACTAATGGCAACCTAGAGACTTCAACATATGTTGTTTTTGCAGACTAATGGCAACCTAGAGACTTCAACATATGTTGTTTTTGCAGACTAATGGCAAACCTAGAGACTTCAACATATGTTGTTTTTGCAGACTAATGGCAAACCTAGAGACTTCAACATATGTTGTTTTTGCAGACTAAATGAAGTAATGGCAACCTAGAGACTTCAACATATGTTGTTTTTGCAGACTAAATGAAGTAATGGCAACCTAGAGACTTCAACATATGTTGTTTTTTCAGACTTACGGCAACCTAGGGACTTCGACATGTTCATTGACATCTGTTGTTTTTTCAGACTTACGGCAACCTAGGGACTTCGACATGTTCATTGACATCTGTTGTCTTTACAGACTAACGGCAACCTAGGGACGGCAGTGTGGACTCGGAGCCGGTCACAGGGCAACCAGTGGGTCCAAACGCAGATATCGGTTCCGGCTCAATCTGCCCAGACCAACCTGGTGTTTGAAGCTGGCAGTGGGGGGTATAACCTTGGTGACGTCAGCATTGATGACATCAGAGCCACCCAGGGTGCTTGTGGAAGCCAGGGTATGTGGTAAACGTCTGACATTACGGGTAGAATCAGCAAATTACTATAGCATGACATCACATAGTTGAATAATAATAAGGATATATATTATATAAAATACACAGTACTAATCTATACTGACATGAATGAAATTGTTCATCTGTTGTTACACAGATGAATGTAGATGTCAGCGAGATCTCGTGTTGACTGTGGTACCGACGTACAGCACAGAAGTGACGTGTACAAGTTTTGGATAATGGCCATGAAATGTCAACATCTCATAAAGATATGAGCGTGTATGTTGGTACAGATCGCCGCGTTTTGAGCCTGATTGATTTGGGGAAAGGCGCGTAAATAGCATCCAGTGTTATTATTATTATTATTATTATTATTATTATTATTATTATTGTAAGATTGTCGGCTGTGAGCTCCCCTCTCTGGCCTCCTTCTACTCGACCCGTTCTCTCAAAAGAGCTGACAAGATCATCTCTGACCCTTCCCACCCTGCCCACCCCCTGTTCGAACTTCTCCCCTCTGGCCGCCGCTTTCGATCCTTCAGATCCCACACTTCCCGCTTTAAAGATTCCCTTTACCCTAAAACTGTAAGATCTCTAAACACAGCATCCTCTTCTCACCGCTGATCCCACTGCCGTGCGCACGCCCTGCTCCTCCCTACATACATCTAGATACTACTGCGACTGTTATAATCCACAATGTTTTTTGTGAACACTTTAGATTAGTCATTTGCGTTGCACTATATCTATCTGTTTATGCATTTCAGTATGCTATGGAATACCATGTAATAACGATGCTCTCACTGTGAGAGGAAGTGTGTGTGTGTGAGGGTGGGTATGTGTGTGTGTGGCTAGGTAGAAACGCCTTTATTCTGACATACACTTGAACCTCTACGTACTTTCTTTTGACGGACCCCGTTATTTTGTCGTCAAAACAGTGTTCCGTTAAGTTAGGGCTGTGTTAAGCTTAGGGTTAGGTTAAGAGTTAGGGTTAGGATTTGGGTTAGGGTTAGGGTTAGGGTTAGGGTTAAGGTTAGCTTTAAAAAATGGACAAATTTGTAAATTTGTCAAAGTAACGTATGTAGAGTTTCATGAAAGTCATCACAACGGCGTTTCTACACGGTTGCGTGTGTGTGTGTGTGTGTGTGTGTGTGTGTGTGTGTGCGCGCGCCTGGGTGGGTGTGTGTGTGTGTGTGTTTGTGTGTGTGTCTTATTATTAGTACAGGCAATGACTGTGTGCGAGCCTTTGGGTATGTTTGTTTGTGCGAGTGTGTGTAGTTGTGATGCATGTGTGTATTTATGTGTGTAGGTTTGTGTGTGTGTGTGCATGCGTTTTTGTAAGAGAGAGAGAGAGAGAGAGAGAGAGAGAGAGATGTTGTTAAATATATAACATTCTGCCATTATCCAACATAAAAAAATATTCCGATATATATAGTATCTATTACATGTAGAGCTGGACGTTTTTACCGATACGTAACTGTATTCAGGTTCGGAAATGCGACGGTACGGTATAGCGGTACGGGTGTCCAAGGTCCGGTTTACTGTGAAATCTGGACAACACATAACGCGACAGTGGGCGACATCTTGTCCGCCCACAGGGCGAGCCTAAAGCCCAAGAACGTGGATAGGCGGCTGTTCTTGAAGAAGAACTAATAAGAACAGCAGCTTATCCACGTGTTTGAGCATGGTACCAGTCGTCAATCCTTCTGAACTTTTAAAGTTCTTAAAGACCTTTCCCATTGAATGTTTTTGTTTTATTTAAATTTTGTGGTTGCTGATGTTTTAAACAGTGATTTATCATAATTTGTTTTGAAGGCGTTCAAGCAATAATAAAGCTTTAATTTCTACGGAAATGTGGTTCTTTGAGACTGTTTTGAAGTGTATGACAATTTTTCTTTTGCGTCGGTCACTACTGTCAGTGCCATATCCCATTTGATTGCAACACTTAAAATCGCGGTATACCGGTACAAAATACAGATACGACCTAAAATACCGCGGTAATACCGGTACGACTTTGACCCACAGTACCCAGCTCTAATTACATGTCAATTGGCGAAATAAATTTTTGTTATCCTGTTATTATTATTAACATCATGCGTCGCAGGTATGAATGAGTTTTAGTCTGAATTTGTAGCTTTTACTTGTCAGTACGTTTCATTTGTCAGTAGTCCTCACGTGTAAGTATTTGGCAGTTATCAGTAATCGTCAGTAGTAAGTAGTTGTCACTAGTAAATAGTTGTCCTTTGTCTGTAGTTGTCCCTTGTCAGTAGTTTGTCAAAGAACATATTTGAAAACGCTTGAAAATAGGAGGAGGGAGGTGAGGGGGGGGGGGAGTGGTGGAAAAAGACTGGAATTTCAGTGCTTCCTCACCCTTTTTTTACTGACTTTTTTTATTAACGGTGTTTTGATTGTGATTTTTTTAGCTCCAACTTTCAGTGCGGCGTGCACGTTTGAGCAAGGCCAGTGTGACTGGACTCAGGACACGGGGGATAACTTTGACTGGACGGCACACTCGGGTAGCACAGCGTCTGCAGGCACAGGACCTACTGAGGACCACACCCTGGGCACTGCTGCAGGTAACGGCTCACGTGTCCTTGTAAAATAAGTGTTAGTAAGGTCAGTAGTGATTGTCTTCCGTACTCAGCCTGTTGACGTCTGTAGCACTATACATTGTATTAATCTGTACTATGTGTAACACTATACACAGTACTCATCTGTACTGACATATGTAACACTGTACACAGCACTGATCTGTACTGACATGTAACACTGTACACAGTACTGATCTGTACTGACATATGTAACACTGTACACAGTACTGATCTGTACTGACATAGGTAACACTGTACACAGTACTGATCTGTACTGACATAGGTAACACTGTACACAGTTAAATTTCCTCCTGCATCCTCATCGCTGTGTATATACCATCCGGCACCAACGCTACTGCTGCAATCAGTGAGCTGATTAGGCATATTGTTGCTGCCGAGTCTGCCTTTCCTGATAGTTCTATCATCATACTCGGCGACTTCAACCAAACGAACCTGCATAAGACTTTGCCTCGGTACTATCAGCATGTGCACTGCCCCACTAGAGGAGAGAACACTCTTGATCACTGCTACTTTACGCTGAAGTCTGCCTATCGCGCTACTACAAGGGCTCCCTTGAGGGAGTCAGACCATGCTATGGTTCTGCTCACTCCGACCTATCGCCAGAGACTGAAGGCTGTGAAGCCTGTCACCAAGAGGGTCATGATGTGGACCAGGGAGTCGACGGAGGCGCTGCAAGGGTGTCTAGAGGTGACGGACTGGAGTGTTTTCAGAGAGACCAGCAGTAGCCTGGACGAGTACGCAGATGCAGTGACGTCGTACATAGGCTTCTGTGAGGAGGCCTGTGTTCCTACCAAGACCGTCCGGATCTTTGGCAACAGCAAGCCGTGGTTCAGCCGCTCAGTCAAGGTAAAACTTGACTGTAAGAACGAGGCCTTCAAGAGCGGCGACCGAGCAGTACAGGAAAGCCAAGGCTGCGCTACGTCGCGAGATCAGCAGAGCGAAGGCGACCTACAGGAAGAAGATCGAGGACCAGTTCTCCTCCAACAACACACGAGAGGTGTGGCGGGGCCTGCAGCGGGCCACTGGCTACAAGCAGAGGGCATCAACCCACGACGACCCAGACCCGGAGCTCCCGGATAGGTTAAACCTGTTTTACAGCAGGTTTGACCAGAAGAACCCCTCTCCTGGCTACCGTCCTCTGCTTCCTGAAGACGCGGCGGCTGTGACGCCGCCCTTCAGCGTTTAGGAGGCGGAGGTGAAGCGTCTCTTCCAGAGGCAGAATCCCAGGAAAGCTTCTGGTCCCGACCACATGTCTACGGCTGCCTTGAGGTCCTGTGCTGACCAGCTCGCTCCTGTCTTCACCGACATCTTCAACAGCTCCCTACAGCAGATGTCGGTGCCGCGGTGCTTCAAGTCGTCCGTGATCGTCCCTGTTCCTAAGAAATCCAAGGTCACCCAGCTGAACGACTACCGCCCCGTGGCGCTGACGTCTGTTGTCATGAAGGTTTTGGAGCAGCTTGTTCTTCGCTACCTGAAGGCCTCCACGGGTCACTTGCTTGACCCACTCCAGTTTGCCTACCAAGCGAACAGGTCAGTTGATGATGCAGTCGCTCTTGGCCTGCACTTCATCCTGCAGCATTTGGAGACCCCACGTACCTATGCCAGAGTTTTGTTTATTGACTACTCCAGTGCTTTCAACACGATCATCCCTCACAAGCTTTTTGACAAACTCTCCCAACTCAATGTTCACCCCTCTATCTGTCACTGGATTCTTGACTTTCTTCTAGACCGTCCCCAGGTCGTCAGACTCAACAACTCATTCTCTGCCTCTGTAACACTGAACACTGGCGCTCCACAAGGATGCGTTCTCTCTCCACTACTCTTCACTCTGTTTACAAATGACTGTGTATCTGCAACCCCGTTTGTGAAAATGTTGAAATTTTCCGATGACATTACCCTCGAAGGTCTGATCTCTGATACGGACGAGACTGCGTATCGGGAAGAGGTTCGGAGAATGGTTGGCTGGTGCTCGGACAACGACCTGGAACTAAACGTCTCAAAGACAAAAGAGGTCGTGATCGACTTTCGCCGAATAAAAGTCCCGGTATTGCCCCTTGTCATCAATGGGGAAACCGTTGAGCAGGTCGACTCGTTCAAATTTCTCGGTTCCGTCATCTCGAGCGACCTGAGTTGGAATAATAACACCACGTCTATTGTAAAAAAGTGCCAACAGCGTCTCCACTTTCTGAGACAGCTGCGAAAGTTCGGTATGTCTAGTAAAATTATGGCACAGTTCTATCGCGCGGTGATAGAGAGCATTTTGTGCTTCTCTATCACTGTCTGGTACGGCAGCACAACCGCGATAGAAAAGAAACAGCTCGAGCACATTGTTAAGACTGCCTCCAAAATAGCTGGTTGCGACTTTCCATCTGTCGCCTCCATTTTCACAACGCGAATGAAACGGAAAACGGAAAAGACAGTCTGCGATCCATCACACCCAGCCAACAGTCTCTTCGAGCTTCTGCCCTCTGGCCGTCGGTTCCGCGCTTTAAGAGCCAGAACTTCTCGATTCAGAAACAGTTTCTTCCCAGACGCTGTCCTCAGTACATCACCAAACATGGAATGATCTGTATAAACTGAAAACTCACCATTGCTTGATTTGTACCTTTGTAAAATAGGAGTATGCTATGCTGTGTGTGTGCGTGTGTGTGTGTGTGTGTGTGTTGTGTGTGTAGATTTGGATGTGAAGCCTAACATTCTTAATAATTCTCATTTTATTTAATGCTGTTAAATTGTTTTAATGCTGTATTTTGTTTTACTTGCAGGGTGTGTTTTGACTCCATAACTTTATATGACTGAGTGATGTATGTTTAACACTGTGTTTACCTATCCTTTAGTGCTGTATATATGTTGTATGCCAATGAAGTGTATGACACGATGAATGCATGTGTGACTGTGCAAGAAAGGATGTATTTCATTGTCGCCATGCCACACCAAAATCCTTGTAACGTTTTTACTTGGTTAATAAATATTCTTATCTATCTTATCTTATCTTATCTGTACTGACATATGTAACACTGTACACAGTACTGATCTGTACTGACATATGTAACACTACACACAGTACTGATCTGTACTGACATATGTAACACTACACAGCACTGATCTGTACTGAAAAATGTAACACTGTACACAGTACTGATCTGTACTGACATATGTAACACTGTACACAGTACTGATCTGTACTGACATATGTAACACTGTACACAGTACTGATCTGTACTGACATATATAACACTGTACACAGTACTGATCTGTACTGACAGGTAACACTGCACACAGTACTGATCTGTACTGACATATGTAACACTGTACACAGCACTGATCTGTACTGACATATGTAACATTGTACACAGTACTGATCTGTACTGACATATGTAACACTGTACACAGTACTGATCTGTACTGACATATGTAACACTGTACACAGCACCGATCTTTACTGACATGTAACACTGTACACAGCACTTACCTATACTGACATTTAACACTGTACACAGCACTGATATGTACTGACATGTAACACTATACACAGCACTGATCTGTACTGACATATGTAACACTGTACACAGCACCGATCTTTACTGACATGTAACACTGTACACAGCACTTACCTATACTGACATTTAACACTGTACACAGCACTGATATGTACTGACATGTAACACTATACACAGCACTGATCTGTACTGACATGTAACACTGTACACAGCACTGATCTGTACTGACATGTGTAACACTGTACACAGTAATGATCTGTACTGACATATGTAACACTGTACACAGTACTGATCTGTACTGACATGTAACACTGTACACAGCACCGATCTTTACTGACATGTAACACTGTACACAGCACTTACCTGTACTGACATGTAACACTGTACACAGCACCGATCTTTACTGACATGTAACACTGTACACAGCACTGATATGTACTGACATGTAACACTATACACAGCACTGATATGTACTGACATGTAACACTGTATACAGCACTGATCTGTACTGACATAGGTAACACTGTACACAGCACTGATCTGTACTGACATGTAACACTGTACACAAACTGATCTGTACTGACATATGTAACACTGTACACAGCACTGATCTGTACTGACATATGTAACACTGTACACAGTACTGATCTGTACTGACATGTAACACTGTACACAGTACTGATCTGTTCTGACATATGTAACACTACAAAGCACTGACCTGTACTGTCATATGTAACACTGTACACAGCCCTGATCTGTACTGACATATGTAACACTGTACACAGTACTGATCTGTACTGACATATGTAACACTATACACAACACTGATATGTACTGACATGTAACACTGTACACATTACTGATCTGTACTTACATGTAACACTACACAGCACTGACCTGTACTGATTCACACACTGGCAATCATGGCTGCCTGTTTACTTGTCTCAGGCCACTACATGTACATTGAGACCAGCGCCCCTCGCACGGCCGGACAGAAGGCACGCCTGGTCAGCACCCAGATCACCTCCACCACCCCGCAGTGCCTCAGCTTCTACTACAACCTCAACGGAGCCAGCATCGGAGCCTTGAACATTTACGTCATGACTGGCGCCACCATTGGAGCCACCGATTCCCCGGTGTGGAGCAAGAACCAGAACCTGGGCAATGTGTGGACACCGGCACAAACCACGGTTCAATCTGCCAGTCCTTACAAGGTGACCTTGTGCATATTATTTGTTTATGGGAAACTGCTTTGTGTGTTGCTGGTGATATATCGGATGATTTCTAGCTGTGAACGCCAGCAGCGCGTGTATGCGTGGGGATTGTTGATGGGTACATCATAGAAGCCAATTAGAGACTATAACCCTGACTTTTATGACCATAATAATGGGGATGGACCTTAGAGTTACGGGATATGATAGGATAGGGACAGAATAATGGGGATGGACCTTAGAGTTACGGGATATGATAGGATAGGGACATAATAATGGGGATGGACCTTAGAGTTACGGGATATGATAGGATAGGGACATAATAATGGGGATGGACCTTAGAGTTACTGGATATGATAGGATAGGGACATAATAATGGGGATGGACCTTAGAGTTACGATATGATAGGATAGGGACATAATAATGGGGATGGACCTTAGAGTTACGGATATGATAGGATAGGGACATAATAATGGGATGACCTTAGAGTTACTGATAGGATAGGATGGGACATAATAATGGGGATGGACTTAGAGTTACGGGATATGATAGGATAGGGACATAATAATGGGGATGGACCTTAGAGTTACGGGATATGATAGGATAGGGACATAATAATGGGGATGGACCTTAGAGTTACGGGATATGATAGGATAGGGACATAATAATGGGGATGGACCTTAGAGTTACGGGATATGATAGGATAGGGACATAATAATGGGGATGGACCTTAGAGTTACGGGATATGATAGGATAGGGACATAATAATGGGATGGACCTTAGAGTTACGGGATATGATAGGATAGGGACATAATAATGGGGATGGACTTTAGAGTTACGGATATGATAGGATAGGGACATAATAATGGGGATGGACCTTAGAGTTACTGGATATGATAGGATAGGGACAATAATGGGGATGGACCTTAGAGTTACGGGATATGATAGGATAGGGACATAATAATGGGGATGGACCTTAGAGTTACGGGATATGATAGGATAGGGACATGTTCATTGGCTAGGGGCTTAAAATGTGCAATTGCTAGGGGTTCACAATGTTCAGTGGTTAATGGTTTAAAGTGTTCAATGGCTAAGGGTTCAAACTGTTGGAAATGTTTGTGCTTCAAAGGTTGTGGTGCTGAGACTGCTGTAACCATGAGTATTGATAGTGCGGAAGAAAGGGTTAGGGGTTACCAAGAGAAAATGCATTTGATGACATGTAGAAACGGGGACCAGTAGGAAAGAAATACTTGTGTTTGCAGATTGTGGTTGAAGGTCAAGTGGGTGGTGGTTACCAAGGCGACATCGCCATCGACGACATAGGAGTGCGCAGCGGTAGCTGTGAGCATGCTGGTGAGTAATCTCCCTTCGTGCCACTCTTCAGGAAAAAGGTTCACGGATTTTAAACTTCTTTTACCTTGAAGAGGTTTTCACTGCCACGCAGCTTTCACAATGTTTGAGAGAAGTCCACTCTGATGAACATGCAGGATGTAGCTGGTCAACACACAGGCAGTTGTGTGATGGAGTTATCATGTTGTGGTCTGGGACTATCACAGTATGTTGTTGTGTGATGGAGTTATCATGGTCAGAATGTCCACAGATGTTGTGTGATGGGACTAATAATAAATAATAATACTGGATGCCTTTCCCCAAATTAATCAGGCTCAAAGCGCGGCGATCTGTACCAACATACACGCTCACTATCACAGTATGTTGTTGCGTGATGGAGTTATCATTGTCTGAATGTCCACAGATGTTGTGGTCTGGGACTATCACAGTATGTTGTTGCGTGATGGAGTTATCATTGTTTGAATGTCCACAGATGTTGTGGTCTGGGACTATCACAGTATGTTGTTGCGTGATGGAGTTATCATAGTCTGAATGTCCACAGATGTTGTGGTCTGGGACTATCACAGTATGTTGTTGCGTGATGGAGTTATCATGGTCTGAATGTCCACAGATGTTGTGGTCTGGAGCTGTCCAAAGTCAGTTAGTATAGGTACTTTGAAGTGACCTTGACCCTAAACTATGAGAGATATTAAGTCCAAACTTGTTGTATTTAGAGATGATAAATTGATCATTCATATTTTTATCCGTTTTTGCATTGATGTTGAAGATCATGGTCATTTTAGGCCTTGCAAAAACATATAAAAAAATGGTCATCGTACAGTCGAGTATGCAACAACATTGGGTTATTTGATCCGACATGCGTGAGAAATCACGTAAGGGTCAAGGTCATCCCAGAGTCAATGTCGCTGAAGGTCAAGGTCATCCAAAGTAACAATTTGTTTGGCATAATACAACTTTTGCTGTACTTTATTTGAGTTCATGAGTGTATTTGGAGCTGGAGGTCAAGGTCATCCCATGTCAAAAGCATAGAAAGATCAAAGTCTATTAGCATTTTAATGCCAACGTTACATGTTGTTTTTTCTGGACACTCATTTTCATGTTAAATATTGTGAGTTCCATGATGATGATGATGATAATGATGATAATGATGATGATGATGATGATGATGATGATGATGATGATGATGATGATGATGATGATGATGATGTCTACTTGTAAAGCGCTAGTTTCCCTGCCGCCCCAGCATTCTGGTTGCACTTAAGGATGTGAGTCATATGGGCTTTGCCTTTTTAATGTTTGTTTTGTTTTAACACTCTGCTCCTTCTTCATCACAAAAGCTAGATCGAAGAGACATCTGTATTTGAAATGTGTTGATGTAGAAAACAATTAATTTGTTGGCTAGATGTAAGTGACGTCTGTGTGCGAAATCTGTTGATGTAGATGACAACGACCATGTTGGCTAGACCTAAGGGACGTCTGTATGTGAAATCTGTTGATGTAGATGACAACGACCATGCTGGCTAGACCTAAGGGACGTCTGTATGTGAAATCTGTTGATGTAGATGACAACGACCATGTTGGCTAGACCTAAGGGACGTCTGTATGTGAAATCTGTTGATGTAGATGACAACGACCTTGTTGGCTAGATCTAAGTGACGTCGGTATGTGAAATCTGTTGATGTAGATGACAGCGACCTTGTTGGCTAGATCGATGTGACACCTGTATGTGAAATCTGTTGATGTAGATGACAACGACCTTGTTGGCTAGATCTAAGTGACATCGGTATGTGAAATCTGTTGCATTCGTAAACAATGACTTTGTTGGCTAGATCTAAATGACATCAGTATGTAAAAGCATTCCGTTGAAATTTAAAAAAGAAAAACACACACAAAACCAACGATCTTGTTGGCTAGATCTAAGTGACATCAGTATGTGAAATGTGTTGATGTAGATGACAACGACCTTGTTGGCTAGATCTAAGTGACATCAGTATGTCAAATGTGTTGATGTAGAAAACAACGACCTTGTTGGCTAGATCTAAGTGACGTCTGTATGTGAAATCTGTTGATGTAGATGACAACGACCTTGCTGGCTAGATCTAAGTGACGTCTGTATGTGAAATCTGTTGATGTAGATGACAACGACCTTGTTGGCTAGATCTAAGTGATGTCTGTATGTGAAATCTGTTGATGTAGAAAACAACGACCTTGTTGGCTAGATCTAAGTGACATCTGTTTGGGAAATCTGTTGATGTAGAAACCAACGACCTTGTTGGCTAGATAGTATGTGAAATCTGTTGATGTAGGAAACAACGACTTTGAGCACGGCTTTGGGGTGTGGACCAACCCTAGCGTTGGAGACCAGTTTGACTGGATTCTGGGCAACTCTGGCACACAAACCGTTCTGACCGGACCCAGCATTGACCACACTTTTGGCAATTCCTCAGGTAATCCTTAGCATCAAGCAACATTTAATTGTACATCCTCATCGACACCAATGTTGGAGTTGTCATCATTCTCGTCATCATCATTACCATCATCATCATCATCATCATCATCATCATCATCATCATCATCATCATCATCATCATCATCATTATCATCATCATCATCATCGTCGTCGTCGTCATTTTTATCATTGTAGTTGTTATCATCATTGTCATCTTATGATAGTGGTTATCATCATCCTCACATCGTCATCATCATCATCATCATCATCATCATCATCATCATTGTAATATTATAGTCATAACTTATTTAAGTATGTACTGTAATAAAATGTTTGACTGTTTCATCATTCTTTGGTGCATTATTGTGCATCAGTGTTATTTATTCAGCTGTGGCTTTATTTGCCCTGTATTCAGCAGGATCGTGTGTAATTATTAAAGACGTGAAAAGAGGTCCACATACGCTTTCTATGTGACCTGCACCAACATCAGGTTTTTACTATGGCAGGTCACTACGCCTTCATTGAAGCTTCTGCACCTCGCACTTCCAGCGACAAGGCCTACCTGCAGTCCCCGCTGCTGCAGCCCACCACCCCCGTGTGTCTCAACTTCTGGTTCAACATGTATGGCGATGACACCTTCACTCTCAACGTTCTGGTCTGGTCCGCCAACGGGTCAACCCCAACGCCCACCAACGCCCCTCTCCTGTGGACCATCAACGGCGACCAGGGGCAGAAATGGAACTACGGCAGAGTGTCTGTCTACAACGCTCGCCCTTTCTACGTAAGAGGGAGAGTTACAGTGCGGTCTGTCAGTGTTATGTTTCTACATAAGAGGCAGCCTTACAGTGTGGTCTGGCAATGTTGTTTTTCTACGTAAGAGGTAGAGTTACAGTTTGGTCTGGAATTGTTGTGTTTCTACGTAAGAGGCAGCGTTACAGTGTGGTTTGGCTGTGTTGTGTATCTACGTAAGAGGCAGCGTTACAGTGTGGTATGGTAGTATTGTGTTTCGCGCCAAATTTAATGTAGATTCAGCCCCGCTATTTGATTCTGAGTAACTGTAGAGTTCGTATCACGCAGCCCGTTCACTCATAAACAAAAGCGGAGTCGTCGTTATGTAATTTCTCAAATTTTATTCAACAAACGTTGCAACTGAATCTCTCTACATGAATATACGCCTTTAATATATATATATCCTATCCTATATATATCCTATCCCGTAACTCGAAGGTCGTAGGAGCACACCAGATGATCATTTATCCAACGTACTCCATCTTTCTCTGTCCTCAGCAACCATTATAGCTTCGCTCAGTGTCAAGCAAGTCCATTCTCGAATGTACTTCGTCCTACCACCTCTTTTTCTGTCGTCCTCTTCTTCTGTCTCCTTGCACCGTGCCTTGCAGGATGGTCT
Organism: Oncomelania hupensis; assembly: GCA_036898135.1. NCBI lineage: Eukaryota > Metazoa > Mollusca > Gastropoda > Littorinimorpha > Pomatiopsidae > Oncomelania > Oncomelania hupensis. The sequence goes on from CM072517.1 coordinate 72,997,639, forward strand.
TTGCAAGGCCTGATGCTCTGGTGACGTGGCCATACCATCGGAGTTTCCGTTTCTTCACCACTGTTAGCAGGTCATCGTGTTGTCCAATGGCTTGTGTGATGGTCGAATTTCGTTGTTGGTGATGTGCTGAGTATAGGAAATACCCAGAAGTCGTCTGTAGCACCTCATCTCCATGCTTTGTATTTTTCGTTGTAGATCTACTGTGAGAGTCCATTTTTCGCAAGCGTATAGGAAAATGGAGATTACAAGGGAGCACAGCAGCTTCACCTTGTAATGTAGACTGATGGTCCTGTCTTTCCAAATGGGTTTCAACCTTGTCAGGCAGCAGTGGTTTGTGCGATCCTGGAGAGGACTTCCTGTCGGGACGCATTGTCTGATACAATGGCTCCTAAATATTTGAAGCTATGCACTGTGTTGATGAATTGGTCTTTGACTTTGATGTCCATGTTGATGCCATTGGTGTTGTTGGTCATCATTTTGGTCTTCTTTGCACTTATTTCCATTCCATAGGCTCTGGAGGTGTTGTCAAGCCTGTCTACCAGCTGTTGAAGTTCTTGTTCCTCTCCAGCCAATCCATCAAAATCATCCGCAAAACGGAGGTTTGAGATTGCTCTATCACCTATGCTGACTGCCTTCGTGATCTGCAAGTGCATCTGATATGATGCGTTCTAGGAAGAGATGTTAAAGAGTGTTGGAGAGAGTAGGCATCCATGACGCACACCGATTGTTGTTCTGAACCAGTTTTCGATGGCGCTGTTGTGGAGGACTGCCAGTATCTCCCTCCCTCCCTCTCTCTCTCTCTCTCTCTCTCTCTCTCTCTCTCTCTCTCTCTTTCTCTCTCTCTCTCTCTCTCTCTCTCTCTCTCTCTCTCTCTCTCTCTCTCTCTCTCTATTGAGAAGGACATAATCAATGTCCAATCAGATCAAATGTTGTCACAGAAATACGCATTAAATCACGTCGTTGAATGTTCTATAAAGTTCGGAGATGTTACTAGTTCCACATAGAACCTGCCTTCAATAAGTCTCTACTAGGTCAAGCTTTTCCAGTATCTACATAGAACCAAATCAAAGGTAAATAAATGCTATCATTGTATGCTTAATGCGCAAAACAAAATGTTGATTATTATCCTGTGCATTTCTATCGTAAAATGCTGTCACAGGCATATTGTAGCAAAACAGTTGGAAACACACTGTTTCATATAGCATACAAGAATGGCATCTCACAACGCATATTTTGGTTATTTTTAGATGCTGCTTGATCTGTGCTCGATCTTGTATTGTTCTGGCACCTGTATCATTTCAATAGAAACCTCTTGATAATGATAAGAGGAATGAGAGGCACAAATTATCTTGAATCTTGAAGCACTGTTGCCCACAGTGCAGTGCCACTTTCCCCGTGTTAACCAGCAGTCCTACACTGGTAGTCAGCATTTGCTGAATGTTTGTGTACCTTGTGGGTAAAATAACCAGTTGAAACAAGTGCTTGGACATTAAGCATATTCATTTTTGCTTAATTAGTATGCCAGGTCTTACTAGATACTGTGTGTATTCCTGCTTTGACAGATCACCTTTGAAGCCGAACGAGGCAATGGTTACGAAGGAGCCGTCGCATTGGACGACATCACCGTCACCGACTCCAACTGCGCAAGTATGTCATTGCTCAGTCCTGATCAGCTCCTGCACTGTGTGTGTCTGTGCTTTGAATAATTGTTTAAGACATGTTAAACAAAAAGTGTGAACGGAGAGCAACTAATGTTTAAAAGTCTCCAGATATATCCCAAACCTTTACAAAGACCTTCGGCAGACAACAGTTACTTTAGTGTAAAGCTGAAGATTTATATAATACATATACAGAAAAGTTGTATCCAGCCATGCAAAACAAAAAGAAACAACATTTGTTTGCCGAGAGTGACTGTTTAAATATATTTATTATTTCATAGCGACTTAGGTTGTCACGTACATGACATCCCGCTCCGTAGAAATACAATGATTTTGATGTACTCTTGCGGTGTATTAAGTTCTTGAAACTTATTTATGAACAGTGGTGCCAGATGACGCACACCCAAACAGTAACGTCACACCACAGCCACCTATCACTCCAGTTCCATCTGTGACGGCAACAGCAGGTGAGGAGTGTTGCTGTTGTGATTGTCTCGCTGTCACAGGACAGAGGAGAGTGTTGCTGTTGTGATTGTCTCGCTGTCACAGGACAGAGGAGAGTGTTGCTGTTGTGATTGTCTCGCTGTCACAGGACAGAGGAGAGTGTTGCTGTTGTGATTGTCTCGCTGTCACAGGACAGAGGAGAGTGTTGCTGTTGTGATTGTCTCGCTGTCACAGGACAGAGGAGAGTGTTGCTGTTGTGATTGTCTCGCTGTCACAGGACAGAGGAGAGTGTTGCTGTTGTGATTGTCTCGCTGTCACAGGACAGAGGAGAGAGAGAATGAAGTGTGGATGTGTAGGACAGTGCCACGAGATGAGTCAAGGGCAGACTTCAGCAAGTCCAAAACTCTGCAGCTAAACTCATCTTCAAAGCACGAAAATCACAGCATTGCACGCCTCTCTTTCAAGAACTACACTGGCTCCCAGTTGAACAACGAATTAAATATAAAACCTCATGTTTTTGCTACCACATCATCTCTGGAACTGCTCCTAGCTATCTTTCCGAACTTTTGACTGTCTGTGTTCCTTCTCGGTCTCTCCGCTCGTCTGCAGATTAAAGGATGTTCCGTGTGCAAACTTGTTTTTTCCAACCTAGTTCCAGTCATTCGCCCAAAAAGGCAATCACCGAAGTCGAACGAAGCTCTCCGATGTGTTACGAAATGATGCTTGCATGACTACGACTAGCTGACATTAAAAATGATCGCTGTTGCTTTTAATTCTGTTCGATTTACACAGATTTAGCATATCGCAACGGTATACTTTGTTAATATGAGCATAATATGAGCACAATTATTATCGACCATATTTAATAGTTGCGTTCCTTGATTTGCATTTTGTTAGTTCTCAGCAGTAAAGGCTAATAATAGCATTGCCCATTTCCTGCCTAGAACCAAGTAGACACTGTTATACAGTATACATAGGCTTAATCTACATTATTATATTATAAGTCAGTCTCCGCGCAGCGAAGAAGCTCACTAGCTGAATATAATTATTAGACCTGTATTGTTTGTTTTATACGTAAATAAATGTATAAACTATATCTATTCTAATTAATAATATTTAGGCCTATACTTTATAATATTCGAATCTTGAAATTTCCGGAGAAGGACGAGTAGGCTAAGCGAATTTTTTTTTTTTTATAACTCGAGATCAGAGTTAAATTAATAGTTAGTTATTCATTGCTTACAGGGTCCAGCGGACTGCAAAGAGCCGAATCAGAACCACAAAATCAAGACAACTCGAGATCAGAGTTAAATTAAAAGCTTATTAGTTATTCATTGCTTACAGAGTCCAGCGGACTGCAAAGAGCCGAATCAGGACCACAAAATCGAGACCACAACTTCGCAAGTAGTAGTAGTAGTAGTAGTAGTAGTAGTAGTAGTAGTAGTAGTAGTAGTAGTAGTAGTAGTAGTAGTAGTAGTAGTATAGTTATTTAGTTAAATCTTTAATTTATTTATTTGTTTTGTTTGTGTGTTATTATTATTATTATTATTATTATTATTATTATTATTATTATTATTATTATTGTTTGTTTCTTTTTATTATTATTATTATTATTATTATTATTATTATTATTATTATTATTAGTATTATTATTATTATTCCTACTTTTAAAAAAAGAAAAAAGAATAGTGTGCTGCTGTGCGTGCTCAATGGTGTAAATATGGTCAGTGACGTTTTGTTTGTTTTTGCTGAAGTTGGGTGTAACCCGAAATATTCAGATAGTGTTACTGGTTATTTTTTCTTATAGATTTACCAAAGTTTTCAGATGATTTATAGAAATTTCCGCCCGCCACGCAATATGTTTTTAATACGTGTTTCTCATTAAAATACATATCATTGAAATACACATAACAAATGTACTTTATCAGTTAAAAAGAATAATATTAGTTAAATTAATAAATAATTGCTTTGGTGCTTGCAATAAAAATGTCACTGTTTTTTGAGACCATTATAAACTTGCTTTGCCTTGTGGTGCTGAAGTGACATCAACGTATCCATAGCGCATTGAAGTTTTGTCATGGTTTTATTGTTGATATAGATGTGAAATCGTTGTATGTGTGCTTTATGTGTTATGTATTACTTTTACTCCTTATTACTAATTGTGTCAGTATATTATTCATCATAAAATAATAATAATACTAACTGCTTCAAAATGCAAATCTCGACTTGAGCTTGAAGCTGTGCAGATCGAAATAGAATTAGATCTAGCAGCGGCTATTTTTATGCACGGATGTTTCACCACAGGCTCTGAAGTCTTTTCTTTTGTCTTTGTAAACTCCTAAATACGTACGTAGTATAGTATGTAATTGAGGCCTACGAAAGACGAGAATTCCCAGCCTGTGGTTTCACGTAGTCCTGCCAGCATTCGTTCGTAAAACATCGGATAGCTCTGCTCGACTCGGAGAGCTTCGTTCGACTTCGGTAATTGCCTTTTTCGGGAAAGTGACTGGAACTAGGTTGGAAAAAACAAGTTCGCGTTCCGTGTACCAGAATACCACAGGGTGAGACACGGTGGTCGAGCCTTCAGTTTCTTCTCCGTTCAGACCTGGAACTTGCTACCCCGGTCCGTCCGTCACAGTCCTTCACTCGCGTCTTTTAAAATGAACTTGAAGACGCATCTTTTTAGAGAGGCCTTTTCTTACGCGCCCTGAGTGAGTGTTTTTGGGTGTTGGGATGCATATGTGGTTGCGTGTTATTGACCAGTGTATGCATGTTGTGTTTACATTTGTTTGTGTAAGGCACTTTGTGATTTTGGAAAGCGCTGTATAAATTGCATGTTATTTTATTATTATATTACACTTCATGACATGACGGAACATGTCTGTAGTGTGAATCTCAATTACAGTTCCCTCACCCTACGACTGCAGTTTTGAGCAAGGCCTGTGCCTGTGGACTCAGGACACCCAGACTGACGTCTTTGACTGGTCGCGCAAGTCTGGAGCCACTTCAACCTCAGGAACAGGACCTACCTTCGACCACACGCTGGGAAATAGTACGTTCACAAAAGCTGAAGTATTGTATGTATAAAGTTCATACGACCCTCAGTACTCATTGTCCAGGTTTGTCGTGAAAATCCACTGGTACAAATAATAAGAGAAATTTGGGTTTGCTGTCATCAACATTGATGTCCTCGCAGAAAAGAAAGTGTTTATTAGCAATTAGCACAGTGTGTAATTTTGAAGCCATTCTGTACATAGTTATGATGTAGTTGTACTAAAAGTGTTATTGCAGTTATAAAGTCATTCTATGTGTAGTTATCATGTAGTTGTACTAAAAGTGTTATTGCAGTTATCAAGCCATTCTATGTGTAGATATCATGTAGTTGTACTAAAAGTGTTATTGTAGTTATAAAGTCATTCTATGTGTAGTTATCATGTAATTATACTACAAGTGTTATTGCAGTTATAAGGCCATTATGTGTGTAGTTATCATGTAGTTGTACTAAAAGCGTTATTGTATTTATAAGTCCATTATATGTGTTACTATCATTTAGTTTTACCTCTGTGTTGTGTTGCAGTTACCGGATTCTACATCTACATCGAGACCTCCCTGCCAAGACGTTTGGGTGACATCGCCAGGCTCCTGTCCCCTGTGCTGAACGCTAACAGCCGGGGCTCCTGCCTGCGATTCTGGTACCACATGTACGGCCCCCACATCAACGCTCTCAACGTCTACACCCGCCCCAGCCAGGGCGCTGGGATGTTCGGCAACGTCACTAAGATCTGGACACGGTCAGGCACGCAAGGCAACGCCTGGATGTTTGCACAGGTGGACATCAAGTCTGCTGGGACCTATCAGGTAAGGTTATTTATTGTGTTGTTGTACCAGTATCACGACTCAGTTTTCTAAACCTGTGATAATAGGGTTTCTAAGCCTGTTATAGAGGGTGGAAGGTGAGAAGAGAAAATAAATGGAAAGCTTATTGCTGACTGTTGTTATTGTACCAGTAAGACTGTTGTTATTGTACCAGTAAGACTGTTGTTATTGTACCAGTAAGACTGTTGTTATTGTACCAGTAAGACTGTTGTTATTGTACCAGTAAGACTGTTGTTATTGTACCAGTAAGACTGTTGTTATTGTACCAGTAAGACTGTTGTTATTGTAACAGTAAGACTGTTGTTATTGTACCAGTAAGACTGTTGTTATTGTACCAGTAAGACTGTTGTTATTGTACCAGTAAGACTGTTGTTATTGTACCAGTAAGACTGTTGTTATTGTACCAGTAAGACTGTTGTTATTGTACCAGTAAGACTGTTGTTATTGTACCAGTAAGACTGTTGTTATTGTACCAGTAAGACTGTTGTTATTGTACCAGTAAGACTGTTGTTATTGTACCAGTAAGACTGTTGTTATTGTACCAGTAAGACTGTTGTTATTGTACCAGTAAGACTGTTGTTATTGTACCAGTAAGACTGTTGTTATTGTAACAGTAAGACTGTTGTTATTGTACCAGTAAGACTGTTGTTATTGTACCAGTAAGACAGTTGTTATTGTACCAGTAAGACAGTTGTTATTGTACCAGTAAGACTGTTGTTATTGTACCAGTAAGACTGTTGTTATTGTACCAGTAAGATGTTGTTATTGTACCAGTAAGACTGTTGTTATTGTACCAGTCAAGACTGTTGTTATTGTACCAGTAAGACTGTTGTTATTGTACCAGTAAGATGTTGTTATTGTACCAGTAAGACTGTTGTTATTGTACCTGTAAGACTGTTGTTATTGTACCAGTAAGATGTTGTTATTGTACCAGTAAGACTGTTGTTATTGTACCAGTCAAGACTGTTGTTATTTTACCAGGCAATGTTGTTATTGTACCAGGTATGACTGTTGTTATTGTACCAGGCAAGACTTTTGTTAATGTACCAGTAAGACTGTTGTTATTGTACCAGTAAGACAGTTGTTATTGTACAAGTAAGACTGTTGTTATTGTACCAGTAAGACTGTTGTTATTGTACCAGTAAGACTGTTGTTATTGTACCAGTAAGACTGTTGTTATTGTACCAGGCAATGTTGTTATTGTACCAGGTATGACTGTTGTTATTGTACCAGGCAAGACTTTTGTTAATGTACCAGTAAGACTGTTGTTATTGTACCAGTAAGACAGTTGTTATTGTACCAGTAAGACTGTTGTTATTGTACCAGGCAATGTTGTTATTGTACCAGGTATGACTGTTGTTATTGTACCAGGCAAGACTTTTGTTAATGTACCAGTAAGACTGTTGCTATTGTACCAGTAAGACAGTTGTTATTGTACCAGTAAGACTGTTGTTATTGTACCAGTACGACTGTTGTTATTGTACCAGTAAGACAGTTGTTATTGTACCAGTGAGACTGTTGTTATTAAACCAGTAAGACTGTTATTATTGTAACAGTAAGACTGTTGTTATTGTACTAGGCAAGACTGTTGTTATTGTACCACTAAGACTGTTGTTATTGTACCAATAAGACTGTTGTTATTGTACCAGTAAGACTGTTGTTATTGTACCAGTCAAGACTGTTGTTATTGTACCAGTAAGACTGTTGTTATTGTACCAGTAAGATGTTGTTATTGTACCAGTAAGACTGTTGTTATTGTACCTGTAAGACTGTTGTTATTGTACCAGTAAGATGTTGTTATTGTACCAGTAAGACTGTTGTTATTGTACCAGTCAAGACTGTTGTTATTGTACCAGGCAATGTTGTTATTGTACCAGGTATGACTGTTGTTATTGTACCAGGCAAGACTTTTGTTAATGTACCAGTAAGACTGTTGTTATTGTACCAGTAAGACAGTTGTTATTGTACAAGTAAGACTGTTGTTATTGTACCAGTAAGACTGTTGTTATTGTACCAGTAAGACTGTTGTTATTGTACCAGTAAGACTGTTGTTATTGTACCAGGCAATGTTGTTATTGTACCAGGTATGACTGTTGTTATTGTACCAGGCAAGACTTTTGTTAATGTACCAGTAAGACTGTTGTTATTGTACCAGTAAGACAGTTGTTATTGTACCAGTAAGACTGTTGTTATTGTACCAGCCAATGTTGTTATTGTATCAGGTATGACTGTTGTTATTGTACCAGGCAAGACTTTTGTTAATGTACCAGTAAGACTGTTGTTATTGTACCAGTAAGACAGTTGTTATTGTACCAGTAAGACTGTTGTTATTGTACCAGTACGACTGTTGTTATTGTACCAGTAAGACTGTTGTTATTGTACCAGTGAGACTGTTGTTATTGTACCAGTAAGACTGTTGTTATTGTAACAGTAAGACTGTTGTTATTGTAACAGTAAGACTGTTGTTATTGTACTAGGCAAGACTGTTGTTATTGTACCAGTAAGACTGTTGTTATTGTACCAATAAGACTGTTGTTATTGTACCAGTAAGACTGTTGTTATTGTACCAGTCAAGACTGTTGTTATTGTACCAGTAAGACTGTTGTTATTGTACCAGTAAGATGTTGTTATTGTACCAGTAAGACTGTTGTTATTGTACCTGTAAGACTGTTGTTATTGTACCAGTAAGATGTTGTTATTGTACCAGTAAGACTGTTGTTATTGTACCAGTCAAGACTGTTGTTATTGTACCAGGCAATGTTGTTATTGTACCAGGTATGACTGTTGTTATTGTACCAGGCAAGACTTTTGTTAATGTACCAGTAAGACTGTTGTTATTGTACCAGTAAGACAGTTGTTATTGTACAAGTAAGACTGTTGTTATTGTACCAGTAAGACTGTTGTTATTGTACCAGTAAGACTGTTGTTATTGTACCAGTAAGACTGTTGTTATTGTACCAGGCAATGTTGTTATTGTACCAGGTATGACTGTTGTTATTGTACCAGGCAAGACTTTTGTTAATGTACCAGTAAGACTGTTGTTATTGTACCAGTAAGACAGTTGTTATTGTACCAGTAAGACTGTTGTTATTGTACCAGTAAGACTGTTGTTATTGTACCAGTAAGACTGTTGTTATTGTACCAGTGAGACTGTTGTTATTGTACCAGTAAGACTGTTGTTATTGTAACAGTAAGACTGTTGTTATTGTAACAGTAAGACTGTTGTTATTGTACTAGGCAAGACTGTTGTTATTGTACCAGTAAGACTGTTGTTATTGTACCAGTAAGACTGTTGTTATTGTACCAGTAAGACTGTTGTTATTGTACCAGTAAGACTGTTGTTATTGTACCAGTAAGACTGTTGTTATTGTACCAGTTAGACTGTTGTTATTGTACCAGTAAGACTGTTGTTATTGTACCAGGTAAGAATTTTGTTATTGTAACAGTAAGACAGTGGTTATTGTACCAGTAAGACTGTGGTTATTGTACCAGTAAGACTGTTGTTATTGTACCAGTAAGACTGTTGTTATTGTACCAGTAAGACTGTTGTTATTGTACCAGGCAATGTTGTTATTGTACCAGGTATGACTGTTGTTATTGTACCAGGCAAGACTTTTGTTAATGTACCAGTAAGACTTGTTATTGTACCAGTAAGACAGTTGTTATTGTACCAGTAAGACTGTTGTTATTGTACCAGTACCAGTAAGACTGTTGTTATTGTACCAGGTAAGAATTTTGTTATTGTACCAGTAAGACAGTTGTTATTGTACCAGTAAGACTGTGGTTATTGTACCAGTAAGACTGTGGTTATTGTACCAGTAAGACTGTTGTTATTGTACCAGTAAGACTGTTGTTATTGTACCAGTAAGACTGTTGTTATTGTACCAGGCAATGTTGTTATTGTACCAGGTATGACTGTTGTTATTGTACCAGGCAAGACTTTTGTTAATGTACCAGTAAGACTGTTGTTATTGTACCAGTAAGACAGTTGTTATTGTACCAGTAAGACTGTTGTTATTGTACCAGTACGACTGTTGTTATTGTACCAGTGAGACTGTTGTTATTGTACCAGTAAGACTGTTGGTATTGTACCAGTGAGACTGTTGTTATTGTACCAGTAAGACTGTTGTTATTGTAACAGTAAGACTGTTGGTATTGTAACAGTAAGACTGTTGTTATTGTACTAGGCAAGACTGTTGTTATTGTACCAGTAAGACTGTTGTTATTGTACCAGTAAGACAGTTGTTATTGTACCAGTAAGACTGTGATTATTGTACCAGTAAGACTGTGGTTATTGTACCAGTAAGACTGTTGTTATTGTACCAGTAAGACTGTTGTTATTGTACCAGTAAGACTGTTGTTATTGTACCAGTAAGACTGTTGTTAGTGCACCAGTAAGACTGTTGTTATTGTACCAGTAAGACTGTTGTTATTGTACTAGGTAAGACTGTTGTTATTGTACCAGTAAGACTGTTGTTATTGTACTAGTAAGACTGTTGTTATTGTACCATGCAAGACTGTTGTTATTGTACCAGTAAGACTGTGGTTATTGTACCAGTAAGACTGTTGTTATTGTACTAGTAAGACTGTTGTTATTGTACCATGCAAAACTGTTGTTATTGTACCAGTAAGACTGTTGTTATTGTACCAGTAAGACTGTTGTTATTGTACTAGTAAGACTGTTGTTATTGTACTAGGTAAGACTGTTGTTATTGTACCAGTAAGACTGTTGTTATTGTACTAGTAAGACTGTTGTTATTGTACTAGGTAAGACTGTTGTTATTGTACCAGTAAGACTGTTGTTATTGTACCAGTAAGACTGTTGTTATTGTACCAGTAAGACTGTTGTTATTGTACCAGTAAGACTGTTGTTATTGTACCAGTAAGACTGTTGTTATTGTACCAGTGAGACTGTTGTTATTGTACCAGTAAGACTGTTGTTATTGTACCAGTAAGACTGTTGTTATTGTACCAGTGAGACTGTTGTTATTGTACCAGTAAGACTGTTGTTATTGTACCAGTAAGACTGTTGTTATTGTACCAGTGAGACTGTTGTTATTGTACTAGGCAAGACTGTTGTTATTGTACCAGGCAAGACTGTTGTTATTGTACCAGTAAGACTGTTGTTATTGTACCAGTAAGACTGTGGTTATAGTACCAGTAAGTCTGTGGTTATTGTACCAGTAAGACTGTGGTTATTGTACCAGTAAGACTGTTGTTATTGTACCAGTAAGACTGTTGTTATTGTACCAGTAAGACTGTTGTTATTGTACCAGTAAGACTGTTGTTATCGTACCAGTTAGACTGTTGTTATTGTACCAGGCAAGACTGTTGTTAGTGTACAAGTAAGACAGTTGTTATTGTACCAGTAAGACTGTTGTTATTGTACCAATAAGACAGTTGTTATTGTACCAGTAAGACTGTTGTTATTGTACCAGTAAGACTGTTGTTATTGTACCAGTAAGACTTGTTATTGTACCAGTAAGACTGTTGTTATTGTACAAGTAAGACTGTTGTTATTGTACCAGTAAGACTGTTGTTATTGTACCAGTAAGACTGTTGTTATTGTACTAGGAGGAGGCACTGTGGTCTAATGGTAGTGCTTCGGCTTGCGGATCGGAAGGTCCCGGGTTCGAGCCCTGGCCGGGCCATTGTGTTGTGTCCCTGGGAAAGACTCTTTACTCCTGTTTTCCTACTCCTTCGGATGAGAGTATAAACCGAGGTCGAGTCTGTGTCGCATACATTCCATCATAACGGACTTTAAAGATCCTGACGCTCATGTCCTAGACGGGTGAGTGCCGGTGACAAGAAAACACCCAGCATGCACCTAGGTCCTTCTCCCCCATCCCTGGCTGCCCAGGATTGTGCTCAGTTGTCCGGGCGTCAGACCATGCGCCCAACGGCTGCGGGTGGGCGTCTCGGGCGGCTTGAGTTAGATCCTGTATCGGCCAGCGCCTTGAGCAGCTCTTGAGCTGGAAAAGCGCTATATAAGAACGATTAAATAAATAAATAAATAAATAAATAAATAAATAAATAAATAAATAAACTAGGTAAGACTGTTGTTATTGTACCAGTAAGACTGTTGGTATTGTACCAGGCAAGACTGTTGGTATTGTACCAGGCAATGTTGTTTTTGTACCAGGCAAGACTGTTGTTGTACCAGAAAAGACTGTTCTTTGTCATGTTATTTTACCAATCAAGACTGTTCATTGTTTTGTTATTGCACAATTCAAGACTGTCCATTGTGTCTCTGTCTCTGTCCCTCTCTCTGTCTCTTTCTAGCCCTGTTTTTCTCTTTCTGTCATCCTCTCTCTGTCTCTCTCTCTCTTTCTCTCTCTCTGTGCACCACAGAATGCTGTGAGAAATGCCACAACGACATTGTTGTATGTTTTCAGATTGTGTTTGAAGGCACAAGAGGCCCCAGCTACTTGGGCGACATAGGGCTGGATGATATCGGCTTTTCTAACTACCCATGCTCCACTCAGGGCTCTGTAGGATCCACTGGTAAGAACGGCAACGGCAATCCTTAGGGGTATATGAAACGTCTGGAACCTATTTACCTAAGTCACAGAAATTCGTCTGCATGCTCAGACAATCTATATATATAAATTGCTTAGCCGGAAGTCCTTCTTCGCCTCTACTGTAAAGTTTGTCCGGTATTGACGCTGATCTGGGCAGGTGCTGGGCGCTGCGGATCGGCCTGCTTTGCGCTCAAAACCCGCGAAATCGTTATAGCCGACATTTCCTTACCGAACGTTAAACCGTTTCTGCAATAGCCTCATTCCGCGCGGCGCTTCCGATTCAACCCGTGTCAAGAACGTGCCGTTCCGTAATACCGCAGATTTTGTTTTATTTCCATTCAAAACACTTTTGCACTCATGTCACCAATCTTACACAATTTTGTGTTTATGTAATTAAACTTGAATAATTAAAAATCGAATCGAGGTTTCAGCATGTTTTCCCATATAGACGAAAAAATTGATGGTCTTTATATGATTCCTTGGTAGCTCACTTAGCGAGACATTCGCCTACCGTGCAGGCGACCCAAGTTCAAATCTCCCGCGGGCCATATTTTTTAAAAATGTTTTTTGTTGTTGTTTTTTTACACTACAATGTGGATATTTTTCTTTTTAATTTAGGCTTTTTACTTTTAACTTATTTATTATTATTATTATTATTATTATTATTATTATTATTATTATTATTATTATTATTATTATTATTATTTATAAACTAATAATAATAATAATAATTATTATTATTATTATTATTATTATTATTATTATTATTATTATTATTATTATTATAATATCTTATATCAAATTTTATTTTAAAACCTTGGTGTTTTTTATGATTTCTATTTGTAGTATTCTATATTCAATATTATTGTTATTATTATTATTATTATTATTATTATTATTATTATTATTATTACAAAGGATCGGGATGGGGTGGTACGTGTAGGTAAAAGGGGGCTACGGGTAGGTTTAAAGGGGCATGGGTAGGCATAACGGGGATACGGGTGGACACCAGGGTAAAATGGGGTACTTAACACAAAAACATAAACAGAATGACGCACATCAAGACGCAGAATAATTGGTTTACATGAATTCAAACCTTGGTTATCTCACAACATTATAGCAAAGCAAAAAGATTGTAGCAAGTCATTTCAATGATTTATTGAACTTCAAAATACATAACCCATTGCACCCCATTCTCCCCCATGCCTTGGCAACATGAGGTACCACATTGGGGCGAAATGGGGAAGCATAAAAATGAAATTAAGCTGATAGAAAAAGACCTTTGTTGCTAAAATAAAATAAAATTGAAAATTACGACGTGTTGCTTATGGGGAAGGATAAAAATAAAATTAAGCTGATAGAAAAAGACCTTTGTTGCTAAAATAAAATAAAATTGAATATTACGATGTGTTGCTTTTCGATTGTTTCTGTTTGTTTCAAGTATAACTGTGCATTTTACAAGTGAACAGAGATGTGTCAATCATCATCACACAGTTCGCACTTAAAGACAGGGAGTTCCGTATCCTCGTCAAGCCCGGCACAGGAATAGTGTGCCCATTGCTGGCATTCAGAGCACCCCGTTTTGCCCCACCCTCCATACCCCATTTTACCCCACAATTAGTGCAAATGAAACACATGTGCTTGCTACGTTATAAATCACAAGAGAACTAAATGCAACATGGCAGTTTGTAGATAATAAGACGACTTAGAAATAGAGGCCAAAAACAATATTTCAACCATTCATGCCCCGGAGATTTCACGTTAAACGTGTAATTTGAAAAATAGATCTAAGAATTCAAAAATAATGTCTTATCTCTTACTCGGCAGAGAGAGAGAGCGCGCGCGAAAGCAACATAGACGGGAAACTGCGTCTTGTCATGTGATCTGTCGAACCAATGAGAGCGTGCCCTTGATAGGGCCCTGCAAGGGTACAATGTCCTGCTTCCCCACTTTACCTCGATACCCCATTTTACCCCAGTGTCCACTATATTTAAGGGTCTTAGATGGTGACGGTCGATTAGGGGCCGGGTAGCTCAGTTGGTAAGAGCGTCTTGCTTGTAACCGAAAGGTCGCTGGTTCGAATCCCGGATTGGTCAACGTGTGATCATATTATTTTCCCCTTTACCAACAACTGGCCCGCTGTTGTCAGTATAAATCGGTCCAGTAGTCACCTATATGCGAAAGTGTCGTGTGACTATAATCTACAAAAACAAGACGGTCGATTCCTCTCCCGGCGCTGCGCCCCCCGGGAAGCCCACGCGGACTTGCGCCACTCAGTTGAAGCGCCCCCCCCACCCCCTCCGGCTCTGAGTTTCTGCGTTGGATGGAGGTGGTCGCGGGCGCTCTTGCGCCCCACCTTGATGGCGCCGAGTTAAATGACGCTTTGGACACCTTCCGTTGGGGTTTGAAGCATGTCGCCGTCGATGATGCGCTCCGCTCGTTCCGGTCTCTGGGCCCGTTAGATGGGGGCGCTCCTGCCCGCGGGGCTGCCCCTTAGTCGGCCTTTTGTATTTTGTTTTTGGTGCTGGTAGTCAGCGGACTACCCGGTTTTATCCTGTACAAGTTTGTGCCTTTTTGCACGGTTATAGCTTTTGTCCTTCCCCTCGCTCGCGTCGTGCGATTTTATCATTATATTTATCATTGTTGTCTTATCGGCCTCCCGGCGATGTTTCTCCGCCTTTTATTTACTTTTTACATCGTTCCTTGTTTTTCTCCTCAGTTTTCTAGTTTTTTAACCTCTGATTTTAACGTGGTCCTGTAGGATTTTTAACTAGCTTTTTAATAATATTCTAATGCCCATTTCTGGCCTCGCCATAGCTTGGCAGACCTGGTCTGCCTTTACATATTATTGACATTTTTCCCAGGTTCTGTAGCCTTTGTAGCTCATTCTCTTTCACCCCGTAGCACCTCTCCCCGGATCTCGCCTCTCCTCCTGCGACGCCTTCTTCCCCCTGCAGCGGTCTGCATCTCATCTTGTGCCGCCTTGAGCGCTCCGCTCCTACACATTTTCTACGTGAATTTAAACCCTGCAATTACAACTTATTCTTATCTGCAGCTGCTTCGTCGGCCCCTTCATTTGGAACTCTTAAATACAATTCCCCTATACGCTCAATGTGTCCGGGGACACAAATCTACCTAAGAAAGAAAGAAGTCGATTCCTTTCATCCATACCTGCGAAACGATCAACGGGGAAGTATCAAGGAGGGTACAGGTAGGTTACAAGGGGGGTACGGAAGGTATCAAGGGGGTATGGGGAGGTATCAAGTGGGTTCGGGGAGGTATCAAGGGGGTATGGTGAGGCATCATGGGGGGTGGGGGGTGGGGAGATATCAGGTGGGGGGGGGTATGGTGAGGTTTCAAGGGGGATATGGGGAGGTATCATCGTCCAAATGAAACTCGCAGACAACAGTTGTCTGTCTACATTTTAAACAGCAACCTGTGTACAAACCACTAGTAATTCATAAATTGATATCATTCACTTATTGTGGTCCTCTACATGTTCTCACAACAATTAATTATTGTTCATTATTGATATTATATTGTGGTGTTCCTATAGCAACAATTAGTTATTGTTCTTTTTTAGTATTTTGTGCTGTTTGTGGTGTTTCTATAGCAACAATTAATTATGTTTTATGACTGATGTTCTGTGCTGTTTGTGGTGTTTCTATAGCAACATTTATATTCCTTGGTGTTTCTATAGCAACATTTATATTCCTTGGTGTTTCTATAGCGTCGTCATGCAGCTTTGAGGACCAAGCACTGTGTGGTTTCAAGAATCTCAATGGTGATAACTTTGACTGGAACTGGAAGTCTGGAGCCACTCCGTCCGCCTCCACCGGTCCCTCCAGCGACCACACCACTGGCACCCCCACTGGTAGACTTTTTCTGTGGATATTGTTTACCCATTGAAGGTAATGCAGAGCAACAATAGCTTTTTATGTGCGTCTTAGATGGAGATCAAAGTTGCGCACAAACTTACACAGTGTCTCATTCACTCTAAGAGATGACTGTTTTCTGATATACTCATACAGGTTTTGAATGTCTAACAATTGCGAGATTTCATTCTAAAATCCTGTCCAATCGTTCAAAAGGTTGTCTGCTGTAGCAGTAAGGGCTTCTGCTTATTATTTTTTTCAGAGCGTTCACTTCAAGAACGTGGATTAGTGATGTGTGTAAGGTGCACAGATATGCAATTGTGTTCCTTATTTGATGTTTTCCCATTTAAGGCATGACTGACATCACTGACATCACTGACATCACTGACATGACTAACATCACTGACATGACTGACATCACTGACATGACTAACATCACTGACATCACTGACATCACTAACATGACTAACATCACTGACATCACTGTTGCAGGCCACTACTTGTACATCGAAACCAGTGCCCCGAGGGTTCCAAACGACCGCGCTCGCCTGTCCAGTCCAGTGTTCCCTGCCACCACCAGCTCCTGTGTGAAGTTCTACTACCACATGTATGGAGCCACCATCGGCAGCCTGAGGGTCTACGCCAGCAGCTCAGCATCACCAACGGTTCTAGCTCTGCTTTACCACCAGTCCGGTAACCAGGTACAGTTATCGTCTTGAGAGAGAGTGGGTGGGATCTTCCTGCGAACTGCCGCTGTCATAATGTTGAAGCTATTGCAGTCAGCTATGGAATGGTTGGCCCAGAGGGTGTAAATATTGAATACAGTATGGTTGATGATCAGCCACTGTAGTCAGGATGGGACTGGGGAGATAGTGGTTGATGATCAGCGACTGTAGTCAGGGTGGGACTGGAGAGATAGTGGTTTATGATCAGCCACTGTAGTCAGGATGGGACTGGAGAGATAGTGGTTGATGATCAGCCACTGTAGTCAAGGTGGGACTGGAGAGATAGTGGTTGATGATTAGCCACTGTAGTTAGGGTGGGACTGGGGAGATAGTGGTTGATGATCAGCGACTGTAGTCAGGGTGGGACTGGGGAGATAGTGGTTGATGATCAGCCACTGTAGTCAAGGTGGGACTGGAGAGATAGTGGTTGATGATCAGCCACTGTAGTTAGGGTGGGACTGGGGAGATAGTGGTTGATGATCAGCGACTGTAGTCAGGGTGGGACTGGGGAGATAGTGGTTGATGATCAGCCACTGTAGTAAAGGTGGGACTGGAGAGATAGTGGTTGATGATCAGCCACTGTAGTCAAGGTGGGACTGGGGAGATAGTGGTTGATGATCAGCCACTGTAGTCAAGGTGGGACTGGAGAGATAGTGGTTGATGATCAGCCACTGTAGTCAAGGTGGGACTGGGGAGATAGTGGTTGATGATCAGCCACTGTAGTCAAGGTGGGACTGGGGAGATAGTGGTTGATGATCAGCCACTGTAGTGAGGGTGGGACTGGGGAGATAGTGGATGATGATCAGCCACTGTAGTGAGGGTGGGACTGGGGAGATAGTGGTTGATGATAGCCACTGTAGTGAGGGTAGGACTGGGGAGATAGTGGTTGATGATCAGCCACTGTAGTCAGGGTGGGACTGGGGAGATAGTGGTTGATGATCAGCCACTGTAGTGAGGGTGGGACTGGGGAGATAGTGGTTGATGATCAGCCACTGTAGTCAAGGTGGGACTGGAGAGATAGTGGTTGATGATCAGCCACTGTAGTCAAGGTGGGACTGGGGAGATAGTGGTTGATGATCAGCCACTGTAGTCAAGGTGGGACTGGAGAGATAGTGGTTGATGATCAGCCACTGTAGTGAGGGTGGGACTGGGGAGATAGTGGTTGATGATCAGCCACTGTAGTCATGGTGGGACTGTGGAGATAGTGGTTGATGATCACCCACTGTAGTCAAGGTGGGACTGGGGAGATAGTGGTTGATGATCAGCCACTGTAGTCAAGGTGGGACTGGGGAGATAGTGGTTGATGATCAGCCACTGTAGTCAAGGTGGGACTGGGGAGATAGTGGTTGATGATCACCCACTGTAGTCAAGGTAGGACTGGGGAGATAGTGGTTGATGATCAGCCACTGTAGTAAAGGTGGGACTGGGGAGATAGTGATTGAAGGAGGAAGGGGAGGGAAGGGAGAGAGGGGTGGTGGTATTATATCCGCCAGTCACTATTTTATCCACCAATCCCAAGATTGTGGAGGTTTTCTTCGCGTAGCCGGAGTATCCACAGTATTCGGAAGAAAAAGAAAAAGAAGAAGAAGAAGCAGCCAGCAGCACCGTGGATTTAAAACTAATTGCACGGCAATATCAATATGACAGTCCAGTTGCTGTGCCAGTGTCAGAGTGACAGCTCAGTTGCTGTGCCAGGGTCATTGTGACAGCTCAGTTGTTGTGCTAGTGTCATCGTGATCATTAAGTTACTGTGGCAGTGTCATCGTGAAAGCTGTTAGTGTGCCAGTGTCATCGTGAAAGCTAAGTTGCTTTGCCAGTGTCATTACAGCCTGTAGTTATTGTGATGACTGAAACACTGTGACCATTATGTTGTCAGGGCAACCAGTGGCTGTTGTCGGAGAGCGTGGTACACAGCAACAGCAACTTCACCATCCTCATCGACGGTGTTGTAGGCAACGGTTACACCGGCGACATTGCTATCGACGATTTCTCTCTCACTTCTGGCGTCTGTCAAGGTGGAGGTGAGGACATATCGCACGCACAGACTCACCCATACAGACACAAACACACATATACACGCACACACACATGCACAAACATACACACACACACGTGTACACACACACGCACACACACGCACACCCACACACATAGGATATAATTGAAGCTGGCCAGTGTGGTAGCCACTGTTGGTACTTACAAATGGATAGAAGATTCCACATTGTTGTGTTGATGTAGGTGGTTGTGACTTTGAAAACGGCCTGTGCACATGGACCAACGCACACAGCGGTGATGACTTTGACTGGCTGATAGGTCAAGGCCAGACAAGCAGTCAGTACACTGGACCCAGCGCTGACCACACCAGTGGCTCTAGCACAGGTATTGATTTATGTTATTTCATTCCTTTAACCCTCAGAGGTTTGCATCTAAACAATAAATAAATACATAAATACATAAATAAGAACACACTTTTTACTTGTGTCTCTCTTCTTTAGTCTTCTCTCCCTCTAGATTTTGTTCAAACATTCCATCAGTTTATTATAGTTTGCTTAGTATTTGTTTATTAATTTAAACATCCTTTCTCTTTGATAATAGTATTAATAATAATAATAATAAGAATAAGAATAAAATAATAATAATAATAATAATAATAATAATAATAATTATAATAATAATTATAATAATAATAATAATAATAATTATTATTATTATTATTATTATTATTATTATTATTATTATTTTTATTTTTATTATTTTTATTATTATAATAACTGGACATTTTAAAGTTCTTAACCTACGACTCTAGGCCCTTTACAAAGAACATAAAGAATAGAACAATTAAATATTCTATCCTATCCCGTAACTCGAAGGTCGCTGGGGCACCACAGAGGATCGTTTTACCCGCTTACTCCATCTTTCTCTGTCCTCAGCAATCCTTATGGCTTTGCTCAGTGTCAAGCCAGTCCATTCTCGAATGTTGTCCTCCCACCTCTTTTTCTGTCTCCCTCTTCTTCTGCCTCCTTGCACTGTGCCTTGCAGGGTGGTCTTTGCAAGGCCTGATGCTCTGGTGACGTGGCCCTACTATTGAGTTTCCGTTTCTTCACCACTATGAGCATGTCATCGTATTGTCCAATGCCTTGTGTGATGGTCTGTCGGACTTTGTCACTGTTGATGTGCTGAGTATAGGAAATGCCCAGAAGTCTTCTGTAGCACCTCATCCCCATGCTTTGTATTTTTCGTTGTAGATCTATGGTGAGGGTCTATGTTTCGCATGCGTATAGGAAGATGGAGATGACAAGGGAGCGCAGCAGCCTTACCTTGGAATCTAGACTGATGGTCTGTCCTTCCAAATGGGCTACCTTGTCAGGGCAGCAGTTGTTTGTGCGATCCTGAAGAGGACTTCCTGTTGGAACCCACTGTCTGATACAATGGCTCCTAAATATTTGAAGCTATGCACCGTGTTGAAGGATTGGCCTTGGACTTTGATGTCCGTGTTGATGCCATTGGTGTTGTTGGTCATCATTTTGGTCTTTGCACTTATTTCCATTCCATAGGCTCTGGAGGTGGTGTCAAGCCAATTAAGTCAATTAAATATACATAGGACAGTTAACCGTACGGACAAAAATCAACACATGTACTATTCATACAACATGCATATATATTATTCACACTATACATACACATACCTAACAAACACTTTTAGCCATCATAACAACTTTGTGTGGGAGGAGTACAGCAGAAATGGAATGGAAAAGATATTAGGCAGGGTTAGTGTAGTATTGTGTGGAAAAAAAGAGTTGTCAACTGTTGTTTGAAAGAGCTGAGAGAGGTGCAGTGTCTGACAGAGAAAGGAAGAGAGTTACAGAGTGGTGGTGCAGCACAACAGAAGGTTCTTGATCTGTGCTGCTTCCTGTTAAAACGCTCAACTTTTATTAGCCTGGTGTCAGCGGATGATCTGAGTGTACATGATGGGTTTATATGTGCAGGAGTCCACAACCTGCTGCCAGCCTCGTACCCAGACCCCTATCTGTTCTCCTTAGATGGTTCACTTAGATGACCTTGTTTATATGATAGGGCTGCTTGTTCATTGTGTGTCTTCAAACGTCCTTTATCTTAGGCCCCTATCTGTTCTCCTTAAATGGTTCACTTAGATGACCTTGTTTATATGATGTGGCTGCTTGGTCATTGTGTGTCTTCAAACGTCCTTTATCTTAGGCCCCTATCTGTTCTCCTTAAATGGTTCACTTAGATGACCTTGTTTATATGATTTGGCTGCTTGTTCATTGTGTGTCTTCAAACGTCCTTTATCTTAGGCCCCGATTTGTTCTCCTTAGATGGTTCACTTAGACGACCTTGTTTATATGATGTGGCTGCTTGGTCATTGTGTGTCTCTTCAAATATCCTTTATCTTTCCCTTTTAGGTCACTACCTATTCATCGAGGCCAGCAGACCACAGCTGCCAGGCTACAAGGCCAACTTGGTGTCCCAAACTTTTGACGCCACCAGCAGTCGCTGCATGGACTTCTGGTACCACATGTACGGCGCTGGCATCGGCACCCTGTACGTCTCCATGGTGACGCTGCCTAGCAACACCACTACTAAGTTGTGGTCTCTGTCTGGTAACCACCAGGACATATGGTACTACGCCATGGTCCCCATCAACAGCCAGGGCAGTCGCTACCAGATCTCCTTCACCGCCACTGTGGGAAATAACTACCTGGGCAACATCGCCATCGACGACCTGGCCTTCACCTCCAGTGCATGCGGACGTAGGTTTTTTCTTTGTATTGCCTTGCTTTATTTGGTTATTTTTATTGGATGATTATTATTTTAGTTTAGATTTTTATTTTTTATTTTATTTTGTTTACAATTATATTTTATTTATTTTAATGTTTTGTATTGATTTATTTTTGCTTGTTTTGAAGTATTAAGAAATTTTCTTTTGAATCCTTTGAATGAGAATGTTTTGGTTTTACATGGCACAAAGTTTACGAATTGCACTTAAACTCAAGTAATACTATCAAGGCTTTGAATTGATTACTGCTGCCACAGTCAGTATTGAGACAGTTAATATTGTGTACCTCCAGTGAGTCCTCCAGAAGCCAACCCAGCCTTGCAGACCACACCCAGCACAACGCAAGCTTTCACTACAGTGGCTGCCGTCACGTCTTCACCTACCCAGTATGACTGCAACTTTGAGAGTGGCTTCTGCCAGTGGACGCAGGCCACGGATGACAATTTCAACTGGACTCGAACACAGGGACCTACGGGCAGTACAGCCGCGGGGCCAACCAACGACCACACGTTTGGCACAGCCCAGGGCTGGTACGCGTTCATCGAAACCTCCACTCCCAGAGCCCCCAACGACACCGCTCGCCTCGTCAGTTCCTCCGTTACAGATAACACACTAAGGTAAGACTGTGAAAGAAAAAGATTTTGTCATTGTATAGGCCTAATAAAATGAACGCACATTTGTCATTGTGTAGACTTAGTCATCTCCATCTTCCCATACGCTTACGAAACATGGACCCTCACAGCGGATCTCCAACGAAGAGTATAAAGCATGGAGATGAGGTGCTACAGACGACTTCTGGGCATTTCCTATACCCAGCACATCACCAACGACGAAGTCCGATAGACAATCATGCAAGCCATTGGGCAACACGATGACCTGCTCACAGTGGTGAAGAAACGGAAACTCCGATGGTATGGCCACGTCACCAGATCATCAGGCCTTGCAAAGACCATCCTGCAATATACATACAGTACAAGAAGGTAGAAGAAGAGGGAGACAGAAAAAGAAGTGGGAGGACAACATTCGAGAATGGACTGGTTTGAAACTGAGTGAAGCCATCAGGGTTGCTGAGGACATAAAAAGCTGAAGTACGCTGGTTAAACGATCATCTGTTGTGCCCCTACGACCTCAGAGTTATGGGATAGGATAGGATAGACCTAGTAAGACCTATTAAGACCTAGTGTGTAGACTTAGTGTGTAGACCTAGTGTGTAGACTTAGTGTGTAGACCTAGTGAGCGTTGTGGCTGCGTGGTCTAAGGGGGGACTAACTTGCCCTGTCCACAGGCTGGAAACCAATGGCGTCTGATTGGTATGGGATCGATCCTGCCTCTAGGCATTATGTTTCTCCGAGTATTTTTTACTTTCGACTCGGGCAACGTCACGGGGATTTTCCGTGTTTTCCGGTTTGCTCCACCAGCAAAATTTCAAAATCAGAATAGGTAATTTGAATTTGGTAGCGCCACATCCTGCGAATACGCCTTCTGCAGAGGAGGCAGCCCAGAATTTCCAGATCAAAAGTGTCAATGAAGTGTCAAAAGTCAAAATAAAAAGTCAAAAAAATATAAGAACCTACATTTGTGAAATCCTAGTACAATGAACATACATTTGTCCATATAGAGACCTGGTATAATGAACCTACATTGGTTGTCATCCAGTTGTCAGCAATGTTGGAAGCAGTCAGCCTTAGAAAGAGTGCACATGTAGAGGTGTCCTGTAGCTCAGTGGATAGTGAGCTGGTTTCCTAGGCCAAAGGTCGCGGGTTCGAACCCCGCGTGGGGCGAATATCCGTGACTTAGGTACGAGCCTTTCTGGGCACCAAAGATTTTTTTCAGGGTCGGTTTCCTCCTTTCAATAAAAGTATTAGACGCAGTCCATCTAAAATTTTTAAAATTAAATTTGAATTTCTGTTCCAACTTCTGTAATAGCAATTTCTTTAGATTGCCGCGTGTTGAATTCGATTGAAGGAAAAGCGCGTGATTATTATTATTATTATTATTATTATTATTATTATTATTATTATTATTATTATTATTATTATTATTATTATTATTATTATTATTATTATGACAGCAATGACCAATGTTTCTCGTGTAGACACAGTTAACACTGTAGAGAACAGTTAGTTTATTTATTTATTTTATTATTACTATGTAGCGCATGTTCAGCTCCAGGGCAGGATCTAACTGGACGCAGCAGGCGCCCAATTGCTGCCTTTGGGCACATTGTGTGACGCCCACACCACTGAGCATGGGAAATCAGACCTACCCATTGTCCTGTGTGACAGAGCATGGGGGATCAGACCTACCCATTGTCCTGTGTGACAGAGCATGGGGGATCAGACCTACCCATTGTCCTGTGTGACAGAGCATGGGGGATCTGCTATTCACACCTACCCATTGTCCTGTGTGACAGAGCATGGGGGATCAGACCTACCCAGTGCCTTGTGTGACAGAGCATGGGGGATCAGACCTACCCATTGTCCTGTGTGACAGAGCATGGGGGATCAGACCTACCCAGTGCCTTGTGTGACAGAGCATGGGGGATCAGACCTACCCATTGTCCTGTGTGACAGAGCATGGGGGATCAGACCTACCCATTGTCCTGTGTGACAGAGCATGGGGGATCAGACCTACCCATTGTCCTGTGTGACAGAGCATGGGGGATCAGACCTACCCATTGTCCTGTGTGACAGAGCATGGGGGATCAGACCTACCCATTGTCCTGTGTGACAGAGCATGGGGGATCAGACCTACCCATTGTCCTGTGTGACAGAGCATGGGGGATCAGACCTACCCATTGTCCTGTGTGACAGAGCATGGGGGATCAGACCTACCCATTGTCCTGTGTGACAGAGCATGGGGGATCAGACCTACCCATTGTCCTGTGTGACAGAGCATGGGGGATCAGACCTACCCATTGTCCTAAGTTGTACCACACCATTACCATCAAATCTCAATACTCATTTTCTTCATTAGTCATACTAACCTTTGTATTCCCCGAACAACCGCAAATGGAACCAGATAAGTAAAAATGCCCAAACCAAAAGAGACATTCAAAAAACCGCGAGGCCTAAGCAAGTCCCTCTCAGCTAAACTAAACTAAACGAAACTATTCCATCGTAGATTCAGAGGATAGAACGCGTCATAATTCCTGCGATGGAATCGTAAGTCCGCACCAACCAAAACGTTCTGTGACGTCCTTTACATATGGCGACTGAAGAAAATGCCAGACACCTCAACACAGCGGTTGTCATCGGATCAAAGAGTAGAATAATAAAAAAAAATAGAATAAGCCACGAATGTGTCCCTCCTCTCGATCCATGGCGGTATCCACCATCGACAGTAATTTTTTCCTCATCTGCTACTAAAACTGCTGGCAAACAATCTTCTCTTTCTCTCTCTCTCTCTTCTCTCTCTCTCTCTCTCTCTCTCTCTCTCTCTCTCTCTCTCTCTCTCTCTCTCTCTCTCTCTCTCTCTCTCTCTCTCTCTCTCTCTCTCTCTCTCTCTGTCTCTGTCTCTCTCTCTCTCTCTCTCTCTCTCTCTCTCTCTCTCTCTCTCTCTCTCTCTCTCTCTCTCTCTCTGCTTCTTGTTAGACTATCAAAGCAAGCATATGAAATGGACAAAAACAGATTTTTGAGACTACCTGTAGGTCAGACTGATGCACATAACTGGGCTTACAATATAAAACCCTGTTTTGACATGTTTGGTTTTTCTCATGTTTGGTTGAACGGGGGAGTAGGAAATAAGAAAGCTTTTTTACGTGTTTTCAGACAACGTATGATAGACTGCTACAGACAGGAATGGTTTAGTAAATTAATGGATAGCGAAAGGTTCTCAGTGTATGGTTCCTTTAAATCACTCTTGCAGAGTGAGAAGTACTTAACAGATATTACTATAAATAAGTTTAGAAATATCTTTGTAAAGTTACGTCTAGGCATTATAGACTTGAATGGAAATAAAAGGTACAGTGTTGTTCCAAAGGCATGCCCTTTCTGTACAACTGTTGAAAATGAAATGCATTTTTTGTGGTATTGTCCAGCGTATAAGGATATTCGTGAAAAGTACATTTTGAGGCACTTCAATGTTGATGTACCACCATTGGTGTTTTGCTTATTACAAAGTGATAGTGTGATTATTACCAGAGCAGTAGTGATGTTTACGTACTATGCGATGAAAAAACGTGAATAATTGTTGATTTAAAAGTAACCTAAAATATGTTTACTTTTTTTTTTTGGAGACACATTCTGTCAAATGACGCGTGTTTGTCATATTTATTTTTGTAACTTTTGAAATTTTTGGTGATTTTTTTATTTTCTTTCCTTTTTTCCATGTCTGTTGCGTTACCTCCATGCGTATAGGCTGGTGGCCTCGCATTAAAGTTTCCTGAGTTCTCTCTCTCTCTCTCTCTCTCTCTCTCTCTCTCTCTCTCTCTCTCTCTCTCTCTCTCTCTCTCTTTCTCTCTCCGAACTTCTGGAACTGGAACTGTTGGCCATAGCTTGTACAAGTAGCCTACGTAGCAACAAGGGAGAACACTATAGGAACTGTTGGCCATAGCTTTTACAAGTAGCCTACGTAGCAACAAGGGAGAACACTATAGGAACTGTTGGCCATAGCTTGTACAAGTAGCCTACGTAGCAACAAGGGAGAACACTATAGGAACTGTTGGCCATAGCTTGTACAAGTAGCCTACGTAGCAACAAGGGAGAACACTATAGGAACAAGGAAAGAGACCTCTTTCTGAATGAGCGAGCCTCAGCGAAAACAAACTTCCTCCTCATTTTGAATAAGCGAGCCTCAGCGAAAACAAACTTCCTGCTCATTTTGAATAAGCGAGCCTCAGCGAAAACAAACTTCCTCCTCATTTTGAATAAGCGAGCCTCAGCGAAAACAAACTTCCTCCTCATTTTGAATAAGCCAGCCTCAGTGAAAACAAACTTCCTCCTCATTTTGAATAAGCGAGCCACAGCGAAATCAAACTTTCGCCTCTGTCTGAATGAGCGAGCCACAGCGAAATCTAACTTGCGCCTCTGTCTGAATGAGCTAGCCACAGCGAAATCAAACGTCAGCCTCGTTTTAGCGGTTACTAGGTGTATTTGAGTAGCCTGCACTCGCCCATCTAGGACTTGAGCATCATAGTATGCAACAATATTGGGTTATTTGATCAAACATGCATGAGAGGCAAGGTCATCTCAAGATCAAGGTCACTGAATTTGAAGGTCATCCTAAGGTCACCAGTTGTTTTTTTGTAATTTATTTGATAGAACATGAATGTATTTGGAGCTGGAGAACAAGGTCATCTGAAGGTCAAGAACATAGAAAGCTTTTAATGCCAAAGTTTCATTTAGTTTTTTTCTAGGCATTCATTTTCATGTTAAATATTGCGAGTTCCATAAGGAGCATATGAGTCATATGGGCTTTGCCCTCTAGTTTCATGAGTGAAATAATACAGTTTGTTTCTGCTAATGTTAATTTATTTCTTTGTTTATTTATGACTTTGTTTTAGTGAAAGAAGGTGTAGTGGTTGTGTTGATAAGCTACATATAAATATATATGTGTGCCTGCATGTATGTGTGTGTGTGCGTGTGTGTGTGTGTGGTAGGTGTTTGTCCTTCTACTACCACATGTACGGCCTGAACGTCAACCTGCTGAATGTCTACATGAAGGGTCAAGGTCAGCAGGGTCAAGGCAACAAGATCTGGACCATGCAGGGCACGCAGGGCAACCAGTGGAATCGGGCAACTATCAATGTTTCTCCCAACGGGCCCTACCAGGTATGGGAACATTGCAGTATTTTGATTGCTTTGGACCAATCAGGTACTGGAACACTACCAGGTATGGGAACATTGCAGTATTTTGATTGCTTTGGACCAATCAGGTACTGGAACACTACCAGGTATGGGAACATTGCAGTATTTTGATTGCTTTGGACCAATCAGGTACTGGAACACTACCAGGTATGGGAACATTGGAGTATTTTGATTGCTTTGGACCAATCAGGTACTGGTAACTTTGGGCCCACCAAGTACTGGAGAAAAAAACACAGAGTATTGGTGTGACTGAAATTATTACATAAAGAGGTCTAGTATTATAGCTATCAATGTTTGATGGCAGGCACAATTACACATGGAAATAATTCAACATTGAATACACATATTTGGTATCAAATGAACCAATTAAAACTGTTTGTAAGAACATCTGATGGCTGTTAGTGTGGAAGATGTGGAATGTCCATCTTGATAACATCGTCTGTGCTGTTTCAGATCATGCTTGAAGGCGTGCGTGGGCTGAGCTTTGCTGGAGACATTGCCATTGACGACATTACTTTCCCTGCAGGCTCCTGTGGACAGCTGCAGCCTACGTGTGAGTCAGGCTGAATGTTGTGCAATGTAAAATGGATCGTAGATAAAGGAAATGATAACTTAGCATTGAAAACTTAACCTAACCATGACGATTTGAAATGAGCATTGACAACATCACGTTGCCGTTATAATTATTTGGATGTTCTAACCATAGTCCTCCCATAATTATCAAAATAAAACCTCTATGTATCCTGATGTGACTTTACACAAAAAATAAGAATTAAAATAATTTGCGCTGGCAAATATTTCAAAACATGGGCATTTTGAATGCTGATTGTCTCTGGAATATTTTTTTGTCGGCTGTGTTGAGAAGATACCATTGTTGGTGAGAGAAAGTATTCTACTTGTGACATCAGTGTTGATACTGTCGTTCAATTATTTTTTTTTTATAAATATTTTAATTAATTAATTAATTATTAACAGTATAGTATAGTGCTGTTATTGTAGTCATAAGGATTGCTGAGGACAGAGAAAGATGAAGTACGCTGGTTAAACGATCATCTGTGGTGCCCCAAACGACCTTCGAGTTACGTGATAGGATAGGATAGGATTGTAGTTACAATAATTATTATTATCAATACTGTTACTTCTTTGTTTAAAATAACCAACCGCTTCAGTGGACACCTGCAACTTTGAATCATCCACAACCCCATGGTGCGGCTACACCCAGGACACGACAGACCAGTTTGACTGGCGGCTGATCTCAGGGTCAACATCTAGCTTGAACACGGGCCCCATGAACGACCACACGTACAACTCCAGGGCAGGCCACTACGTGTACATGGAGGCTTCTTCTCCATACAGGCAAAACGATACCACTCGCATTATCAGCAAGGTACCCTTCAGTCACACCCCTTGTCTTTTTCTCCCCGACTTCTTTGGCTGTTTTTCCTTCACAAATTTGAGGGGGGGGGGGGAGGGGGGGGGGGGGCGATGGATGGGAAGTGAGTGGGTGGCAATTATTCAATGTAAAGAGGTCAATGTGTCTGTGTCTATAGGCTAAGTGTTACGTCATCTGCAAGCAGTGGAAAATCAATTATTCAATGTAAAGAGGTCAATTTGTCTGTGTCTATAGGCTAAGTGTTACGTCATCTGCAAGCAGTGGAAAATCAATTATTCAATGTAAAGAGGTCAATGTGTCTGTGTCTATAGGCTAAGTGTTACGTCATCTGCAAGCAGTGGACATCAATTATTCAATGTAAAGAGGTCAATGTGTCTGTGTCTATAGGCTAAGTGTTACGTCATCTGCAAGCAGTGGACATCAATTATTCAATGTAAAGAGGTCAATTTGTCTGTGTCTATAGGCTAAGTGTTACGTCATCTGCAAGCAGTGGACATCAATTATTCAATGTCAAGAGGTCAATGTGTCTGTGTCTATAGGCTAAGTGTTACGTCATCTGCAAGCAGTGGAAAATCAATTTATGGTGGTGGTTTCCTAGGCCAAAGGTCTCAGGTTCCAACCCCGCATGGGGCCAACTTACGTGATTTGGGTACGAGATTTTTCAGGACACCGAGGGTTTCCTCCGGGTACTCCGGTTTCCTCCCTCCATTCAATAACAATATTGGATGCAGTCAATCTAAATTTCAAAAACTAAAAAATTGGTTTCTCTTTCGCTTTCTGTAAGAGATCTCCTCAGATCACCGCGCTTTAGTTCGATGGGGGAAAACAAGTGCATGGTAACGTCCTTTATTATTATTATTATTATTATTATTATTATTATTATTATTATTATTATTATTATTATTATTAAACCTTCATTCTTCTTCTTCTTGTTACAGGTATACATGAACTCACAAGGCAACCAGCACTGCTTGAAGTTCTGGTACCACATGTACGGTGCTGGCATCGGAACCCTCAACGTCTACGGCGTCCCACAAAACACTCTGCCTGACCTGGGTACTCCCATATGGTCCAGGTCACATGACCAGGGTAACCTATGGCGACAAGCTGCCGTCACTGTCCCTATCGTCAGCAACTTCCAGGTGAAGATTCAAATGTCACGAGTTCATTCTTTCATTCCTATTTTTGGTGGTTTACAATCATACTTTCATTGATACTTTTGCTGTTTACACAAGTCCTACTCTCAGTATTGTTCATGCTTAGTGCTGCAAGGGACAGCTGTATCTTTCTTGTGTTATCTCTTGTGTCCAGAAGTCAAGCGTTGTTGTTACAACCTTGCAGGGCAGGTTTTAGTGAATATCCCAAATATCAAATCAAGACGGGGGACAGAGAAAACTGGTGCTAACAGTGGGTGAATAGTCTCCCCTCTCAACAACAAAATGGCTGTAACATTTATTCAGATTTTTTTCTGGTGTTCAACATGGAACGTATATTGCGTGACTTATCGTTTGTACATGTTTATATATGTGTTTATTGCTCTTTGCTTACAGATTGTATTTGAAGGCATTGTCGTCAACAGCCACTTGGGAGACATCGGACTTGACGATCTTTCCGTGTCCACTGCCTCTTGTTCTGGGACAGGTGTGTTTTGGAAGAAGCGCCTCCCTTTCATCATCCTAACTTTCACCTTCACCCTCCATCTTTCCTGGAAAATCTCCCATTCTTTGTCAGTCATATTCATACTTAAACTTTAATAACAAGACAGGCGAATCTCCCATTCTTTGTCAGTCACATCCATTCTTTGATCTTCTTCTTTGTCTTCACATCCATCTTTGATCTCTTCTTCTTTTCTTCTTCTTCTTCTTCTTCTTCTTCTTTGTCAGTCACATCCATACTTTGATAACCGAATCTTCTCATTCTTTGTCAGTCACTTCCATACTTTGATAACAAGACAGGCGAATCTCCCATTCTTTGTCAGTCACATCCATACTTTGATAACAAGACAGGCAAATCTCCCATTCTTTGTCAGTCACATCCATATTTTGATAACAAGACAGGCGAATCTCCCATTCTTTGTCAGTCACTTTTTCTTCTTCTTCTTCTTCTTCTTCTTCTTCTTCTTCTTCTTCTTCTTCTTCTTCTTCTTCTTGTTTCTTCTTCTTCTTCTTCTTCTTCTTCATCATCATCATCATCATCTTCTTCTTCTTCTTCTTCTTCTTCTTCTTCTTCTTCTTCTTCTTCTTCTTCTTCTTCTTCATCATCATCATCATCATCATCATCATCATCATCATCATCATCATCATCATCTTCTTCTTCTTCTTCTTCTTCTAATTCTTTTTCTTCTTCTTTTGTATTCATTTCTACAAAGTGCCTTGAGGATGCTGCAATGATTATCATTAAAAGTGGACATCTGTGACTTTTCCTGTTTTTTATCCTTCTTCTTCTCTTGCTCATACTCCCTTCTGATCACTGTGTGCGCTGTGTTTGTGTGTATAGTGACCTGCACTTATCCAGACGGACTTTTGCTGTATACGTGCATGATATCGGACCAGTTTGATTGGCTGCGCATGCGCGGTTCCACATCAGCCAATACACCGGTCCCAGTGTTGAAACCACCGGCGACGCCATCGGCTACTATGTACATCGTGTCCAGCAGGCCTCAGGTCCGAGGGAACAAAGCACGGCTGTCTCCCAGGTTAGAGTGCGTTTTCTTCTTTACATTGCCATGATAGCTCCTTGTGCCCTGTAATGATTGAGATATTGTGCTGTATAAAATATTGTATGGAGCTAGTCATCATCATTTTCATTAGTAATACTGTACTGTATAAAATACTGTATATAGCTAGCCATAATCATTATCATCAGTAGTAGTACTGTATAAAATACTGTATATAGCTAGCCATAATCATTATCATCAGTAATAGTACTGTATAAAATACTGTATAGAGCTAGTCATCATCATTATCATCATCAGTAGTACTGTACTGTATAAAATACTGTATAGAGCTAGTCATCATCATTATCATCATCAGTAGTACTGTACTGTATAAAATACTGTATAGAGCTAGTCATCATCATTATCATCAGTAGTACTGTACTGTATAAAATACTGTATAGAGCTAGTCATCATCATTATCATCAGTAGTACTGTACTGTATAAAATACTGTATAGAGCTAGTCATCATCATTATCATCAGTAGTAGTACTGTACTGTATAAAATACTGTATAGAGCTAGTCATCATCATTATCATCATCAGTAGTACTGTACTGTATAAAATACTGTATAGTGCTAGTCATCATCATTATCATCATCAGTAGTACTGTACTGTATAAAATACTGTATGAGCTAGTCATCATCATTATCATCAGTAGTACTGTACTGTATAAATACTGTATTGAGCTAGTCATCATCATTATCATCATCAGTAGTACTGTACTGTATAAAATACTGTATTGAGCTAGTCATCATCATTATCATCAGTAGTACTGTACTGTATAAAATACTGTATAGAGCTAGTCATCATCATCATCATCATTATCATCAGTAGTACTGTACTGTATAAAATACTGTATAGAGCTAGTCATCATCATTATCATCAGTAGTAGTACTGTACTGTATAAAATACTGTATAGAGCTAGTCATCATCATTATCATCATCAGTAGTACTGTACTGTATAAAATACTGTATAGAGCTAGTCATCATCATTATCATCAGTAGTACTGTACTGTATAAAATACTGTATAGAGCTAGTCATCATCATTATCATCAGTAGTACTGTACTGTATAAAATACTGTATAGAGCTAGTCATCATCATCATCATCATCAGTAGTACTGTACTGTATAAAATACTGTATAGAGCTAGTCATCATCATTATCATCATCAGTAGTACTGTACTGTATAAAACTGTATAGAGCTAGTCATCATCATTATCATCATCAGTAGTACTGTACTGTATAAAATACTGTATTGAGCTAGTCATCATCATCATATCATCATCAGTAGTACTGTACTGTATACAATACTGTATTGAGCTAGTCATCATCATCATTATCATCAGTAGTACTGTACTGTATAAAATACTGTATTGAGCTAGTCATCATCATCATTATCATCAGTAGTACTGTACTGTATAAAATACTGTATAGAGCTAGTCATCATCATTATCATCATCAGTAGTACTGTACTGTATAAAATACTGTATAGAGCTAGTCATCATCATATTATCATCAGTAGTACTGTACTGTATAAAATACTGTATAGAGCTAGTCATCATCATCATTATCATCAGTAGTACTGTACTGTATAAAATACTGTATAGAGCTAGTCATCATCATTATCATCATCAGTAGTACTGTACTGTATAAAATACTGTATAGAGCTAGTCATCATCATTATCATCAGTAGTACTGTACTGTATAAAATACTGTATAGAGCTAGTCATCATCATTATCATCAGTAGTACTGTACTGTATAAAATACTGTATAGAGCTAGTCATCATCATTATCATCAGTAGTACTGTACTGTATAAAATACTGTATAGAGCTAGTCATCATCATTTCATCATCAGTAGTACTGTACTGTATAAAATACTGTATAGAGCTAGTCATCATCATATCATCATCAGTAGTACTGTACTGTATAAAATACTGTATAGAGCTAGTCATCATCATTATCATCATCAGTAGTACTGTGCTGTATAAAATACTGTATAGAGCTAGTCATCATCATTATCATCAGTAGTACTTTGCTGTATAAAATACTGTATAGAGCTAGTCATCATCATTATCATCAGTAGTAGTACTGTACTGTATAAAATACTGTATAGAGCTAGTCATCATCATTATCATCATCAGTAGTACTGTACTGTATAAAATACTGTATAGAGCTAGTCATCATCATTATCATCAGTAGTAGTACTGTACTGTATAAAATACTGTATAGAGCTAGTCATCATCATTATCATCAGTAGTACTGTACTGTATAAAATACTGTATAGAGCTAGTCATCATCATTATCATCATAAGTAGTACTGTACTGTATAAAATACTGTATAGAGCTAGTCATCATCATTATCATCATCAGTAGTACTGTACTGTATAAAATACTGTATAGAGCTAGTCATCATCATTATCATCAGTAGTACTGTACTGTATAAAATACTGTATAGAGCTAGTCATCATCATATCATTCATCAGTAGTACTGTACTGTATAAAATACTGTATAGAGCTAGTCATCATCATATTTCATCAGTAGTACTGTACTGTATAAAATACTGTATAGAGCTAGTCCATCATCATCATTATCATCAGTAGTACTGTACTGTATAAAATACTGTATAGAGCTAGTCATCATCATTATCATCAGTAGTACTGTACTGATATAAAATACTGTATAGAGCTAGTCATCATCATTATCATCATCAGTAGTACTGTACTGTATAAAATACTGTATAGAGCTAGTCATCATCATTATCATCATCAGTAGTACTGTACTGTATAAAATACTGTATAGAGCTAGTCATCATCATTATCATCATCAGTAGTACTGTACTGTATAAAATACTGTATAGAGCTAGTCATCATCATTATCATCATCAGTAGTACTGTACTGTATAAAATACTGTATAGAGCTAGTCATCATCATTATCATCATCAGTAGTACTGTACTGTATAAAATACTGTATAGAGCTAGTCATCATGATTATCATCAGTAGTACTGTATTGTATAAAATACTGTATAGAGCTAGTCATCATCATCATTATCATCAGTAGTACTGTACTGTATAAAATACTGTATAGAGCTAGTCATCATCATTATCATCATCAGTAGTACTGTACTGTATAAAATACTGTATAGAGCTAGTCATCATCATTATCATCAGTAGTACTGTACTGTATAAAATACTGTATAGAGCTAGTCATCATCATCATTATCATCAGTAGTACTGTATTGTATAAAATACTGTATAGAGCTAGTCATCATCATTATCATCAGTAGTACTGTACTGTATAAAATACTGTATAGAGCTAGTCATCATCATCATTATCATCAGTAGTACTGTACTGTATAAAATACTGTATAGAGCTAGTCATCATCATTATCATCAGTAGTACTGTACTGTATAAAATACTGTATAGAGCTAGTCATCATCATCATTATCATCAGTAGTACTGTACTGTATAAAATACTGTATAGTGCTAGTCATCATCATTATCATCAGTAGTACTGTACTGTATAAAATACTGTATAGAGCTAGTCATCATCATTATCATCAGTAGTACTGTACTGTATAAAATACTGTATAGAGCTAGTCATCATCATTATCATCATCAGTAGTACTGTACTGTATAAAATACTGTATAGAGCTAGTCATCATCATCATTATCATCAGTAGTACTGTATTGTATAAAATACTGTATAGAGCTAGTCATCATCATTATCATCATCAGTAGTACTGTATTGTATAAAATACTGTATAGAGCTAGTCATCATCATTATTATCATCAGTAGTACTGTACTGTATAAAATACTGTATAGAGCTAGTCATCATCATTATCATCAGTAGTACTGTACTGTATAAAATACTGTATAGAGCTAGTCATCATCATTATCATCAGTAGTACTGTACTGTATAAAATACTGTATAGTGCTAGTCATCATCATTATCATCAGTAGTACTGTACTGTATAAAATACTGTATAGAGCTAGTCATCATCATTATCATCAGTAGTACTGTACTGTATAAAATACTGTATAGAGCTAGCCATCATCATTATCATCAGTAGTACTGTACTGTATAAAATACTGTATAGAGCTAGTCATCATCATTATCATCATCAGTAGTACTGTACTGTATAAAATACTGTATAGAGCTAGTCATCATCATTATCATCAGTAGTACTGTACTGTATAAAATACTGTATAGAGCTAGTCATCATCATCATTATCATCAGTAGTACTGTACTGTATAAAATACTGTATAGAGCTAGTCATCATTATCATCATCAGTAGTACTGTACTGTATAAAATACTGTATAGAGCTAGTCATCATCATTATCATCAGTAGTACTGTACTGTATAAAATACTGTATAGAGCTAGTCATCATCATTATCATCAGTAGTACTGTACTGTATAAAATACTGTATAGAGCTAGTCATCATCATTATCATCATCAGTAGTACTGTACTGTATAAAATACTGTATAGAGCTAGTCATCATCATTATCATCAGTAGTACTGTACTGTATAAAATACTGTATAGAGCTAGTCATCATCATCATTATCATCATCAGTAGTACTGTACTGTATAAAATACTGTATAGAGCTAGTCATCATCATTATCATCATCAGTAGTACTGTACTGTATAAAATACTGTATAGAGCTAGTCATCATCATCATTATCATCATCAGTAGTACTGTACTGTATAAAATACTGTATAGAGCTAGTCATCATCATTATCATCATCAGTAGTACTGTACTGTATAAAATACTGTATAGAGCTAGTCATCATCATCATCATCATCAGTAGTACTGTACTGTATAAAATACTGTATAGAGCTAGTCATCATCATTATCATCATCATCAGTAGTACTGTACTGTATAAAATACTGTATAGAGCTAGTCATCATCATTATCATCATCACTAGTACTGTACTGTATAAAATACTGTATAGAGCTAGTCATCATCATCATCATCATCATCAGTAGTACTGTACTGTATACAATACTGTATAGAGCTAGTCATCATCATTATCATCATCAGTAGTACTGTACTGTATAAAATACTGTATAGAGCTAGTCATCATCATTATCATCATCAGTAGTACTGTATTGTATAAAATACTGTATAGAGCTAGTCATCATCATCATTATCATCATCAGTAGTACTGTACTGTATAAAATACTGTATAGAGCTAGTCATCATCATCATCATCATCAGTAGTACTGTACTGTATAAAATACTGTATAGAGCTAGTCATCATCATTATCATCATCATCAGTAGTACTGTACTGTATAAAATACTGTATAGAGCTAGTCATCATCATTATCATCATCAGTAGTACTGTATTGTATAAAATACTGTATAGAGCTAGTCATCATCATTATCATTATCATCAGTAGTACTGTACTGTATAAAATACTGTATAGAGCTAGTCATCATCATTATCATTATCATCAGTAGTACTGTACTGTATAAAATACTGTATAGAGCTAGTCATCATCATCATCATTATCATCAGTAGTACTGTATTGTATAAAATACTGTATAGAGCTAGTCATCATCATTATCATCATCAGTAGTACTGTACTGTATAAAATACTGTATAGAGCTAGTCATCATCATTATCATTATCATCAGTAGTACTGTACTGTATAAAATACTGTATAGAGCTAGTCATCATTATCATCATCAGTAGTACTGTACTGTATAAAATACTGTATAGAGCTAGTCATCATCATCATTATCATCAGTAGTACTGTACTGTATAAAATACTGTATAGAGCTAGTCATCATCATTATCATCATCAGTAGTACTGTACTGTATAAAATACTGTATAGAGCTAGTCATCATTATCATCATTATGATCAGTAGTACTGTACTGTATAAAATACTGTATAGAGCTAGTCATCATCATTATCATTATCATCAGTAGTACTGTACTGTATAAAATACTGTATAGAGCTAGTCATCATCATCATTATCATCAGTAGTACTGTACTGTATAAAATACTGTATAGAGCTAGTCATCATCATTATCATCATCATCAGTAGTACTGTACTGTATAAAATACTGTATAGAGCTAGTCATCATCATTATCATCAGTAGTACTGTACTGTATAAAATACTGTATAGAGCTAGTCATCATCATTATCATCAGTAGTACTGTACTGTATAAAATACTGTATAGAGCTAGTCATCATCATTATCATCAGTAGTACTGTACTGTATAAAATACTGTATAGAGCTAGTCATCATCATTATCATCATCAGTAGTACTGTACTGTATAAAATACTGTATAGAGCTAGTCATCATCATTATCATCAGTAGTACTGTACTGTATAAAATACTGTATAGAGCTAGTCATCATCATTATCATCAGTAGTACTGTACTGTATAAAATACTGTATAGAGCTAGTCATCATCATCATTATCATCAGT
Organism: Oncomelania hupensis; assembly: GCA_036898135.1. Lineage (NCBI taxonomy): Eukaryota > Metazoa > Mollusca > Gastropoda > Littorinimorpha > Pomatiopsidae > Oncomelania > Oncomelania hupensis. The sequence continues at coordinate 73,035,907 of CM072517.1, forward strand.
AGTACTGTACTGTATAAAATACTGTATAGAGCTAGTCATCATCATTATCATCATCAGTAGTACTGTACTGTATAAAATACTGTATAGAGCTAGTCATCATCATTATCATTATCATCAGTAGTACTGTACTGTATAAAATACTGTATAGAGCTAGTCATCATTATCATCATCAGTAGTACTGTACTGTATAAAATACTGTATAGAGCTAGTCATCATCATCATTATCATCAGTAGTACTGTACTGTATAAAATACTGTATAGAGCTAGTCATCATGATTATCATCAGTAGTACTGTATTGTATAAAATACTGTATAGAGCTAGTCATCATCATTATCATCAGTAGTACTGTACTGTATAAAATACTGTATAGAGCTAGTCATCATGATTATCATCAGTAGTACTGTACTGTATAAAATACTGTATAGAGCTAGTCATCATCATCATCATCATCAGTAGTACTGTACTGTATAAAATTATCATTATCATCAGTAGTACTGTACTGTATAAAATACTGTATAGAGCTAGTCATCATGATTATCATCAGTAGTACTGTACTGTATAAAATACTGTATAGAGCTAGTCATCATCATCATCATCATCAGTAGTACTGTACTGTATAAAATTATCATTATCATCAGTAGTACTGTACTGTATAAAATACTGTATAGAGCTAGCCATCATCATTATCATCAGTAGTACTGTATTGTATAAAATACTGTATAGAGCTAGTCATCATCATTATCATCAGTAGTACTGTACTGTATAAAATACTGTATAGAGCTAGTCATCATCATTATCATCAGTAGTACTGTACTGTATAAAATACTGTATAGAGCTAGTCATCATCATCATCATCATCATCAGTAGTACTGTACTGTATAAAATACTGTATAGAGCTAGTCATCATCATTATCATCAGTAGTACTGTATTGTATAAAATACTGTATAGAGCTAGTCATCATCATTATCATCAGTAGTACTGTACTGTATAAAATACTGTATAGAGCTAGTCATCATCATCATTATCATCATCAGTAGTACTGTACTGTATAAAATACTGTATAGAGCTAGTCATCAACATTATCATCAGTAGTACTGTATTGTATAAAATACTGTATAGAGCTAGTCATCATCATCATTATCATCATCAGTAGTACTGTACTGTATAAAATACTGTATAGAGCTAGTCATCATCATTATCATCAGTAGTACTGTACTGTATAAAATACTGTATAGAGCTAGTCATCATCATCATTATCATCAGTAGTACTGTACTGTATAAAATACTGTATAGAGCTAGTCATCATCATTATCATCAGTAGTACTGTATTGTATAAAATACTGTATAGAGCTAGTCATCATCATTATCATCAGTAGTACTGTACTGTATAAAATACTGTATAGAGCTAGTCATCATCATTATCATCAGTAGTACTGTACTGTATAAAATACTGTATAGAGCTAGTCATCATCATCATCATCATCAGTAGTACTGTACTGTATAAAATACTGTATAGAGCTAGTCATCATCATTATCATCAGTAGTACTGTATTGTATAAAATACTGTATAGAGCTAGTCATCATTATTATCATCAGTAGTACTGTACTGTATAAAATACTGTATAGAGCTAGTCATCATCATTATCATCAGTAGTACTGTACTGTATAAAATACTGTATAGAGCTAGTCATCATCATTATCATCAGTAGTACTGTATTGTATAAAATACTGTATAGAGCTAGTCATCATCATTATTATCATCAGTAGTACTGTACTGTATAAAATACTGTATAGAGCTAGTCATCATCATCATTATCATCATCAGTAGTACTGTACTGTATAAAATACTGTATAGAGCTAGTCATCATCATTATCATCAGTAGTACTGTATTGTATAAAATACTGTATAGAGCTAGTCATCATCATCATCATCATCAGTAGTACTGTACTGTATAAAATACTGTATAGAGCTAGTCATCATCATTATCATCATCAGTAGTACTGTACTGTATAAAATACTGTATAGTGCTAGTCATCATCATTATCATCATCATCAGTAGTACTGTACTGTATAAAATACTGTATAGAGCTAGTCATCATCATTATCATCAGTAGTACTGTACTGTATAAAATACTGTATAGAGCTAGTCATCATCATTATCATCAGTAGTACTGTACTGTATAAAATACTGTATAGAGCTAGTCATCATCATCATTATCATCATCAGTAGTACTGTACTGTATAAAATACTGTATAGAGCTAGTCATCATCATCATTATCATCATCAGTAGTACTGTACTGTATAAAATACTGTATAGAGCTAGTCATCATTATCATCATCAGTAGTACTGTACTGTATAAAATACTGTATAGAGCTAGTCATCATCATCATTATCATCAGTAGTACTGTATTGTATAAAATACTGTATAGAGCTAGTCATCATCATTATTATCATCATCAGTAGTACTGTACTGTATAAAATACTGTATAGAGCTAGTCATCATCATTATCATCAGTAGTACTGTATTGTATAAAATACTGTATAGAGCTAGTCATCATCATTATTATCATCAGTAGTACTGTACTGTATAAAATACTGTATAGAGCTAGTCATCATCATCATTATCATCAGTAGTACTGTACTGTATAAAATACTGTATAGAGCTAGTCATCATCATTATTATCATCATCAGTAGTACTGTACTGTATAAAATACTGTATAGAGCTAGTCATCATTATCATCATCAGTAGTACTGTATTGTATAAAATACTGTATAGAGCTAGTCATCATCATCATCATCATCATCAGTAGTACTGTACTGTATAAAATACTGTATAGAGCTAGTCATCATTATCATCATCAGTAGTACTGTATTGTATAAAATACTGTATAGAGCTAGTCATCATCATCATCATCATCATCAGTAGTACTGTACTGTATAAAATACTGTATAGAGCTAGTCATCATTATCATCATCAGTAGTACTGTATTGTATAAAATACTGTATAGAGCTAGTCATCATCATCATCATCATCAGTAGTACTGTACTGTATAAAATACTGTATAGAGCTAGTCATCATCATTATCATCATCAGTAGTACTGTACTGTATAAAATACTGTATAGAGCTAGTCATCATCATCATCATCAGTAGTACTGTACTGTATAAAATACTGTATAGAGCTAGTCATCATCATCATTATCATCAGTAGTACTGTACTGTATAAAATACTGTATAGAGCTAGTCATCATTATCATCAGTAGTACTGTACTGTATAAAATACTGTATAGAGCTAGTCATCATCATTATCATCATCAGTAGTACTGTACTGTATAAAATACTGTATAGAGCTAGTCATCATCATTTATCATCATCAGTAGTACTGTACTGTATAAAATACTGTATAGAGCTAGTCATCATCATCATCATCAGTAGTACTGTACTGTATAAAATACTGTATAGAGCTAGTCATCATCATCATTATCATCAGTAGTACTGTACTGTATACAAATACTGTATAGAGCTAGTCATCATCATTATCATCAGTAGTACTGTACTGTATAAAATACTGTATAGAGCTAGTCATCATCATTATCATCAGTAGTAGTACTGTACTGTATAAAATACTGTATAGAGCTAGTCATCATCATTATCATCAGTAGTACTGTACTGTATAAAATACTGTATAGAGCTAGTCATCATCATTATCATCATCAGTAGTACTGTACTGTATAAAATACTGTATAGAGCTAGTCATCATCATTATCATCAGTAGTACTGTACTGTATAAAATACTGTATAGTGCTAGTCATCATCATCATTATCATCAGTAGTACTGTACTGTATAAAATACTGTATAGAGCTAGTCATCATCATTATCATCAGTAGTACTGTAACTGTATAAAATACTGTATAGAGCTAGTCATCATCATTATCATCATCAGTAGTACTGTACTGTATAAAATACTGTATAGTGCTAGTCATCATCATTATCATCATCAGTAGTACTGTACTGTATAAAATACTGTATAGAGCTAGTCATCATCATCATTATCATCATCAGTAGTACTGTACTGTATAAAATACTGTATAGAGCTAGTCATCATCATCATTATCATCATCAGTAGTACTGTACTGTATAAAATACTGTATAGAGCTAGTCATCATCATCATCATCATCATCAGTAGTACTGTACTGTATAAAATACTGTATAGAGCTAGTCATCATCATTATCATCAGTAGTACTGTACTTATAAAATACTGTATAGAGCTAGTCATCATTATCATCAGTAGTACTGTACTGTATAAAATACTGTATAGAGCTAGTCATCATCATTATCATCAGTAGTACTGTACTGTATAAAATACTGTATAGAGCTAGTCATCATCATTATCATCAGTAGTACTGTACTGTATAAAATACTGTATAGAGCTAGTCATCATCATCATTATCATCATCAGTAGTACTGTACTGTATAAAATACTGTATAGAGCTAGTCATCATCATTATCATCAGTAGTACTGTACTGTATAAAATACTGTATAGAGCTAGTCATCATCATCATTATCATCAGTAGTACTGTACTGTATAAAATACTGTATAGAGCTAGTCATCATCATTATCATCATCAGTAGTACTGTACTGTATAAAATACTGTATAGAGCTAGTCATCATCATCATTATTATCATCAGTAGTACTGTACTGTATAAAATACTGTATAGAGCTAGTCATCATCATTATCATCATCAGTAGTACTGTGCTGTATAAAATACTGTATAGAGCTAGTCATCATCATCATCATCATCATCAGTAGTACTGTACTGTATAAAATACTGTATAGAGCTAGTCATCATCATCATCATCATCATCAGTAGTACTGTACTGTATAAAATACTGTATAGAGCTAGTCATCATCATTATCATTATCATCGGTAGTACTGTACTGTATAAAATACTGTATAGAGCTAGTCATCATCATCATCATTATCATCAGTAGTACTGTACTGTATAAAATACTGTATAGAGCTAGTCATCATCATTATCATTATCATCAGTAGTACTGTACTGTATAAAATACTGTATAGAGCTAGTCATCATCATCATCATTATCATCAGTAGTACTGTACTGTATAAAATACTGTATAGAGCTAGTCATCATCATCATTATCAGTAGTACTGTACTGTATAAAATACTGTATAGAGCTAGTCATCATCATTATCATAAGTAGTACTGTACTGTATAAAATACTGTATAGAGCTAGTCATCATCATCATCATCATCATCAGTAGTACTGTACTGTATAAAATACTGTATAGAGCTAGTCATCATCATCATCATCAGTAGTACTGTACTGTATAAAATACTGTATAGAGCTAGTCATCATGATTATCATTAGTAGTACTGTACTGTATAAAATACTGTATAGAGCTAGTCATCATCATCATCATCATCAGTAGTACTGTACTGTATAAAATACTGTATAGAGCTAGTCATCATCATTATCATCAGTAGTACTGTATTGTATAAAATACTGTATAGAGCTAGTCATCATCATTATTATCATCAGTAGTACTGTACTGTATAAAATACTGTATAGAGCTAGTCATCATCATCATTATCATCAGTAGTACTGTACTGTATAAAATACTGTATAGAGCTAGTCATCATCATTATTATCATCATCAGTAGTACTGTACTGTATAAAATACTGTATAGAGCTAGTCATCATTATCATCATCAGTAGTACTGTATTGTATAAAATACTGTATAGAGCTAGTCATCATCATCATCATCATCATCAGTAGTACTGTACTGTATAAAATACTGTATAGAGCTAGTCATCATTATCATCATCAGTAGTACTGTATTGTATAAAATACTGTATAGAGCTAGTCATCATCATCATCATCATCATCAGTAGTACTGTACTGTATAAAATACTGTATAGAGCTAGTCATCATAATCATCATCAGTAGTACTGTATTGTATAAAATACTGTATAGAGCTAGTCATCATCATTATCATCATCATAGTACTGTACTGTATAAAATACTGTATAGAGCTAGTCATCATCATTATCATCATCAGTAGTACTGTACTGTATAAAATACTGTATAGAGCTAGTCATCATCATCATCATCAGTAGTACTGTACTGTATAAAATACTGTATAGTGCTAGTCATCATCATTATCATCAGTAGTACTGTACTGTATAAAATACTGTATAGTGCTAGTCATCATCATCATTATCATCAGTAGTACTGTACTGTATAAAATACTGTATAGAGCTAGTCATCATCATTATCATCAGTAGTACTGTACTGTATAAAATACTGTATAGAGCTAGTCATCATCATTATCATCATCAGTAGTACTGTACTGTATAAAATACTGTATAGTGCTAGTCATCATCATTATCATCATCAGTAGTACTGTATTGTATAAAATACTGTATAGAGCTAGTCATCATCATCATTATCATCATCAGTAGTACTGTACTGTATAAAATACTGTATAGAGCTAGTCATCATCATCATTATCATCATCAGTAGTACTGTACTGTATAAAATACTGTATAGAGCTAGTCATCATCATCATCATCATCATCAGTAGTACTGTACTGTATAAAATACTGTATAGAGCTAGTCATCATCATTATCATCAGTAGTACTGTATTGTATAAAATACTGTATAGAGCTAGTCATCATTATTATCATCAGTAGTACTGTACTGTATAAAATACTGTATAGAGCTAGTCATCATCATTATCATCAGTAGTACTGTACTGTATAAAATACTGTATAGAGCTAGTCATCATCATTATCATCAGTAGTACTGTACTGTATAAAATACTGTATAGAGCTAGTCATCATCATCATTATCATCATCAGTAGTACTGTACTGTATAAAATACTGTATAGAGCTAGTCATCATCATTATCATCAGTAGTACTGTACTGTATAAAATACTGTATAGAGCTAGTCATCATCATCATTATCATCAGTAGTACTGTACTGTATAAAATACTGTATAGAGCTAGTCATCATCATTATCATCATCAGTAGTACTGTACTGTATAAAATACTGTATAGAGCTAGTCAACAATCATATCATTCTTATCATTCAGTAAGTAGTACTGTACTGTATAAAATACTGTATAGAGCTAGTCATCATCATTATCATCATCAGTAGTACTGTACTGTATAAAATACTGTATAGAGCTAGTCATCATCATCATCATCATCAGTAGTACTGTACTGTATAAAATACTGTATAGAGCTAGTCATCATCATCATCATCAGTAGTACTGTACTGTATAAAATACTGTATAGAGCTAGTCATCATGATTATCATCAGTAGTACTGTACTGTATAAAATACTGTATAGAGCTAGTCATCATCATCATCATCATCAGTAGTACTGTACTGTATAAAATACTGTATAGAGCTAGTCATCATCATCATTATCATCATCAGTAGTACTGTACTGTATAAAATACTGTATAGAGCTAGTCATCATCATTATCATCATTATCATCAGTAGTACTGTATTGTATAAAATACTGTATAGTGCTAGTCATCATCATCATTATCATCATCAGTAGTACTGTACTGTATAAAATACTGTATAGAGCTAGTCATCATCATTATCATCAGTAGTAGTACTGTACTGTATAAAATACTGTATTGAGCTAGTCATCATCATTATCATCATCAGTAGTACTGTACTGTATAAAATACTGTATAGAGCTAGTCATCATCATCATTATCATCATCAGTAGTACTGTACTGTATAAAATACTGTATAGAGCTAGTCATCATCATTATCATCAGTAGTACTGTACTGTATAAAATACTGTATAGAGCTAGTCATCATCATCATCATCATCATCAGTAGTACTGTACTGTATAAAATACTGTATAGAGCTAGTCATCATCATTATCATCAGTAGTACTGTACTGTATAAAATACTGTATAGAGCTAGTCATCATCATTATCATCAGTAGTACTGTACTGTATAAAATACTGTATAGAGCTAGTCATCATCATTATTATCATCAGTAGTACTGTACTGTATAAAATACTGTATAGAGCTAGTCATCATCATTATCATCATCAGTAGTACTGTACTGTATAAAATACTGTATAGAGCTAGTCATCATCATCATCATCATCATCAGTAGTACTGTACTGTATAAAATACTGTATAGAGCTAGTCATCATCATCATCATCATTATCATCAGTAGTACTGTACTGTATAAAATACTGTATAGAGCTAGTCATCATCATTATCATCATCAGTAGTACTGTACTGTATAAAATACTGTATAGAGCTAGTCATCATCATTATCATCATCAGTAGTACTGTACTGTATAAAATACTGTATAGAGCTAGTCATCATCATTATCATCAGTAGTACTGTATTGTATAAAATACGTATAGAGCTAGTCATCATCATTATCATATCAGTAGTACTGTACTGTATAAAATACTGTATAGAGCTAGTCATCATCATCATTATTATCATCATAGTACTGTACTGTATAAAATACTGTATAGAGCTAGTCATCATCATTATCATTATCATCAGTAGTACTGTACTGTATAAAATACTGTATAGAGCTAGTCATCATCATTCATTATCACAGTAGTACTGTACTGTATAAAAATACTGTATAGAGCTAGTCATCATCATTATCATCATCAGTAGTACTGTACTGTATAAAATACTGTATAGAGCTAGTCATCATCATTATCATCATCAGTAGTACTGTACTGTATAAAATACTGTATAGAGCTAGTCATCATCATTATCATCATTATCATCAGTAGTACTGTACTGTATAAAATACTGTATAGAGCTAGTCATCATCATTATCATCATCAGTAGTACTGTACTGTATAAAATACTGTATAGAGCTAGTCATCATCATTATCATCATTATCATCAGTAGTACTGTACTGTATAAAATACTGTATAGAGCTAGTCATCATCATCATCATTATCATCAGTAGTACTGTACTGTATAAAATACTGTATAGAGCTAGTCATCATCATTATCATCATCAGTAGTACTGTACTGTATAAAATACTGTATAGAGCTAGTCATCATCATCATCATCATTATCATCAGTAGTACTGTACTGTATAAAATACTGTATAGAGCTAGTCATCATCATTATCATCATCAGTAGTACTGTACTGTATAAAATACTGTATAGAGCTAGTCATCATCATCATCATTATCATCAGTAGTACTGTACTGTATAAAATACTGTATAGAGCTAGTCATCATCATTATCATCATCAGTAGTACTGTACTGTATAAAATACTGTATAGAGCTAGTCATCATCATTATCATCATCAGTAGTACTGTACTGTATAAAATACTGTATAGAGCTAGTCATCATCATCATTATCATCAGTAGTACTGTACTGTATAAAATACTGTATAGAGCTAGTCATCATCATTATCATCATCAGTAGTACTGTACTGTATAAAATACTGTATAGAGCTAGTCATCATCATTATTATCATCAGTAGTACTGTACTGTATAAAATACTGTATAGAGCTAGTCATCATCATTATCATCATCAGTAGTACTGTACTGTATAAAATACTGTATAGAGCTAGTCATCATCATCATTATCATCAGTAGTACTGTACTGTATAAAATACTGTATAGAGCTAGTCATCATGATTATCATCATCAGTAGTACTGTACTGTATAAAATACTGTATAGAGCTAGTCATCATCATTATCATCATCAGTAGTACTGTACTGTATAAAAATACTGTATAGAGCTAGTCATCATCATTATCATCAGTAGTACTGTACTGTATAAAATACTGTATAGAGCTAGTCATCATCATCATTATCATCAGTAGTACTGTACTGTATAAAATACTGTATAGAGCTAGTCATCATCATCATTTCATCAGTAGTACTGTACTGTATAAAATACTGTATAGAGCTAGTCATCATCATTATCATCATCATCAGTAGTACTGTACTGTATAAAATACTGTATAGAGCTAGTCATCATCATTATCAATCAGTAGTACTGTACTGTATAAAATACTGTATAGAGCTAGTCATCATCATCATCATCATCAGTAGTACTGTACTGTATAAAATACTGTATAGAGCTAGTCATCATCATTATCATCATCAGTAGTACTGTACTGTATAAATACTGTATAGAGCTAGTCATCATCATCATTATCATCAGTAGTACTGTACTGTATAAAATACTGTATAGAGCTAGTCATCATCATTATCATCAGTAGTACTGTACTGTATAAAATACTGTATAGAGCTAGTCATCATCATTATCATCAGTAGTACTGTACTGTATAAAATACTGTATAGAGCTAGTCATCATCATCATTATCATCAGTAGTACTGTACTGTATAAAATACTGTATAGAGCTAGTCATCATCATTATCATCAGTAGTACTGTACTGTATAAAATACTGTATAGAGCTAGTCATCATCATTATCATCAGTAGTACTGTACTGTATAAAATACTGTATAGAGCTAGTCATCATCATTATCATCATCAGTAGTACTGTACTGTATAAAATACTGTATAGAGCTAGTCATCATCATTATCATCAGTAGTAGTACTGTACTGTATAAAATACTGTATAGAGCTAGTCATCATCATTATCATCATCAGTAGTACTGTACTGTATAAAATACTGTATAGAGCTAGTCATCATCATTATCATCATCAGTAGTACTGTACTGTATAAAATACTGTATAGAGCTAGTCATCATCATTATCATCATCAGTAGTACTGTACTGTATAAAATACTGTATAGAGCTAGTCATCATCATTATTATCATCAGTAGTACTGTACTGTATAAAATACTGTATAGAGCTAGTCATCATCATTATCATCAGTAGTACTGTACTGTATAAAATACTGTATAGAGCTAGTCATCATCATTATCATCATCAGTAGTAGTACTGTACTGTATAAAATACTGTATAGAGCTAGTCATCATCATTATCATCAGTAGTACTGTACTGTATAAAATACTGTATAGAGCTAGTCATCATCATTATCATCATCAGTAGTACTGTACTGTATAAAATACTGTATAGAGCTAGTCATCATCATTATCATCATCAGTAGTACTGTACTGTATAAAATACTGTATAGAGCTAGTCATCATCATTATCATCATCAGTAGTACTGTACTGTATAAAATACTGTATAGAGCTAGTCATCATCATTATTATCATCAGTAGTACTGTACTGTATAAAATACTGTATAGAGCTAGTCATCATCATTATCATCATCATCAGTAGTACTGTACTGTATAAAATACTGTATAGAGCTAGTCATCATCATTATTATCATCAGTAGTACTGTACTGTATAAAATACTGTATAGAGCTAGTCATCATCATCATCATCATCATCAGTAGTACTGTATTGTATAAAATACTGTATAGAGCTAGTCATCATCATCATCATTATCATCAGTAGTACTGTATTGTATAAAATACTGTATAGAGCTAGTCATCATCATTATTATCATCAGTAGTACTGTACTGTATAAAATACTGTATAGAGCTAGTCATCATCATCATTATCATCATCAGTAGTACTGTACTGTATAAAATACTGTATAGAGCTAGTCATCATCATTATCATCAGTAGTACTGTACTGTATAAAATACTGTATAGAGCTAGTCATCATCATTATCATCATCAGTAGTAGTACTGTACTGTATAAAATACTGTATAGAGCTAGTCATCATCATTATCATCAGTAGTAGTACTGTACTGTATAAAATACTGTATAGAGCTAGTCATCATCATTATCATCATCAGTAGTACTGTACTGTATAAAATACTGTATAGAGCTAGTCATCATCATTATCATCATCAGTAGTACTGTATTGTATAAAATACTGTATAGAGCTAGTCATCATCATTATCATCATCAGTAGTACTGTACTGTATAAAATACTGTATAGAGCTAGTCATCATCATCATTATCATCAGTAGTACTGTACTGTATAAAATACTGTATAGAGCTAGTCATCATCATTATCATCAGTAGTACTGTACTGTATAAAATACTGTATAGAGCTAGTCATCATCATATCATCATCAGTAGTACTGTACTGTATAAAATACTGTATAGAGCTAGTCATCATCATCATTATCATCATCAGTAGTACTGTACTGTATAAAATACTGTATAGAGCTAGTCATCATCATTATCATCATCAGTAGTACTGTACTGTATAAAATACTGTATAGAGCTAGTCATCATCATTATCATCAGTAGTACTGTACTGTATAAAATACTGTATAGAGCTAGTCATCATCATCATTATCATCAGTAGTACTGTACTGTATACAATACTGTATAGAGCTAGTCATCATCATTATCATCAGTAGTACTGTACTGTATAAAATACTGTATAGAGCTAGTCATCATCATTATCATTATCATCAGTAGTACTGTACTGTATAAAATACTGTATAGAGCTAGTCATCATCATTATCATTATCATCAGTAGTACTGTATTGTATAAAATACTGTATAGAGCTAGTCATCATCATCATCATTATCATCAGTAGTACTGTATTGTATAAAATACTGTATAGAGCTAGTCATCATCATCATTATCATCAGTAGTACTGTACTGTATAAAATACTGTATAGAGCTAGTCATCATTATTATCATCAGTAGTACTGTACTGTATAAAATACTGTATAGAGCTAGTCATCATTATTATCATCAGTAGTACTGTACTGTATAAAATACTGTATAGAGCTAGTCATCATCATCATTATCATCATCAGTAGTACTGTACTGTATAAAATACTGTATAGAGCTAGTCATCATCATCATCATTATCATCAGTAGTACTGTACTGTATAAAATACTGTATAGAGCTAGTCATCATCATTATCATTATCATCAGTAGTACTGTACTGTATAAAATACTGTATAGAGCTAGTCATCATCATCATTATCATCAGTAGTACTGTACTGTATAAAATACTGTATAGAGCTAGTCATCATTATTATCATCATCAGTAGTACTGTACTGTATAAAATACTGTATAGAGCTAGTCATCATCATTATTATCATCAGTAGTACTGTACTGTATAAAATACTGTATAGAGCTAGTCATCATCATTATCATCAGTAGTACTGTACTGTATAAAATACTGTATAGAGCTAGTCATCATCATTATCATCAGTAGTACTGTACTGTATAAAATACTGTATAGAGCTAGTCATCATCATTATTATCATCAGTAGTACTGTACTGTATAAAATACTGTATAGAGCTAGTCATCATCATTATCATCAGTAGTACTGTACTGTATAAAATACTGTATAGAGCTAGTCATCATCATTATTATCATCATCAGTAGTACTGTACTGTATAAAATACTGTATAGAGCTAGTCATCATCATTATCATCAGTAGTACTGTACTGTATAAAATACTGTATAGAGCTAGTCATCATCATTATCATCAGCAGTAGTACTGTACTGTATAAAATACTGTATAGAGCTAGTCATCATCATCATTATCATCAGTAGTACTGTACTGTATAAAATACTGTATAGAGCTAGTCATCATCATCATTATCATCAGTAGTACTGTACTGTATAAAATACTGTATAGAGCTAGTCATCATCATTATCATCAGTAGTACTGTACTGTATAAAATACTGTATAGAGCTAGTCATCATCATCATTATCATCATCAGTAGTACTGTACTGTATAAAATACTGTATAGAGCTAGTCATCATCATTATTATCATCATCAGTAGTACTGTACTGTATAAAATACTGTATAGAGCTAGTCATCATCATCATCATCATCAGTAGTACTGTACTGTATAAAATACTGTATAGAGCTAGTCATCATCATTATCATCAGTAGTACTGTACTGTATAAAATACTGTATAGAGCTAGTCATCATCATTATCATCATCAGTAGTACTGTACTGTATATAAAATACTGTATAGAGCTAGTCATCATCATTCATCATCAGTAGTACTGTACTGTATAAAATACTGTATAGAGCTAGTCATCATCATTATCATCATCAGTAGTACTGTACTGTATAAAATACTGTATAGAGCTAGTCATCATCATCATCATTATCATCAGTAGTACTGTACTGTATAAAATACTGTATAGAGCTAGTCATCATCATCATCATTATCATCAGTAGTACTGTACTGTATAAAATACTGTATAGAGCTAGTCATCATCATTCATCATCAGTAGTACTGTACTGTATAAAATACTGTATAGAGCTAGTCATCATCATCATTATCATCAGTAGTACTGTACTGTATAAAATACTGTATAGAGCTAGTCATCATCATCATCATCAGTAGTACTGTACTGTATAAAATACTGTATAGAGCTAGTCATCATCATTATCATCAGTAGTACTGTACTGTATAAAATACTGTATAGAGCTAGTCATCATCATTATCATCAGTAGTACTGTACTGTATAAAAATAATGTATAGAGCTAGTCATCATCATCATCATCATCAGTAGTACTGTACTGTATAAATACTGTATAGAGCTAGTCATCATTATTATCATCATCAGTAGTACTGTACTGTATAAAATACTGTATAGAGCTAGTCATCATCATCATTATCATCATCAGTAGTACTGTACTGTATAAAATACTGTATAGAGCTAGTCATCATCATTATTATCATCATCAGTAGTACTGTACTGTATAAAATACTGTATAGAGCTAGTCATCATCATTATCATCATTATCATCAGTAGTACTGTACTGTATAAAATACTGTATAGAGCTAGTCATCATCATTATCATCAGTAGTACTGTACTGTATAAAATACTGTATAGAGCTAGTCATCATCATCATCATCATCATCAGTAGTACTGTACTGTATAAAATACTGTATAGAGCTAGTCATCATCATTATCATTATCATCAGTAGTACTGTACTGTATAAAATACTGTATAGAGCTAGTCATCATCATCATCATCAGTAGTACTGTACTGTATAAAATACTGTATAGAGCTAGTCATCATCATCATTATCATCAGTAGTACTGTACTGTATAAAATACTGTATAGAGCTAGTCATCATCATCATCATCAGTAGTACTGTACTGTATAAAATACTGTATAGAGCTAGTCATCATTATTATCATCAGTAGTACTGTACTGTATAAAATACTGTATAGAGCTAGTCATCATCATCATCATCATCATCAGTAGTACTGTACTGTATAAAATACTGTATAGAGCTAGTCATCATCATCATCATCATTATCATCAGTAGTACTGTACTGTATAAAATACTGTATAGAGCTAGTCATCATCATTATCATCATCAGTAGTACTGTACTGTATAAAATACTGTATAGAGCTAGTCATCATCATTATCATCATCAGTAGTACTGTACTGTATAAAATACTGTATAGAGCTAGTCATCATCATTATCATCATCAGTAGTACTGTACTGTATAAAATACTGTATAGAGCTAGTCATCATCATTATCATCAGTAGTACTGTACTGTATAAAATACTGTATAGAGCTAGTCATCATCATCATTATTATCATCAGTAGTACTGTACTGTATAAAATACTGTATAGAGCTAGTCATCATCATTATCATCAGTAGTACTGTACTGTATAAAATACTGTATAGAGCTAGTCATCATCATCATTATCATCAGTAGTACTGTACTGTATAAAATACTGTATAGAGCTAGTCATCATCATCATTATCAGTAGTACTGTACTGTATAAAATACTGTATAGAGCTAGTCATCATCATTATCATCATCAGTAGTACTGTACTGTATAAAATACTGTATAGAGCTAGTCATCATCATTATCATTATCATCAGTAGTACTGTACTGTATAAAATACTGTATAGAGCTAGTCATCATCATCATCATCAGTAGTACTGTACTGTATAAAAATACTGTATAGAGCTAGTCATCATCATCATTATCATCATCAGTAGTACTGTACTGTATAAAATACTGTATAGAGCTAGTCTTCATCATCATCATCATCATCAGTAGTACTGTACTGTATAAAATACTGTATAGAGCTAGTCATCATCATCATCATCATCATCAGTAGTACTGTACTGTATAAAATACTGTATAGAGCTAGTCATCATCATTATCATCATCAGTAGTACTGTACTGTATAAAATACTGTATAGAGCTAGTCATCATCATTATCATCATCAGTAGTACTGTACTGTATAAAATACTGTATAGAGCTAGTCATCATCATTATCATCATCAGTAGTACTGTACTGTATAAAATACTGTATAGAGCTAGTCATCATCATTATATCATCAGTAGTACTGTACTGTATAATATACTGTATAGAGCTAGTCATCATCATCATTATTATCATCAGTAGTACTGTACTGTATAAAATACTGTATAGAGCTAGTCATCATCATTATCATCAGTAGTACTGTACTGTATAAAATACTGTATAGAGCTAGTCATCATCATCATTATCATCAGTAGTACTGTACTGTATAAAATACTGTATAGAGCTAGTCATCATCATTATCATCAGTAGTACTGTACTGTATAAAATACTGTATAGAGCTAGTCATCATCATTATCATCATCAGTAGTACTGTATTGTATAAAATACTGTATAGAGCTAGTCATCATCATCATTATCATCATCAGTAGTACTGTACTGTATAAAATACTGTATAGAGCTAGTCATCATCATTATCATCAGTAGTACTGTACTGTATAAAATACTGTATAGAGCTAGTCATCATCATTATCATCATCAGTAGTAGTACTGTACTGTATAAAATACTGTATAGAGCTAGTCATCATCATTATCATCAGTAGTAGTACTGTACTGTATAAAATACTGTATAGAGCTAGTCATCATCATTATCATCATCAGTAGTACTGTACTGTATACAATACTGTATAGAGCTAGTCATCATCATTATCATCATCAGTAGTACTGTATTGTATAAAATACTGTATATAGCTAGTCATCATCATTATCATCATCAGTAGTACTGTACTGTATAAAATACTGTATAGAGCTAGTCATCATCATTATTATCATCAGTAGTACTGTACTGTATAAAATACTGTATAGAGCTAGTCATCATCATTATCATCAGTAGTACTGTACTGTATAAAATACTGTATAGAGCTAGTCATCATCATCATTATCATCATCAGTAGTACTGTACTGTATAAAATACTGTATAGAGCTAGTCATCATCATTATCATCAGTAGTACTGTACTGTATAAAATACTGTATAGAGCTAGTCATCATCATTATCATCATCAGTAGTAGTACTGTACTGTATAAAATACTGTATAGAGCAAGTCATCATCATTATCATCAGTAGTAGTACTGTACTGTATAAAATACTGTATAGAGCTAGTCATCATCATTATCATCATCAGTAGTACTGTACTGTATACAATACTGTATAGAGCTAGTCATCATCATTATCATCATCAGTAGTACTGTATTGTATAAAATACTGTATATAGCTAGTCATCATCATTATCATCATCAGTAGTACTGTACTGTATAAAATACTGTATAGAGCTAGTCATCATCATTATTATCATCAGTAGTACTGTACTGTATAAAATACTGTATAGAGCTAGTCATCATCATTATCATCAGTAGTACTGTACTGTATAAAATACTGTATAGAGCTAGTCATCATCATTATCATCATCAGTAGTACTGTACTGTATAAAATACTGTATAGAGCTAGTCATCATCATCATTATCATCATCAGTAGTACTGTACTGTATAAAATACTGTATAGAGCTAGTCATCATCATTATCATCATCAGTAGTACTGTACTGTATAAAATACTGTATAGAGCTAGTCATCATCATTATCATCAGTAGTACTGTACTGTATAAAATACTGTATAGAGCTAGTCATCATCATCATTATCATCAGTAGTACTGTACTGTATACAATACTGTATAGAGCTAGTCATCATCATTATCATCAGTAGTACTGTACTGTATAAAATACTGTATAGAGCTAGTCATCATCATTATCATTCATCAGTAGTACTGTACTGTATAAAATACTGTATAGAGCTAGTCATCATCATTATCATTATCATCAGTAGTACTGTACTGTATAAAATACTGTATAGAGCTAGTCATCATCATCATCATCATCAGTAGTACTGTACTGTATAAAATACTGTATAGAGCTAGTCATCATCATCATTATCATCATCAGTAGTACTGTACTGTATAAAATACTGTATAGAGCTAGTCATCATCATTATCATCATCAGTAGTACTGTACTGTATAAAATACTGTATAGAGCTAGTCATCATCATTATCATCATCAGTAGTACTGTACTGTATAAAATACTGTATAGAGCTAGTCATCATCATCATTATCATCATCAGTAGTACTGTACTGTATAAAATACTGTATAGAGCTAGTCATCATCATCATCATTATCATCAGTAGTACTGTACTGTATAAAATACTGTATAGAGCTAGTCATCATCATTATCATTATCATCAGTAGTACTGTACTGTATAAAATACTGTATAGAGCTAGTCATCATCATCATTATCATCAGTAGTACTGTACTGTATAAAATACTGTATAGAGCTAGTCATCATTATTATCATCATCAGTAGTACTGTACTGTATAAAATACTGTATAGAGCTAGTCATCATCATTATTATCATCAGTAGTACTGTACTGTATAAAATACTGTATAGAACTAGTCATCATCATTATCATCAGTAGTACTGTACTGTATAAAATACTGTATAGAGCTAGTCATCATCATTATCATCAGTAGTACTGTACTGTATAAAATACTGTATAGAGCTAGTCATCATCATTATTATCATCAGTAGTACTGTACTGTATAAAATACTGTATAGAGCTAGTCATCATCATTATCATCAGTAGTACTGTACTGTATAAAATACTGTATAGAGCTAGTCATCATCATTATTATCATCATCAGTAGTACTGTACTGTATAAAATACTGTATAGAGCTAGTCATCATCATTATCATCAGTAGTACTGTACTGTATAAAATACTGTATAGAGCTAGTCATCATCATTATCATCATCAGTAGTACTGTACTGTATAAAATACTGTATAGAGCTAGTCATCATCATCATTATCATCAGTAGTACTGTACTGTATAAAATACTGTATAGAGCTAGTCATCATCATCATTATCATCAGTAGTACTGTACTGTATAAAATACTGTATAGAGCTAGTCATCATCATTATCATCAGTAGTACTGTACTGTATAAAATACTGTATAGAGCTAGTCATCATCATCATTATCATCATCAGTAGTACTGTACTGTATAAAATACTGTATAGAGCTAGTCATCATCATTATTATCATCATCAGTAGTACTGTACTGTATAAAATACTGTATAGAGCTAGTCATCATCATCATCATCATCAGTAGTACTGTATTGTATAAAATACTGTATAGAGCTAGTCATCATCATTATCATCAGTAGTACTGTACTGTATAAAATACTGTATAGAGCTAGTCATCATCATTATCATCATCAGTAGTACTGTACTGTATAAAATACTGTATAGAGCTAGTCATCATCATTATCATCATCAGTAGTACTGTACTGTATAAAATACTGTATAGAGCTAGTCATCATCATTATCATCATCAGTAGTACTGTACTGTATAAAATACTGTATAGAGCTAGTCATCATCATCATCATTATCATCAGTAGTACTGTACTGTATAAAATACTGTATAGAGCTAGTCATCATCATCATCATTATCATCAGTAGTACTGTACTGTATAAAATACTGTATAGAGCTAGTCATCATCATCATTATCATCAGTAGTACTGTACTGTATAAAATACTGTATAGAGCTAGTCATCATCATCATTATCATCAGTAGTACTGTACTGTATAAAATACTGTATAGAGCTAGTCATCATCATCATCATCAGTAGTACTGTACTGTATAAAATACTGTATAGAGCTAGTCATCATCATTATCATCAGTAGTACTGTACTGTATAAAATACTGTATAGAGCTAGTCATCATCATTATCATCAGTAGTACTGTACTGTATAAAATAATGTATAGAGCTAGTCATCATCATCATCATCATCAGTAGTACTGTACTGTATAAAATACTGTATAGAGCTAGTCATCATTATTATCATCATCAGTAGTACTGTACTGTATAAAATACTGTATAGAGCTAGTCATCATCATTATTATCATCATCAGTAGTACTGTACTGTATAAAATACTGTATAGAGCTAGTCATCATCATTATTATCATCATCAGTAGTACTGTACTGTATAAAATACTGTATAGAGCTAGTCATCATCATTATCATCATTATCATCAGTAGTACTGTACTGTATAAAATACTGTATAGAGCTAGTCATCATCATTATCATCAGTAGTACTGTACTGTATAAAATACTGTATAGAGCTAGTCATCATCATCATCATCATCATCAGTAGTACTGTACTGTATAAAATACTGTATAGAGCTAGTCATCATCATTATCATTATCATCAGTAGTACTGTACTGTATAAAATACTGTATAGAGCTAGTCATCATCATCATCATCAGTAGTACTGTACTGTATAAAATACTGTATAGAGCTAGTCATCATCATCATTATCATCAGTAGTACTGTACTGTATAAAATACTGTATAGAGCTAGTCATCATCATCATCATCAGTAGTACTGTACTGTATAAAATACTGTATAGAGCTAGTCATCATTATTATCATCAGTAGTACTGTACTGTATAAAATACTGTATAGAGCTAGTCATCATCATCATCATCATCATCAGTAGTACTGTACTGTATAAAATACTGTATAGAGCTAGTCATCATCATCATCATCATCATCAGTAGTACTGTACTGTATAAAATACTGTATAGAGCTAGTCATCATCATTATCATCATCAGTAGTACTGTACTGTATAAAATACTGTATAGAGCTAGTCATCATCATTATCATCATCAGTAGTACTGTACTGTATAAAATACTGTATAGAGCTAGTCATCATCATTATCATCATCAGTAGTACTGTACTGTATAAAATACTGTATAGAGCTAGTCATCATCATTATCATCAGTAGTACTGTACTGTATAAAATACTGTATAGAGCTAGTCATCATCATCATTATTATCATCAGTAGTACTGTACTGTATAAAATACTGTATAGAGCTAGTCATCATCATTATCATCAGTAGTACTGTACTGTATAAAATACTGTATAGAGCTAGTCATCATCATCATTATCATCAGTAGTACTGTACTGTATAAAATACTGTATAGAGCTAGTCATCATCATTATCATCATCAGTAGTACTGTACTGTATAAAATACTGTATAGAGCTAGTCATCATCATTATCATCATCAGTAGTACTGTACTGTATAAAATACTGTATAGAGCTAGTCATCATCATTATCATTATCATCAGTAGTACTGTACTGTATAAAATACTGTATAGAGCTAGTCATCATCATCATCATCAGTAGTACTGTACTGTATAAAATACTGTATAGAGCTAGTCATCATCATCATTATCATCATCAGTAGTACTGTACTGTATAAAATACTGTATAGAGCTAGTCATCATCATCATCATCATCATCAGTAGTACTGTACTGTATAAAATACTGTATAGAGCTAGTCATCATCATCATCATCATCATCAGTAGTACTGTACTGTATAAAATACTGTATAGAGCTAGTCATCATCATTATCATCATCAGTAGTACTGTACTGTATAAAATACTGTATAGAGCTAGTCATCATCATTATCATCATCAGTAGTACTGTACTGTATAAAATACTGTATAGAGCTAGTCATCATCATTATCATCATCAGTAGTACTGTACTGTATAAAATACTGTATAGAGCTAGTCATCATCATTATCATCAGTAGTACTGTACTGTATAAAATACTGTATAGAGCTAGTCATCATCATCATTATTATCATCAGTAGTACTGTACTGTATAAAATACTGTATAGAGCTAGTCATCATCATTATCATCAGTAGTACTGTACTGTATAAAATACTGTATAGAGCTAGTCATCATCATCATTATCATCAGTAGTACTGTACTGTATAAAATACTGTATAGAGCTAGTCATCATCATTATCATCAGTAGTACTGTACTGTATAAAATACTGTATAGAGCTAGTCATCATCATTATCATCATCAGTAGTACTGTATTGTATAAAATACTGTATAGAGCTAGTCATCATCATTATCATCAGTAGTAGTACTGTGTATATAAAATACTGCATAGAGCG
This sequence comes from Oncomelania hupensis, assembly GCA_036898135.1. Taxonomy (NCBI): domain Eukaryota; kingdom Metazoa; phylum Mollusca; class Gastropoda; order Littorinimorpha; family Pomatiopsidae; genus Oncomelania; species Oncomelania hupensis. The sequence goes on from CM072517.1 coordinate 73,058,325, forward strand.
GGTCAGTATCGTATAATCATTGTATAAAATGCAGCATAATTAGGCTAGTCATCATCATTATTATTAGTAGTAGTCTTGTATTATTGTTATTGTTGTTGTTGATTGTTGTTATTATTAGTCATCATCATTATTATTATTAGTAGTATTGTATTATTGTTATTGTTGTTGATTATTATTATTATTATTACTATTATTATTATTATTATTATTATTATTATTATTATTATTATTATTATTATTATTATTATTATTGTTGTTGTTGTTGTTATTGTTTCGCCCAGTGGAGGTGCCGGTTGTTTCTGTATAAATAGTATCCCCACTTTCTGGAAATTTAGTGCTTTAAATTCCCACTGTCGCTGTCTTTCTCCTTTGTTCTTTCTCATTCCTACTATGTTCTATTAATCTACAATCTTATTTGCTAGAACAGTCACCTACCTTTTTTCTTTAAAACTTTCCCAAAACTTGTCATTTGTGCATCACCAGTTGGTCCAGCGTGGGGATATTGAACACATTCTGCCAAATGGTCACTAGGGTTTTCTATGGAATTATTATTTAGCAATTGTTAATACTTTATAATGGTGTTTATATTCTATTTTGTTTTTTGTAAATGGGGTTTCGATAAATTAGAATAACGCCTCAGCGTCCCCTGCATGGAATGCTTTTATTGTAAACTGAAGTGACCGGCTGGTGGAGTGCCTTAGGATTGTTTCGGCAGATCTTTTATACAGATCAGGGGTGCGTCCCCTTTGAGCCAAGTTGTGGACCTGATTCGGCTCTTTGCAGTCCACTGGACCTTATAAACAGTGACTAACTAACTAACTGTTATTATTGTTACTTTATGAGGTTGTAATGTGTATCAGGTGTTCCCGCCATCCCCGGGCCAGGCGTACTGCCTGGCCTTTTCCTTCTACATGTTTGGCACCAACATTGGTGCCCTGCGTGTCCTGGTGCTGACCAACATCACTGCTGACACCACCTTCACGGAGGCCTTGCTGTGGCAGAGGCATCATAACTTTGGTGACAACTGGAATGACGGCACAGTCAATGTGTCCACCCTCTATACTGCCCAACCCTTTCAGGTCAGACCTGCAGCCATTTTTGATATTGCTGCTGCTGGTGTTGTTGTTGATGATGATAATGATGGCAGTGGTGGTGTTAATGATGATGGTGGCAGTGGTGGCGTTAACGATGATGGTGATGATGATGGCAGTGGTGGGGTTGATAATAATGATAATGATGATGATGATGATGATGATGATGACAGTTGTGGTATTGATGATGATGATGACGATGACGACGATGATGATGATGATGATGACGACGATGATGAGAGTGGTGGTGTTAGTGGTGTTACTGGTGGTGTTGCCATTGTCGTTTTTGGTTGTTTTGTGGGTGTTAACACATTCTTTGTTGTTCTATGTGAGTGGTGTGCTGTTTTTGTTTTGCTGCAGTAGTGTTAATTCAGTAACCGGGATTTCTACCAAGGGCGCTTATCGTGAGCCAACATATCGATCTCCATTTTGTGTTACATGAGTTGTTGGCTGAGTGACCTTTGTTTGTAATCACTGTGTGGGTATGCGTGTTTGTGTGTGTGTGTATGCATGCATTGTATGCATGCATTGTGTGTATACGTGTATTATGCCTTAATTATAATTGTTATTTATTTGCGATATTGGTTACTGTTGTACATGCCATCTTTGGGAGATGAACGAAATGCCACGCGTTATGTGTATTGTAGGTTGTGATAGAGGGAACAGTAGGTGATGGCTACAGGGATGACATCGCCGTTGATGACTTGACCCTTGGTCCTGGCGACTGTGTCACCCACCCTAGCTTGTACCTTACGGGTATGTGCACTTCGTATAGATGTATATTTGACCTTGTGGTTTATACATATATATTTGAGATATATATTTGACCTTGTGGTGTATAGATATATATTTGACCTTGTCTTGTATAGATGTATATTTGATCTTGTGGCGTATAAATATATATTTGACCTTGTATTGTGTTAGATGTATAAGTGACCTTGTTTTGTATAGATGTATATTTTACCTTGTATTGTATATATATGTAGCTGACCTTATGCTGTGTAGGTGTATATTTTACCTTGTATTGTGTAACTCTATATTTCTCATTCTGTTGTACATATGTACATTTGACCTTGTGTTGTATAGATGTATATTTGACCTTGTTGTATAGTTGTATATTTCATTTTGTGTTGTTTAGATGTATATTTGACCTTGTGTTGTTTAGATGTGTATTTGACCTTGTGTTGTATAGATATATATTTGACCTTGTGTTGTATAGCTGTATATCTCACCTTGTGTCGTATAGATGTATATCTCACCTTGTGTTGTATAGCTGTATATTTCAGCTTGTGTTGTATAGATGTATATTTGACCTTGTGTCTTATAGATGTATATTTCACATCGTATCGTATAGAATACGAAATTGCTGTCCTAGCTTTCCGCCACTTTGACCAGTCACTTCCCCATATCTGTCTGAGGTACTCACTACCTACACTACAACTCGTTCTTTGCGCTCATCAGATGAAAACCTTTTGAAAACGCCCAAACGTCGGCTTAAAACAATTGGCGAGCGGTCTTTTAGTTTTCAAGCACCCAAGGTTTGGAATGCGCTGCCTGCCGGTGTAAGACATTGTACAGACCTAATTGTTTCCTTCAAGAGCTCCTTAAAAACACACTTGTTTCGCAAGGCATTTTCTGTGTAAATAGTAAAAACATTAATAATACTTTCTGAATGATGCTGGACATGATGTAGTGCGAATGTTGTGATGATGTGTACAAATGATGTGTGTAAGCGCATTGAGTTGTTATTCTAATGACAAATGTGCTGTGTAGATGCTGTTTATTATTATTATTATTATTATTATTATTATTATTATTGTGGTTGTTATTATTGTTATTGCTATTTGTAGCTGACAATCAAGAGGGGGACTGCGCTTTTGATGACGGTACTTTGTGTTACTGGACCCAGAGTGACACAGACAACTTCAACTGGACTATCAGCACTGTGCACAAACCCTCTCCAGGCACTGGCCCGCCCCATGGACAGTGGAATACAGGTAAATACACAACAACAGTGAGGTCAGTGTTTCATCTTTGACAGAGCACTAGTCGGCTCAAATAGTTTCTGGAGATAGCTAATCATGTCTCGTGTAGTGGTCAATGATGGTTTAGTAAGCTGGTAGCTAATCTTGTCTCCTGCAAAGGTCAATGATGGTTTAGTAATCATGTCTCCTGCAGTGGTCAATGATGGTTCAGTAATCATGTCTCCTGCTGTGGTCAATGATGGTTCAGTAATCATGTCTCCTGCTGTGGTCAATGATGGTTCAGTAATCATGTCTCATGCAGTGGTCAATGATGGTTCAGTAATCATGTCTCATGCAGTGGTCAATGATGGTTCAGTAATCTTGTCTCCTGCAGTGGTCAATGATGGTTCAGTAATCTTGTCTCCTGCAGTGGTCAATGATGGTTCAGTAATCATGTCTCCTGCTGTGGTCAGTGATGGTTCAGTAATCATGTCACCTGCAGTGGTCAATGATGGTTCAGTAATCATGTCTCATGCAGTGGTCAATGATGGTTCAGTAATCATGTCTCCTGCTGTGGTCAGTGATGGTTCAGTAATCATGTCACCTGCAGTGGTCAATGATGGTTCAGTAATCATGTCACCTGCAGTGGTCAGTGATGGTTCAGTAATCATGTCTCATGCTGTGGTCAATGATGGTTCAGTAATCATGTCTCATGCAGTGGTCAATGATGGTTCAGTAATCATGTCTCATGCAGTGGTCAATGATGGTTTAGTAATCATGTGTCCTGCAATGGTCAGTGATGGTTTATTAATAATGTCTTCTGCAGTGGTCAATGATCCTATCCTATCCTATCCTGTCCCGTAACCCGGAGGTCGTAGGGGCACCACAGATGATCGTTTAACCAGCATACTCCATCTTTCCTTGTCCTCAGCAGCCCTGATGGCTTCGCTCAGTGTCAAACCAGTCCATTCTCGAATGTTGTCCTCCCACCTCTTTTTCGGTCTCCCTCTTCTTCTACCTCCTTGCACTGTGCCTTGCAGAATGGTCTTTGCAAGGCCTGATGATCTGGTGACGTGGCCATACCATCGGAGTTTCTGTTTTTTCACCACTGTGAGCAGGTCATTGTGTTGTCCAATGGCTTGTGTGATGGTCTGTCGGACTTCGTCGTTGGTGATGTGTTGGGTATAGGAAATGAACAGAAGTCTTCTGTAGCCATGGATGAACCATGATGGTTCAGTAATAATGTCTGCTGCAGTGGTCAATGATGGTTTATTAATAATGTGTGCTGCAGTGGTCAATGATGGTTTATTAATAATGTGTGCTGCAGTGGTCAATGATGGTTTAGTAATAATGTGTGCTGCAGCGGTCAATGATGGTTTAGAAATCTCAGTGTTGGGCAGTGTTCCAGTGGTTGCAGGGTAGTCCTAAGCAACAGATGCAGTAAATGGGTTATTAGTGCCTTTTTTCATGACACTAAATAGTCATCATCCACTTTCTCTCTCTCTCTCTCTCTCTCTCTCTCTCTCTCTCTCTCTCTCTCTCTCTCTCTCTTTTTCTCTCTCTCCCTCTCTCTCTTCCTCTTTCTCTCTCCCTCCCTCCATCCCTCTCTCTCTCTCTCTTTCTCTCTCTCTCTCTTCCTCTTTCTCTCTCCCTCCCTCCATCCCTCTCTCTCTCTCTCTCTTCCTCTTTCTCTCTCCCTCCCTCCCTCCCTCCCTCCCTCTCTCTCTCTCTCTCTCTCTCTCTCTCTCTCTCTCTCTCTTTTCCTCTTTCTCTCTCCCTCCCTCTCTCTCTCTCTTCCTCTTTCTCTCTCCCTCACTCCATCCCTCTCTCTCTCTCTCTCTCTCTCTCTCTCTCTCTCTCTCTCTCTTCCTGTTTATCATCCTCTGGCATCTGTGACCGTTTGTTTTGTTGACAGAAGGCTACATTTACATAGACTTACATGGCCGTAGCGCTGGTGACTATGCTGACCTGCTCTCCGCGGTCCTGACCCCCACCTCCGGCCCCGTCTGCTTCTCCATGTACTACTACATGTACGGGCCTAGTGTGGGCAACCTGTCCGTGTTGACCGTCATCAACGGTGTGACCACCACACGCTGGCAAAGGTCTGGAAGTCAGGGCACACACTGGGACTGGATGATCATGAGCGTCAGCAGTGCCGACAACTTTCAGGTATTTCTCTTACCGGGTGGTGGGTGATGTTGGGTTTTTGTTGATGGTGATGATAGTATTGATGTTGACGGTTTTGATGATGGTGGTATTGATGGTGATGTTGATGGAGGTGATGTTGATGGCAGTGATGATGTTGGTGTTGTTGACGGTGGTAATGGTGGTAGTGATGATGGTGGTGAGGTTGACGTTTACAAGTGGGTTTTAACCATACCAAGGATTTATATATAAGTATCTTTTTAAGAGGGAAATTGTGATTGATTCATTGAATTGTCCAGTGCCAATGAACTCTGTGAACTAGTTAGTCATTGTTTATAGGGTTCAGAGGACTACAAAGAACCGAATCAGGACCACAACTTGGTTGAAATAGGACTCGCACCTGATTGGTATAAAAGATCTGCCGAAACAACACTAATGGTAGAACTGAAGGCACTCCACCAGCCGGTCACTTTACAATAAAGGCACCCCAATTGCTGAGGACAGAGAAATATGGAGTACGCTGGTTAAACGATCATCTGTGATGCCCCAACGACCTCCGAGTTACGGCAGGGGTGAGATTTAACCCTGGAGACTAACTAGCCCGCCGGGCTAGCTAGTAAGTAAAGTGAGGTAGCCCGCATGATTTTTAGGCAGCCCGACAATTACAATCGTTCACATATAAAACAGAAATTTTGACAATACACGTAATTTGTAGCGGGTGTCTTTTTCACAAACAAAGCAGACAGCGCGCTTGGCGCGAAAGGGAAGTAGGCAAAGGGAAATAACGCTCGCGTATGCTTCATACTCGTAGCAGACGAACAGTGACCTAAAAACGCCCTCGCTTCGAACCGAGCTTCTAAAAGTCTGCAAGTATTATCATTTTTTCAGGTCGCCAGGCGGGCTGGCTCAATTATAAAGTGAGGTCGCCCGAGCCGGTTTTAAGTCGCCTCGGGCGACCGGGCGACCGCTAAATCTCACCCCTGTACGGGATATGATAGGATAGGTTAGGATGCAGGGGACGCTGAGGCTTTACTCTAATTTATCTTACCCCCGTTTACAAAAACAAAATAGCATATAAACATCATTATAAAATATTAACAAAACACATACATATAAAATTCTTACATTGCCAAATAATAATACCATAGAAAGTCGTAGTGACCATTTGGCAGAAAGCGTCCAGAAAGCGTCCAATTTCCCAAGCTGACTGAACAGATCTTATACACAAACGAGGAGTTTTGGGAAAGTTTTCCCAGAAAAAAAAGCAGGTGACTGGTCTAGCAAAGAAGATAGTAGATTGATAGAACAGATTAGGAACGAATATACACAAATGAGAATGACAGAAACTTTAGTAATTTAAAGCACTAAATTTCAACAAAGTGGGGATACTATTTATACAGAAATTCCCGGCATCTCAACGGGGTAACTCAAGGAATGCCATGCTAAAAATGGACAGGCTTTCCTCATCCAATCCTGGTTTCCATTATTTCCCATGTAACACTAATACAGATGTTTCCCACATCCAACAACTACATGGTAGTACAGAAATCTGTGGTCCGTGATGCAGATAATCAGGTTTTCCTCATCCAATCGTCGTTTCCATTATTTCCCATGTAACACTGATACAGATGTTTCCCACATCCATTAACTGCATGGTAGTAAAGAAGTATGTGGTCCATGCTGCAGATGATCATTCGGGCCACAGTAGGTCTACAGGGGGAGATCGCTGTAGACACTGTCGACTTCGGCAGTACCAAATGCTACACTTCTGATGGCAGTAAGTTTGTCTTTGTAACTCTTTCTCTCTCTCTCTCTCTCTCTCTCTCTCTCTCTCTCTCTCTCTCTCTCTCTCTCTCTCTCTCACTTCAATTTTCTCTCTCTCACTTTCTTTCTCTCTCTCCTCTCTCTCCCCCTCTCTTTCTATACATCTCTCTCTCTCTCTCTCTCTCTCTCTCTCTCTCTCTCTCTCTCTCTCTCTCTCTCTCTTTCTCTCTTTCTCTCGGTGTCTCCCTCAGTCACTCTCTCATTGTGTCTTTGTGACGTCCACTGTGTGACGTAGTGATTGCCTAAAGCATTGTTTGTCATCAGAAATCTGCGATTTTGAGCTGGACATGTGCAGCTTCACCCAAGTTCAGACAGACACCATGGACTGGAACTACACCACTGGGGTCCAGAACATCGGGCCTTACGTGGACCACAGCACGGGCAGTCCATCTGGTCTGTTGCTTTTTCTCCTTAAGTCTTGCTTGTTTTCACAAGATTGCACAGATACTGTAGTTAGTTAGTTAGCTAGTTAGTTAGTTAGCTAGCTAGCTAGCTAGTTAGTCAGTCTTTTGTTTATAGGGGCCAGCGGGATGTAAATAGGCGAATCAGGTCCACAACTTTGTTGAAAGAGGACTCGCCCCTGACCCATATAAAACATCTGTTGAAACAACCTTAATGGTAAACACCGAAGGTACTCCACCAGCCGGCCACTCCACAACAAAGGCATCCAATGCAGTAACGCTGAGGCTGCACTCTAATTTATCCAACTCCCGTTCACACAAATAAAATAGAATATAAACGTCATTATAAAATATTAAACACATACCTAGAAAATGCCTACATTATTAAGTAATAATACCATAGAAAGCCCTAATGGCCATTTGGCAGAAAGCGTCCAATATCCCCAAGCTGACCCAACAGACCCCATACACAAATGAGGAGTTTTGGGAGTTTTCAAGAAAAAATGTGGGTGGCTGGCCTAGCGATGAAGATAGTAGATTGATAGCACCAATTAGGAGAATGACAGAAGCAGTGGTAATTTAAAGCACTAAAGTTCAATAAAGTGGGGATTCTCTTATCCTATCCTATCCTATCCTATCCCGTAATTCGAAGGTCGTTGGCGCACCACAGATGCTCGTTTAACCAGCGTACTCCATCTTTTTCTGTCCTCAGCAGCCCTTATGGCTTCACTCAGTGTAAAGCCAGTCCATTCTCGAATGTTGTCCTCCCACCTCTTTTTCTGTATCCCTCTTCTTCTGCCTCCTTGCACCATACCTTGTAGGATGGTCTTTGCAAAGCCTGATGCTCTGGTGACGTGTCCATACAATCCGAGTTTCCGTTTTTTCACCATTGTGAGCATGTCATCGTGTTATCCGATGGCTTGTGTGATGGACTTTCGGACCTCGTCGTTGGTGATGTGCTGGGTATAGAAAATGCCCAGAAGTCTTCTGTAGCACATCATCTCCATGCTTTGTATTCTTCATTGTAAGTCTGCTGTAACGGTCCATGTTTCGCAAGCGTATAGGAAAATGGAGATAATAATAATAATAACGGATTTTTATATAGCGGGTACTCCAGCCTATGACCAGACTCACCACGCTTTACATAGTCATTACATATAAATACATGCACTCGATGAAACATCACTTTTGCTACAATACACCAAAAGACGGGACAGTAAAGGTACAGACTATTTACAAATTATGTACATAAATTACAAAAAAGACAAAAATAGACTATTTACAACTATGTACACAAATGACAAAAAAGACAGAAAATAGAATAGCAAAAACCTATTCACAGCTATTTATATGCCCGGTTAGGCCCAGGAAGAAAAACAGTATAAATATTTACAGCCGTGTATACACTTACGGATCAGACATAGACAAAAGATGAGAGAATGGCAGCGGGATACAAATCAATCTGAATAATGCAGTTTGAAGAGGTGGGTTTTGAGGGCCTTTTTGAATGCTTGTGTTGATTGTATGTTGCGGATATGGGAGGGAAGACATTCCACTGCTTAGGTGCGGAGTAAGCGAATGCACGTTGGCCGTGTGTCTTAGTGCGGGTGACGGGAACCTTGAGTGTGCGAGTGTCAGCAGAAGATCTTAAAGTGCGTGAAGGGGAGTAGACAGACAGTAGATCAGCAAGGTAGGAAGGACAAGAATCTGGCAAGGGAGCGCAGCAACCTTACCTTGGAATGTAGTACTGTCTTTACAAATGGGATTTAACCTCGCCAGGACAGCAGATGTTTGTGCGATCCTGGAGAGGATTTCCTGTCGGGACCTATTGTTTGGAAATGGTTCCTAAATATTTGAACCTATGCACTGTGTTGAGGAATTGGCCTTGGACTTTGATGTCCATGTTGATGCTATTGGTGTTCTTGGTAGTCTTTTTGGTATTTGCAAGGCCTGATGCTCTGGTGACGTGGCCATACAATCGGAGTTTCCGTTGCGTCACCATTGCGAGCATGTCATCTACACTTATTTCCATTCCATAGGCTCTGGAGGTGGTGTCAAGCCTTTGTACCAGCTGTTCAAATTCTTGTTCCTCTCCAGCCAAACCATCAATGTCATCCGCAAAAGAGAGATTGGAGATTGCTCTACCTCTTATGCTGACTTTGCCTTCGTGATCTGCAAGGGCATCTGACATGATGCGCTCTAGGAAGATGTTGAAGAGTGTGGGAATTGGTAGGCATCCTTAACGCACACCGATTGTTGTTCTGAACCAGTTTCCAATGGCGCTGTTGTGTAGGACTGCACTGATAGCCTTGTCATGCAGGTTTTTGATGATTTTAATAATGTTAGGGGTAATGTTGTACACTCTCATGGTTGCCCACAAAGCGGCATGTCAGACTCTGTCAAACGCCTTCTTGAAGTCTACAAACACATGATATAGATGATGTTGGCGCTGTAGGTATTTCTCGCAGATTATTCTGAGGTTGAAAATCTGTTTAGTGGTACTTCGTCCTGCCCTGAATCCTGCTTGTTTTTCTGCTATGATTTGTTCAGCTTGGGGTTTCAAACTGTTTAGTATTATTTTCAGGAGGACCTTGTTGGAATGACTGGTGAGGCTGATGGTGCGGTAACTTTCACACTCCTGAAAATTACCCTTTTTGGGAAGAGCGATGACAAGCAACTGTATCCATGGCATAGGCCACTCCCGACTCTGCCGGATCTTGTTACAAATAATGGTGAGGCATCAATCATCGCTTCTCCTCCTGCTTGGATCAATTCTGCAGGTATGTTGTCCACTTTCGCTGACTTCCCATTCTTCAGCGATTGCACTGTTGCCTCAACTTCTTCTCGGAGAATTGGGAGGATTTCTTCGTGTGGTTGTAAAGATCAGAGCAGTACTCTGTCCATCTATCCAAGACTTCTTGTTCTTTTGTAAGGTATATGCCAGACTTGCTTTGGTTCGTGGAAACCTTAGGTTGTTCTATTTATTCAGAAAAACCCCGGCATCCCAACGGGGGAATTGGAGGGGAGGATTACACAGATGTTGGGATGCGTTACAAATATATTTTAAGAAGAAACTATCCCAGTACTTGTATTAATATGTCACACGGCACTTGTATTATGATCGCAAATCCCCAAAACACGTAGAACTCTTCCCATAATAGGCTATGTCAGTAATAATAAACATGATATTAACAATGACAATTCCCAGCCCAGAGACCTGACATTTACTGAATAATAAAACTAAACTCACTGAGTAAATTGATCATGTGTGGCTAAAATGATGTGAAGCGTATGCAACAGGACTGTCAGTGATTCAGTAAATATCATCATTGTGCTGTGTGTCGCGGCAGGTCACTACCTGGCGGTGCCTCACTCCCTGTCCAACTCTCGTGCTGTTATTACTTCCCCTGTCTATGCCCCCACTGGGGCAGAGTGCCTGCGCTTCTTCTACCACATAGGTGGCTCCGGCTCTCTCTACATCTACACGCCACAGCCAAATGCGGGGCTCGGTTCTCCAGTTTGGAGCAAGACAGGAAGCCAGGGCAACGGCTGGTGGAAGGGAGAAGTGACCATTGCATCTCGCTCCAATTACCAGGTGGGTCCAAGTTTTCTTATTTTAAATTCTAGATTTTTCTGGATGTCTTTAAAACTGTACTTTTTGCTTGTGTGGTGTGTGTGGGTGTGGGTGTGTGTGTATGGGTGTGTGTGTGTATGTGAGTATGTGTGTGGGTGAAGAAACCAGGAATAACGAAGATTAACGTCCTATTGCGTTAGCGTTAAGGACGAATCACGTCGCCACCTTGACAACAGTGATCATCATCATCATCAAAAGTGAAGAAACCAGACTAGAACGCAACACTATTTTTATTTTAACAAATTTCAATTGTGCGTTTGTTTCTGGAAATACATTTGTATTTACTTGCCGTCTTGTTTTTCTTCTTCTTTTCCGTAGCGAATGGCAGCCACGTTTATCCTTGCTTTCATCTTCTTGTCTTATTGTTGTTGTTGTTGTGTAAATGACAGTTTATTACTGTTTGGACAGATTGGCTTTGAAGGCAGACCTAGTGCCGGTAACTCTGACGACGTTTCCTTGGATGACATCACTGTGCTACCCTACCCATGCCCTGCCCCTGGGTCCTGCGACTTTGAAAGCGGATTCTGCACCTATACCAACGTGCAGGGTGCCGACCAGTTTGACTGGATCAGAGGCTACGGCTCCACCGCCTCCGCCTTCACTGGGCCGTCCACTGACCACACCACTGGATCCACCACTGGTCAGACTACTACTACTACTACTACTACTACTACTACTACTACTACTACTACTACTACTACTACTACTACTACTACTACTACACAAATTATTTGTATAACGTCCACCCCCCACTCAACTCCCACCTCCCACCAAAAAACTCAGTTCAAAACGCCATAGTCCACATTTTCAGCGAGTCCACACGTTTTTTATGTATCTGGTGACTTTTTATCTTTCTGTCTGAGTTTAGCTTGTTACACACTTAAGGGCAACAACTACTCAATGTTTAGCTTGTTACACACTTAAGGGTAACAGCTACTCAATGTTTAGTGCGCCTGTTGACAGTGTATTTATGAATACTGTACAGATTTTGTGTCAATTGTGTGTTCAAACTACTGTTGTGTGTTAATTTTGTGTTCAGACTACTATTGTGTGTCAATGTTGTGTTCAGGCTACTATTGTGTGTCAATGTTGTGTTCAGACTACTATTGTGTGTCAGTGTTGTGTTCAGACTACTATTGTGTGTCAATGTTGTGTTCAGGCTACTATTGTGTGTCAATGTTGTGTTCAGACTACTATTGTGTGTCAGTGTTGTGTTCAGACTACTGTTGTGTGTCAGTGTTGTGTTCAGACTACTGTTGTGTGTCAGTGTTGTGTTCAGACTACTATTGTGTGTCAATGTTGTGTTCTGACTACTGTTGTGAGTCAATGTTGTGTTCAGACTATTGTGTGTCAGAGTTGTGTTCAGGCTACTATTGTGTGTCAATGTTGTGTTCAGACTACTATTGTGTGTCAGTGTTGTGTTCAGACTACTGTTGTGTGTCAGTGTTGTGTTCTGACTACTGTTGTGAGTCAATGTTGTGTTCAGACTATTGTGTGTCAGAGTTGTGTTCAGGCTACTATTGTGTGTCAGAGTTGTGTTCAGGCTACTATTGTGTGTCAATGTTGTGTTCAGACTACTATTGTGTGTCAATGTTGTGTTCAGGCTACTATTGTGTGTCAATGTTGTGTTCAGACTACTATTGTGTGTCAATGTTGTGCTCAGACTACTATTGTGTGTCAATGTTGTGTTCAGGCTACTATTGTGTGTCAATGTTGTGTTCAGACTACTATTGTGTGTCAATGTTGTGTTCAGGCTACTATTGTGTGTCAATGTTGTGTTCAGACTACTATTGTGTGTCAATGTTGTGTTCAGACTACTATTGTGTGTCAATGTTGTGTTCAGGCTACTATTGTGTGTCAATGTTGTGTTCAGACTACTATTGTGTGTCAATGTTGTGTTCAGACTACTATTGTGTGTCAATGTTGTGTTCAGACTACTGTTGTGTGTCAATGTTGTGTTCAGGCTACTATTGTGTGTCAATGTTGTGTTCAGACTATTGTGTGTCAGTGTTGTGTTCAGACTACTGTTGTGTGTCAGAGTTGTGTTCAGACAACTATTGTGTGTCAATGTTGTGTTCAGACTATTGTGTGTCAGAGTTGTGTTCAGGCTACTATTGTGTGTCAATGTTGTGTTCAGACTATTGTGTGTCAGAGTTGTGTTCAGACTACTGTTGTGAGTCAATGTTGTGTTCAGACTACTATTGTGTGTCAATGTTGTGTTCAGACACCTATTGTGTGTCAATGTTGTGTTCAGACACCTATTGTGTGTTAATGTTGTGTTGAGACAACTATTGTGTGTCGGTGTTGTGTTCAGACACCTATTGTGTGTTAATGTTGTGTTCAGACAACTATTGTGTGTCGGTGTTGTGTTCAGACACCTATTGTGTGTTAATGTTGTGTTCAGACAACTATTGTGTGTTAATGTTGTGTTCAGACAACTATTGTGTGTCAATGTTGTGTTCAGGCTACTATAAATTGTGTGTCAATGTTGTGTTCAGGTTAATATTGTGTGTCAATGTTGTGTTCAGGCTACTATTGTGTGTCAATGTTGTGTTCAGGTTACTATTGTGTGTCAATGTTGTCTTCAGGCTACTATTGTGTGTCAATGTTGTGTTCAGGTTACTATTGTGTGTCAATTTTGTGTTCAGACTACTATTGTGTGTCAATGTTGTGTTCAGGCTACTATTGTGTGTCAATGTTGTGTTCAGGTTACTATGCATTCATCGAGTCCAGCAACAACAGACCGGGTGACAAGGCTCAACTTCAGAGTGAAATCTTGGACCCCAGTCCTGCCAACTGTCTCACCTTTTTCTACAACATGAATGGCACAGGTAGGACCACTGTTCTGTCATTGTTTTTACAATCTTCTTCGCTGTAGTATAGCATAGCATAGTATAGCATTATAGAATTCTACAACATGAATGGAGCAGGTAGGACCACTGTTCTGTCATTGTTTTTACCATCCATATCAAAATATCTTCTTCGCTGTAGTATAGCATACCATAGCATAGGATAGCATTGTTTAGCATATGGTATTATAGAATTTTACAACATGACTGGCGCATAGAGTGTTCTGTAACAAGTAAACAATTTTGGGAGCGTTTGTGGCTCGGTGGTATACTCAGTATATGTGGATGTCAGGTGTTAAGCCATAGTTATGTTGACGGCCTGGAGTTGGGACACTGAGCCCCTGCTCTTTCGGATGAGAGTATAAACCGAGGCCTAATCTGTTCACGCACGCATTCCATTACATAGACTTATTTTAACTATCACAACCAAACTTGGTAAGATGGTGCATAGCCATGAGACCTCATAAATGATCAGTGAATGAATGACTGCACTTCAAGGCCAAGGTCACAATCAACAAATGTTAGTCAAAAAAGAATTCTGACAAAATTTAAATTTGTTTTCAACGATATTAATTTAGAACTTATGGTTCTTTGAGGCATGATAGATACAATGAGACACACATACTATACAAATTTAGTCAACCTCACTCCAAGGCCGTCATTGGAGCTGGCCAAAGTGGGTTAGTATAGGTACTTTGAAGTGACCTTGACCCTAAACTATGAGAAATATAAAGTCCAAACTTATTTTATTTAGAGGTTATAGATTGATCTTTCATATTTGTTCCGTTTTTGCCTTGATCTTAAAGATACAGGTCATTATAGGTCTTTCAAAAACATACAAAAAATATGTCATCGTACAGTGGAATGGCTGTTTATTATTATTTATTTCATTCATTGTATGCTATTGGGTTATTAGATCAGACATTCTTGAAAAGTCACGTGAAGGTCAAGGTCATCCCAAGATCAAGGTTACCACAATGTCAAGGTCATCCCAAGGTGAAGGTCACTGAAGGTCAAGGTCATCCCAAGACCAACTTTTTTGGGGGCGTAATAAAACTTTTGCTGTAGTTTATTTGATAATAGTACATGAGTGTATTTGGAGACAGAGGTCAAGATAATCTCAAGGACAAGGGCATAGAAAGAAAACAGTGTGTATTCTAATGCCACCATTTCATTTTTTTTTTTTTCTGGGCACTCATTTCCATGTTGAATATTGCAAATTCCATAATGAGCATGTGAGTCATAGCGGCTTGATTGATTGATTTATTATTGCTTTAGGTCCAGCGGACTCTTCCGAGCCAAATCAGGACCGGACAACCCCCGATCCGCATAAAAGATCTGTTGAAACAACCCCAGTGGGAAAATTGAATGCCCTCCACCGGCCAGTCACTTTACAATAAAGACATCCCACGCGAGGGACGGCTGAGGGTTGACCTCAACTACGCGAACTCCCCGATTACAAAAACAAAATAGAATACAAACATCATTATAAATCATCAACAAAAAACATACATATAAAATGCCTATAGTGCTAAATAGTACATTCATAGGAAGCCCTAGTGACCACCCGGCAGAAAGCGTCCAACACTCCCAAGCTGATCCAACAGACCTCATACACAAACAAGGAGTCTTGTCCAGGAAGAGTTTTCAAGAAAAAAGGTAGGTCATTGATCTAGCGAAGAAGAAGCTAGTATAGCAGAGCGGTAGGACAGATCGGGAATGGGAAAGAGCAAATGAGGAAGACAGCGACAGTGGGAATTTAAAGCACTAAATTTCCAGAAAGTGGGGATACTATTTATACTGAAACCCCCGGCACTCCAACGGGGGGGAACTGTTGCCACAGTTAATTTGTCATGCCTACAAAGGCAAGACAGGTTTTCAACTGGGACTTTCACTGTACCCTTTATAGGTTAGAACAATCTACAGTGGCAAGATTGCTCATGACCCCAAGGGGTATCATAGCGGCTGTGCCCTACTAGTTTACATAATACAACTTTTACTGTAGCTTTGTTGTTGATCGTACATTAGTGTCCATTTGGATCCAGACGTCAAGGTTATCTCGAGGTAAAGATCATCGCAAGATCAACCTCAGTAATACTTTGCATTTTAATGCCACAGTTTTGTTTCAATTTTATTTATAGGCACTCATTTTCTTGTAGAATATTGCAAGTCCTTAAGGAGCATGCGGTGGTCACTAAATGTCAAGGCCATCCCAAGGTTCATTTGTTGTTGTTGTTGTTGTTGTTGTTTTTAGCATAATACAACTTTAGCATAATGCAACTTTAGCATAATGCAACTTTAGCTTAAGACAACTTTAGCATAGTACAACTTTAGCATTAGACAACTTTAGCATAAGACAACTTTAGCTATAGTTTATTTGATCGTATTTGAGTGTACTTATAGCCGGAGGTAAAGATCCTCTCAAAGTCAAGAGCATCAAAAGAACAAGGCCGGTATAACTTTCCATCTTAATGCCATCGATTCCTTTTTTGTTGTTGTCTGGGCGCTCATTTGTATGTTAAATATTGCAAGTTCCATAAGGAGCATATGAGTCATATGGGCTTTGCTTTTGTAGTTATCTGTTTGTGTGTCAATGTATTCATTCACGTACCATTGTGAATTGTTATTTGATAGATTTAATTTCTAAGTGACACATTTGTTATTGTGTACCTATTTTTATTTGAAAGACGATACTTCTATGAATGTCATTTATTATTGTGTATTTTTGTTTGATAGACGTTGTTTCTACCTGACTCACTTATTCCGGGCACAGGGTCACTGAACGTATACCTGAAGTACAGCAGCATCATGTACAAGATCTTCAACCAGACGGGCCACCAGGGACCCAACTGGCTGCAAGCCAACGTGGACCTGGCCCCACAGCAAGCCTACAGCCTGGTTTTTGAGGCCGTCAAGGGAGCTAACTACACCAGCGACATTGCCATTGACGACGTCAGCCTGGCACAAGGCTTTTGTGCTCAACAGCCCACAGGATCTCCTCCCACACTGCCCCCACCGCGTGAGTTCTGTCCCCTATTTTCCTTCTCTTCTCCTTTGCTGTTTCCTATTTCATCATCTGTTTCTCCTCTTTCTCCTCTTACTCATTTGGAATCATCGGAAAATCATCTCTCTTTGTCCTCTCTTTTATTATTTTTTTTATGCTGCATCTTTAATGGCTCGCCCTGGTTGACGCTACGTTTATACACATCCACACAAAATGAATAAAATAAAAATAAAGACCTAGATTGGAAAATTTGGCTGTGATGATGTGTAATTGAGTTGTTTTTTTGTTTTTTATAAATTGTCAACTTATTTCCATTTGTTGTGATTTGTGTGTTCAGCCACTGTGGACTACCTTGGCTGCACTTTCGACACGGGACTGTGTAGCTACACCCAGGACAGCAACGACAACTTTGACTGGGCACGCCAGCATGGCTCCACTTCCAGCTCCAACACTGGTCCTGCTTTTGACCACACAAGCGGCGACCTGGCTGGTAAGTCACCAAGTCAAGTCTAGTCAGAGTCAAGTCAAATCAGTTGTCCGAGGCGTTAGACGAGGTGCAAGTAGCAGGCAGTTGCCTCCTTGGGCGAGTTGGTTCTTTGGGCGGCTTGACAGATCCTGTTTCAGACAAAGCCTTGAGTTGGCAAAACGCTGTATAACAACCATCAGGTCAAGGCAGTGTGCTGCCTTTCAAAGTTAGTTAGTTAGTTATTCATTGCTTACAGGGTCTAGCGGACTGCAAAGAGCCGAATCAGGACCACAAAATCAAGACCACAACTTGGTTGAAAGAGGACTCACCCCTGATCCGCATAAAAGATCTGCCGAAACAACCCTAGTGGTAACACTGAAGGCACTCCACCAGCCGGTCACTTTACAATAAAGGCATCCCACACAGGGGACACTGAAGCTGTACTCTAATTTATGGAACCCCCGTTTACAAAAACAAAATAGGATACAAACATCAGTATAAAACATAACAAAACACATACATATAAAATGTCTACATTGCTAAATAATAATATCATAGGAAGCCTCAGTGGCCATTTGGCAGAAGGCGTCCAATATTACCAAGCTGATCTAATAGACCTCGCACACAAATGAGGAATTTTGTCCTGGAAGAGTTTTATAGAAAAAATGTAGGTGACTGGTCATGCGAAAAAGATAGTATAGTAGATTGATAGAACAGAGTAGGAATGACAAAGAACAAAGGAGAAAGGGAGCGACAGTGGGAATTTAAAACACTAAATTTTTTTCCTATAAAGTGGGGATACAATTTACACAGAAACCTCCGGCACCCCCACGGGTAGCGCCTTTCAGAGACTGTGTACCATTGTTTGTATGCATTTGTATTACTATTTCGGCAGGGTACAAAAGGCTGTGTGTGATGTGTAGCATTGTTTGTGTGTGATGTGTAGCATTGTTTGTGTGTGATGTGTAGCATTGTTTGTGTGTGATGTGTAGCATTGTTTGTGTGTATTTGTATCACTGTTTGTGTGTATTTGTATCACTGTTTGGGCAGTGTACAAAGGGCTGGTAGCTGCAGTTCACCTTTAATCTGTCTGCACTATTCTCAGTCAAGGTGTGCTGGCCACAGACCGCAGACATTTTGTGAAATAGTACTGCGGGCATGCCAGTGTTTTCTGTTTGTCGAACATGTTGTGACTCCAAGGAGCAATCAGACGGTAATGACTGTTCCTCAATTAAAGTGACATAGTTTCTATCGGTTTACATACAATTGCAGGGTTGCCAACCACTACGGAATTTCCGTAGTTTACTCCGGAAATGAATACGCGGCTACGGAGCTACGCAAATCGAAAATTTACTACGGAAAGTCAATTTTTGACGATAGTATTACAGTTTTAACGAGTTTTATTGAGCGCCTGTGCCTCCCGTAGCACCTCAAGGTCACGGTCATTCGGTTTACGTGCACGGTGTAATAGATCACGCTCCCAGTGCATGTTAGGAAATTCGACTAATCACCTATCCTATCCTATCCTATCCTGTCCCATAACCCGAAGGTCGTAGGGGCACCACAGATGATCGCTTAACCAGCATACTCCATCTTTCTCTGTCCTCAGCAGCCCTCATGGCTTCGCTCAGTGTCAAACCAGTCCATTCTCGAATGTTGTCCTCCCACCTCTTTTTCGGTCTCCCCCTTCTTCTACCTCCTTGCACTGTGCCTTGCAGAATGGTCTTTGCAAGGCCTGATGATCTGGTGACGTGGCCATACCATCGGAGTTTCCGTTTCTTCACCACTGTGAGCAGGTCATCGTGTTGTCCAATGGCTTGTGTGATGGTCTGTCGGACTTCAACGTTGGTGATGTGTTGGGTATAGGAAATGCACAGAAGTCTTCTGTAGCACCTCATCTCCATGCTTTGTATTCTTCGTTGGAGATCTGCTGTGAGGGTCCATGCTTCGCAAGCATATAGGAAGATGGAGATGACCAGAGAGCGCAGCAGTCTTACTTTGGAATGTAGACTGATGGTTCTGTCTTTCCAAATGGGCTTCAACCTTGTCAGGGCAGCAGTTGTTTGTGCGATCCTGGAGAGGACTTCCTGTCGAGACCCATTGTCTGACACAATGGCTCCTAAATATTTGAAGCTGTGCACTGTGTTGAGGAATTGGCCTTGTACTTTGATGTCCGTGTTGATGCCATTGGTGTTGTTGGTCATCATTTTGGTCTTCTCTGCACTTATTTCCATTCCATAAGCTCTGGAGGTGGTGTCAAGCCTCTGTACAAGCTGTTCAAGTTCTTGTTCCTCTCCAGCCAATCCATCAATATCATCCGCAAATCACCATGAAGTGGTTTTGCAAATAGGCCAATCGGTGCACAAAACCTCGACCTTTCTGTGACACTTTCGTTTCCGGGTCACGTTCTACAGCGCGAGAAGACAAGTTTGTGTGCGGCGTATTTTGAATCCATGATGCCAAAAAGAAAGAAAACTAGCGATGAAAGCCCAGAAAAAAAGAAGATGACAGCAAATCAAGAGTACAGGAAAGAGTATTCTGAAAAAGTTCCGTGCATCACTGCGTCATCGAGATCAAAACACAGCGTGTATTGTACAGCGTGCTTGGCAGATTTTAGCATTCAACATGGCGGCTTCCACGATGTAACGCGACACGTGAATGGCAACCGTCACAAAAGTCGTTGCCCTGATCCAGAAAAGTTAGTCCCTGTTCAGTCGGTACCACCTTCTTCAAGCCCGATATGGATCTCTCAATAATTCGTGCGGAAACACTCTTCACGACCTTCGTTGCAGACTGTGTATGCATGTCTTCGTAAAAAAAAAAATGCGAGGACGTATGGCTACTGAAAATGTCATAAAACTACTGAAATTCAGAATTTTTACTACTGAAAACTTTTTGGGGGGTTGGCAACTCTGCAGTTAAATTCTGATGTGAAGAAAAGCTTTTAACTCTCCTGTGTTGCAGGGTAATATTACATCTGTCCTGTCTTGCAGGGTACTACATTTACATCGAGACCTCGTCCCACTCTGCCAACGACACCGCTCGCATTCGCAGTCCCACCTTCTCCACGTCGGATCAAACGTGCGTGACGTTCTGGTACCACATGTATGGCACCAACGTCAACCGCCTGGACATGTTCCTTAGTCTGCCCGGCACACAGTTCGGCACGCAGCGCATGTGGACCAAGTCTGGTAACCAAGGCAACAAGTGGATGCAGGCCCTGGTGGATGTCGGCGCAGCAACAAACGCTCAGGTGAGATACAGAGAGAGACAGAGAGCGAGACAGAGAGAGAGACAGAGACAGAGAGACAGACAGAGAGAGACAGAAAGAGAGACAGACAGAGAGAGACAGAGAGAGAGAGAGAGAGAGAGAGAGAGAGAGAGAGAGAGAGAGAGAGAACGGCAGCACAAAGGAAGGTGTTGGTGAGTAGATAAGCAAGAGAATGACCGGAAAATGAATGAACAGTGTTGTAACGTGTTTCTTGCTGTCAGTGTTGTGACGTGTGACTATTAGTGTTGTGACGTATTTCTTGATGTCAGTTTTGTAGCGTGTTTCTTCTTGTCAGTGTTGTGACGTGTTTCAGTGTTGTGACGTATTTCTTGATGTCAGTGTTATGACGTGTTACTGTCAGTGTTGTAACGTGTTTCTTGCTGTCAGTGTTGTGACGTGTGACTGTCAGTGTTGTGACGCATTTCTTGATGTCAGTGTTGTAATGTGTTTCTTTCTGTCAATGATGTGACGTGTTACTGTCAGTGTTGTGCCGTATTTCTTGATGTCAGTGTTGTGACGTGTTACTGTCGGTGTTGTAACGTGTTTCTTGCTGTCAGTGTTGTGACGCGTGACTGTCAGTGTTGTGACGTATTTTTTTGATGTCAGTGTTGTGACGTGTTACTGTCAGTGTTGTAACGTGTTTCTTGCTGTGAGTGTTGTGACGTGTTACTGTCAGTGTTGTGACGTATTTCTTGATGCCAGTGTTGTGACGTATTTCTTACAGTCAGTATTGTGACGTGTTACTGTCAGTGTTGTGACGTATTTCTTGATGTCAGTGTTGTAACATGTTTCTTACTGTCAGTGTTGTGGCGTGTTACTGTCCGTGTTGTGACGTATTTCTTTATGTCAATGTTGTAACGTGTTTCTTACTGACAGTGTTGTGATGTGTTACTGTCAGTGCTGGGACGTATTTTTTTATGTCAGTGTTGTAACGTGTTTCTTGCTGTCAGTGTTGTGACGTGTTACTGTCAGTGTTGTGACATGTTACTGTCAGTGTTGTGACATATTTCTTGATGTCAGTGTTGTGACGTGTTACTGTCAGTGTTGTGACGTATTTCTTACTGTCATTGTTGTGACGTGTTTTTTACTGTCATTGTTATGACGTCAGTGTTGTGACGTATTTCTTGATGCCTGTTTTGTTACATATTTCTTGATGTCAGTGTTGTGACGTATTCTTACTGTCATTGTTGTCACGTGTTTCTTACTGTCATTGTTATGACGTGTTACTGTCAGTGTTGTGACGTATTTCTTGATGTCAGTGTTGTGACGTATTCTTACTTTCAATGGTGTGACGTATTTCTTACAGTCATTTTGTGACATCACAGTGTTGTGACTATGCAGATTTACTTTGAGGCAGCGCGAGGCAACGGGTTCATGGGTGATATTGCGCTGGATGACATCGTGGTGTACCAAGGCAGCTGTCCAGCACCAGGTAGTTTGTGTTTTGTGGTGTGGATGCTTCTCCTCTGATGAGAACACTTTCTCTCTTCTCTCAGCTCACCCTCTGTTGGACACAAGTGAATGAGTTTGCCATAACCAATATAGTGTCCAAAACAGACCTGTGATTAATGCCTTTATTAGTGTAGGTCTACATTCTTAGCGTTCCTACTTTTTCACATAACAGCACGATAACTCTGTGGGTTCTGGCATTGAATAGAATAGACCCATCAGTTCTAGCAGAAGAAGAAGAAATACTCTCAATTCCCCAAGAAGAAGTTGAAGTAGCAGTGCAATCGCTGAAGAATGGGAAGTCAACGGGAATGGACAACATACCCGCTGAATTGCTCCAAGCAAGAGGAGAAGCTTTGATTGACGCCTTCATTTTCTATAACAAGATCTGGCAGAGTGGAAAGTGGCATACACCTCGAACCCAGTCGCCTGTCATCACTCTTCCCAAAAAGGTAACCTTCAAAGGTTTCCCGGCATGTCGTAAGAGGCGACTAATAGAGGTGATGTCAGCACGGCATCACTTTGCGAAAGTCTTTTACACAAATGTCACTGCCCATGTTCAATGACCACGTACTCGGGGCCAAGGCGAGCCACATTGTACTCGTGGATTTCAGCTGTGGCCAACAGCCTGGAGAGGTTTTGGCCCCGTCAAGCCTTTCTTTCCCAAGACACACCGTGTGATGAAAAGAACAGCTCACCCCATACCGGATCGGTCGTTGCCCGGGTCACCAAGGACCGCACCTTCCGTTGGCCACCAAGACAGAGGTGATAAGTGAGTTACCGATAGCAAGATCCGCACCAGAGCCAACATCGTCACAGGAACCTGGAATGTCTGGAACCTAATTGCGGAGGAAATTTAGAAGAAATGGCCCGCGAGCTGGACCATTATCGATGGCACCCTCTGAGGTATCAGCGAACTGCTCTGGAAAGGCCTAGATGAAACAACGACCAACAAAGACCACACGCTTTATTTCAACGGGAGAGGTGACAGGCACGAACACGGCATTGGATTCTTGGTCCACAAAGACATTCTGGCCACTATCCGGGTTTGTTGCCGCCCAGTGTCCCGTAGACAACATCTATATCATGTGCTCGTAGACTTCAAAAAGGCGTTTGACCGAGTGTGGCATGCTGCTCTGTGGGCAACCATGAGAGTGTACAACATCAGCCCTAAACTTATTGAAGTCATCAAAAGCCTGTATGACCAGGCTACCAGTGCAGTCCTCCACAATAGCGCCTCGGAAACTGGTTAAGAACAACAATCGGTGTGCGTCAGGGATGCCTACTCTCTCTAACACTCTTCAACATCTTCCTAGAGCGCATCGTGTCAGATGCCCTTGCAGCTAACAAAGGCACAGTCAGCATAGGGGGAAGAGCAATCTCCAACCTTCGTTTTGCGGATGACATTGATGGATTGGCTTGAGAGGAACAAGAACTTGAACAGCAGGTACAGAGGCTTGACACCACCTCCAGAGCCTATGGAATGAAAATAAGTGCAGAGAAGACCAAAATGATGACCAACAACACCAATGGCATCAACACGGACATCAAAGTCCAAGGCCAATCCCTCAACACAGTGCATAGTTTCAAATATTTAGGAGCCATTGTATCAGACAATGGGTCCCGACAGGAAGTCTTCTCCAGGATCGCACAAACAACTGCTGCCTTGGCTAGTTTGAAGCCAATTTGGAAAGACAGGACCATCAGTCTATATTCCAAGGTAAGACTGCTGCGCAGCACAAGGGAGCTGTGACAGATGCCGCCACTGAGATCCTCGGCAAGCACCGCACAAAGAAGAAACTGTGGATCACACCTGAACTGTTGGACCTGTGTAACAAACGAAGAGAGATGAAAAGGAAAAAGAACATTTCACAGGGAGCTGATGCACACCGAAAAATCAACAGTGACATCCGAAAAGATATGCACACAGCAAGGCAAAACTGGATAAAAGATCAATGCCAGGAAATAGAGGACAATCTGAACAAGAACAATTCGTGTGAAGCGGCTGACAAGTGTTGCACAGCCCAAGGTCTCCACGATCCAAAGAAAGTTTGGCTTGTGCCTTACAGAAGAACAAGAAGTCTTGGCTAGATGGACAGAGTACTGCTCTGACCTTTACAACCACACACCAAACGGAGACCCATCAGTTCTAGCAGAAGAAGAAAAATGCTCCCAATTCCCCAAGAAGAAGTTGAGGTAGCAGTGCAATCGCTAAAGAATGGGAAATCAACGGGAATGGACAACATACCCGCTGAATTGCTCCAAGCAAGAGGAGAAGCTTTGATTGACGCCCTCGTCATTTTCTATAACAAGATCTGGCAGAGTGGGGTGTGGCATACACAACTCGGACCCAGTCGCTTGTCATCACTCTTCCCAAAAAGGTAACCTTCCAGAGTCAAAACTGCTGCACCATTAGCCTCATCAGCCATCCCAGCAAAGTCGTCCTCAAAACAATACTTAATACTCAACAGATTGTAACCCCAAGCTGAATAAGTCATAGCTGAAGCACAAGTAGGATTCAGGGCAGGGCAAAGTACCACTGAGCAGATTTTCGACTTCAGAATAATTTGTGAGAAATACCTACAGCACCAACATCTATATCATGTGTTTGTAGACTTCAACAAAGCGTTTGACCGAATCCGGCATGCAGCTCTGTGGGCAACCATGAGAGTGTACAACATCAGTCATAACATTATTGAAGTAATCAAAAGTCTGTATGACAAAACTACCAGTGCAGTCCTCCACAGCATAGCCAGTGGGAACTGGTTCAGAACAGTCGGCGTGCATCAAGGATGCCTACTCTCTCCAACACTCTTCAACATCCTCCTGGAGCGCATCATGTCAGATGTCCTTGAACAGCATGAAGCCGCAGGCAGCATAGGGCGTAGACGTGATGGACTGATAGGAGAGGAACAAGAACTTGGACAGCTGATACAGAGGTTTGACACCACCTCCAGAGCCTTTGGAATGGAAATAAGTGCAGAGAAGACCAAAGTGATGACCAACAACACCAATGGCATCAACACGGACAACAAAGTCCAAGGCCAATCCTTCAACAGCTTCAAATATTTAGGAGCATACAGTGTGTGGCATGATCCAGAGCCATAACGACCAGTTTCACTGGACACTGCACAGTGGATCAACGTCCTCTGTCAACACTGGACCAACTAACGAAGTCCTCTCCAGGATAGCACAAACAACTGCTGCCCTTGCAAGGTTGAAGCCCATTTGGAAAGACAGGACCATCAGTCTACACTCCAAGGTAAGGCAGCTGCGATCCCTTGTCATCTCCATCTTCCTATACTCTTGCGAAACATGGATCCTCACATCAGACCTACAACGGAGAATAGAATGCATGGCGAAGAGGTGCTACAGAAGACTTTTGGGTATTTCCTATACCCAGCACATCACCAAGGATGACGTCCGACAGACCATCACACAAGCCATTGGACAACACGATGACTTTCTTTCAGTGAGGAAACGGAAATTTCGATGGTATGGCCACATCACTCGGCTTTTATTAATCGGCAGTTAAGGGGTTAGCTCTTTCTTTTGTAGTCACATGTGTAGGCCGGAATATGGCTTGACTTTAACCTGTTCTAAAGAGTCTGTCACGTCACCCGAGTGGGTACCGCGACGTCAGCTCAAATAGCGAGTGAAAGGGATAAAAACTCAAACAAAAAAACTAACACAAAATGCCAGATAGACAATCACACTTTTATTCAACAATCAAACACGCATACACAGGACAATGGGGTGCTAAACCACCCTCCACCCCTATCAAGACCCCCAACCCAGTATTTACTAACAGTTACCTCCCTTGTTTAACTGAAAAACCAGAACTATACATTAACAGATTTCCCACAACAATGTGCAGCAAATAGCAATAAACGATCAAATTCAAAATCAAGACAATTCTCAACTGAATAACCAGAGCTGCAAATCTTAGAAATTCAAACATATCACCAAAGCTAGCTTACAGTTCAGAAGCTCTGTTTAGAAACTGTCAGTTATTCAGCGCTCAGTAGGAGCTAAAGCAGTTATTCACACGACATGATGAAGTAATTTACATTAAATAAATGAAGTATGTTTTTAGGTGCGTGTCGTGCAAATCTGTGTGTGCGTGGGGTGGTGCGTGTAGTTCCTGTGGCAAATGGAGACTCCAACGGCGGCGCCCACAGTCCCGAAGAAAGACGTGGCGGTGGTGGTGAAGAGACCCGACAACGTCCACACTCCACGGCTGCAAAGGCAGAGGTTCCAAGCGGATGCACACACGGCACGGTGGTACGGCCACGTCACGTAAAAGTGTAGAACTATACCAGAGGTAGAAGTAGAGGAAGAAGTGGAAGTAATGGCGGTGGAGAACTACCAGAACATGTTGATACAGTGACGATGGTAGTCAGACATACATGCATGCATCATCATCATCATCAGATCATCAAATCAGCCCAATCCTTTTAAGTTCTCGGCTTGTGATAACACCCACAACACGGTACAAAATACAGTACAGTACGGCACACACACTGGTTAGTTGAGTGTCAATTCGTTATTTGGCTAATTGCTAGCTATGCATCAGGACATCTCAATTCTGACGAAGAAATTGAGCCTTGGCAGGTGCCCAATCGAGGACTACACAACCTTAGGACAGAACCCTACATTTATTTCCAATAAATGGCGATTACAATCCTCCTACCACAGACTTTTAGACATTCTTACCCCGACGAGGGCGTAAGACCTTGGGTGGTTCGAAACACAACGAACAATCTACCCTTACAGAAGAACCTAATTCTTGTCTGACACACAGTCACAAAGTTACTTCTGTCTAAAGACTGACCTCTCGCAAAAAGCTCCACATTGACTCTGCCCTACCAAACACACACCAGGCCACAGGTAAACGGTCGAGTCGAGTTCAGTAACCCCCTTCCTAATTCAGCATATGCCCTTTTCCGCGTTATGCACGTGGATCCAGAGATACTTACATCTTTCATACTCAATAAAGAAAACTGCCGATCTATCTATATACACCGCATAGTAGAGATGTGCAACTTTGCACGAAATATAGCTATCTCTAATATGTGCTGAAACTCGTGTCGTCACAGAGTCTATGATATATCCGTTCTTAGCTGGGTGCTTGTTGTGCGATGTTTTATCTCACGATCCAGGTTTAAAGTGCTTTGGATTCATCTTAAGCTTAAAGTAGAAGCATTAAACTCTCACTATAGTGATGCTGTCTATTATCGCATGAGCCTTAACCATCACTCATCACCTGGCCCTATTTAAAACATTGCTTATGACGCATGTTTTAGCCACCTGCGACTTTGAAGACCAGACAGTGTGCGGCATGATCCAGAGCCATAACGACCAGTTTGACTGGACACTGCACAGTGGATCAACGTCCTCTGTCAACACTGGACCCACCAACGATCACACCTACGGCACTCCTCAAGGTAATAGTCTAGAACCCTACAATCACTACTACGTACTGTAGTAGTCAAATGAAGTGTGGAAGGAGAACACGTGGTGTTTACATGTCACCCCATTGATCCCAACATAACCACTGTAGTGTAATAATAATTATTATTTATTCATAATGCTATACAATACTACACAACACAATAGTATACAACACAATACTATACAACACAATACTACACAACACAATAGTATACAACACAATACTATACAACACAATACTACACAACAATAGTATACAACACAATACTATACAACACAATACTACACAACACAATAGTATACAACAATAGTATACAACACAGAACTATACAACACAATACTATACAACACAATACTATACAACACAGTACTATACAACACAATACTATACAACACAGTACTATACAGCACAGTACTATACAACACAATACTATACAACACAGTACTATACAACACAATACTATACAACACAATACTATACAACACAGTACTATACAACATAATACTATACAACACAATACTATACAACACAGTACAATACAACACAGTACTATACAGCACAATAGTATACAACACAATACTATACAACACAGTACAATACAACACAATATTATACAACACATTACTATATAACACAATACAATGCATCACAATACTAAACAACACAATACCATATAACACAATACTAAACAACACAATACAATGCATCACAATACAATGCAACACAATACTATACAACACAATGCTATACAACACAATACAATGCATCACAATACAATGCAACACAATACTATACAACACAGTAATATACAACACAATACTTTACAAAATGCAATGCATCACAATACAATGCATCACAATACAAAGCATCACAATACAATTCATCACAATACAACACAATACTAAACAACACAATACCATACAACACAATACTAAACAACACAATACAATACATCACAATACAATGCAACACAATACTATACAACACAATGCTATACAAAACAATACAATGCATCACAATACAATGCAACACAATACTATACAACAATACTATACATAAAAATACAATACAACACAATACTATACAACACAATACAATGCATCACAATACAATTCAACACAGTACAATACAATACAACACAATACAATGCATCACAATACAATACAATACAGTACAATGCAACAAAACATAATAATAATAATAACAGGCAATTTATACAGCGCTTTCCAAAATCACAAAACGCTTTACACAAACAAATGTAAACACAGCATGCATACATTGGTCAATAACAGGCAACCACATACGCATCCCAGCACACACACACACACACACCTCCCCACCCCCCAAAAAAACAAACAAACAAAAAAAACACCAACTTTATTACCCTAAAAGGAATTACATCGGGCGCAGAATCGCATTTTAAAAGCATATACATTAAGAATGCACAATAATCCATTTACATCCACATCACGCTCATGGTAAACATTATTCCAACTCACTCTCTCCCACATACACACCAATACACACACATTAATTAAAGCTGAGCGAGCCGAACATTTGAAAACCTTTTTATTACAGAGTATCACAGAGTACCACAGAGTACCACAGAGTATCACAGAGTACCACAGAGTACCACAGAGTATCACAGAGTACCACAGAGTATCACAGAGTACAACAGAGTACCACTGGGTATCACAGGGTATCACAGAGCAGAGATAACGGGATTATAATACATGATTTTTTAAAAAGCAAACGAAATCCACTATCACAGTCAAGCATCACAATGATAATTTCTATAGATACAAATGCAAGGATAAAAAAGACCACACTTAGGAAACACGCATGCACTCTCCTCAATGCAATACTTTACCAACAAACAGTAAAGTTACCTATTGCCTGATGCCTGCTTCATGAACTCGATTCACTTTCTTGACTATACATGTATAATATGTTTAGACTGTTTTGTTTTGTACAGTCCTTGGGTCTTACTGATGAAAGTTTTAGTCTAGTAAACCGAAAATTTTAACGCCTACTGCCCAGGTGTTGTAGTTGGTTTTATTATCATCATCTTGCTACAAGGCAGAGGATAAAGTATAACCAAGTTGGAAGTGGCAGAAGATTGGTACTGATGATTTGTCATGCTGATATTTGGACGTGCTGTATTAGCACATATACTGTAATAGTAGTCTACAGTGGAAAGCCATCACACCTACAGTAATAGTGATAGTAGTAGCAGTAGGGTAAGGACGAAACAGGCCGTGAAACCTTTATGAATGTCCTATCTGATCTTCACTTTGCTTGGGCCTATATGCAGATCATTTTCCTATTGGTATTACTCATCAAAGCAATAGTAATAGTAGTCCACAGTGTAAAGCCATACACACCACCACACGTACAGTAACAGTAGTCTACAGTGTAAAGCCATACACACCACCACACGTACAGTAACAGTAGTCCACAGTGGAAAGCCATACACACCACCACACGTACAGTAACAGTAGTCTACAGTGTAAAGCCATACACACCACCACACGTACAGTAACTGTAGTCTACAGTGTAAAGCCATACACACCACCACACGTACAGTAACTGTAGTCTACAGTGTAAAGCCATACACACCACCACACGTACAGTAACAGTAGTCTACAGTGTAAAGCCATACACACCACCACACGTACAGTAACAGTAGTCTACAGTGTAAAGCCATACACACCACCACACATACAGGAACAGTAGTCTACAGTCTAAATTCACACCCTATACATACATACAAATAGCTATATAGATCTAGACATAAACAGTGTGCTTGTTGTGCACAGGTCACTATATGTCCATGGAGACATCAGCAACCATGGCACAGTTGTACACGAAGCCCTACGACCCCACCAGATACGCCACCTGCTTCACCTTCTGGTATTACATGAACGGAACCACAGGTGGGACACTCAATATTTATCATACCAAGGAAGGGGCAGACCTCAGCCACCAGCCCATCTGGACAGCTTCAGGGAACCAGGGACCCAACTGGAGAGTGGCTTCACTCAACGTCAACGCAACATCCAGCAAATTCCAGGTCCGGCAACTACAGTAGTCATCACGGTGATAATGGTGAAGCCAGATGGTGAAACGGGGGATGATAATGGTGATGCCAGATGGTGAAACGGGGGGTGATAATGGTGATGCCAGATGGTGAAACGGGGGATGATAATGGTGATGCCAGATGGTGAAACGGGGGGTGATAATGGTGATGCCAGATGGTGAAACGGGGGGTGATGATGGTGATGCCAGATGGTGAAACGGGGGATGATAATGGTGATGCCAGATGGTGAAACGGGGGATGATAATGGTGATGCCAGATGGTGAAACGGGGGATGATAATGGTGATGCCAGATGGTGAAACGGGGGATGAGCATGGTGATAGTGATGTGAACAACGACGCATAATTGGGATTTTTAAAAAACATTTTTTGTAGGGGTGGGGGTCACTTTTTTGTCCTTTTTTATCTGGAGATTTTGGGCCGCCTTCCCTTGCTATCCTATCCTATCCTATCCTATCCTATCCTATCCTATCCTATCCTATCCTATCCTATCCTATCCTATCCTATCCTATCCCGTAACTCTGAGGTCGTTTGGGCACTACAGATGTTTGTTTAACCAGCATACTCCATCTTTCTCTGTCCTCAGCAACCCTGATGGCCTCGCTCAATGTCAAGCCAGTCCATTCTCGAATGTTGTCCTCCCACCTCTTTTTCGGTCTCCCTCTTCTTCTAACTTCTTGCACTGTGCCTTGCAGGATCGTCTTTGCGAGACCTGATGATCTGGCGACGTGGCCATACCATCGGAGTTTCCGTTTCTTCACCGCTGTGAGCAGGTCATCGTGTTGTCCAATATCTTGTGTGATGGTCTGTCGGACTTCATCGTTGGTGATGTGCTGGGTATAGGAAATGCCCAGAAGGCGTCTGTAGCACCTCATCTCCTTGCTTTGTATTCTTCATTGTAGATCTGCTGTGTGGGTCCATGTTTCGCAAGCGTATAGGAAGATGGAGATGACAAGGGAGCGCAGCAGCATTACCTTGGAATGTAGACTAATGGTCTTGTCTTTTCAAATGGGCTTCAACCTTGCCAGGGCAGCAGTTGTTTGTGCGATCCTGGAGAGGACTTCCTGTCGGGACCCATTGTCTGATACAATGGCTCCTAAATATTTGAAACTATGCACTGTGTTGAGGGATTGGCCTTGGACTTTTATGTCCGTTTTGATGCCATTGGTCATCATTTTGGTCTTTTCTGCACTTATTTCCATTCCATAGGCTCTGGAGGTGGTGTCAAGCCTCTGTACCAGCTGTATAAGTTCTTGTTCCTCTCCAGCCAATCCATCAATGTTATTGGCAAAACGAAGGTTGGAGATTGCTGTACCCCCTATGCTGACTGTGTCTTCGTGATCTGCAAGAGCATCTAACATGATGCGCTCTAGGAAGGTGTTAAAGTGGGTTTGGGAGAATTGGCATCTTTGATGCACACCGATTGTTGTTCTTAACCGGTTTCCGATGGTGCTGTTATGGAGGACTGCACTGGTAGCCTTGTCATACAGGCTTTTGATGACTTCAATAATTTTAAGGCTGATGTTGTACATTCTCATGGTTGCCCAGAGAGCTGCATGCCAGACTCTATCAAACGCCTTCTTGAAGTCTACGAACACGTGATATAGATGTTGTGCTGTAGGTATTTCTCGCAGATTATTCTGAGGCTGAAAATATGTTCAATGGTACTTTGCCCTGCCCTGAATCCTGCTTGTTCTTCAACTATGATTAGTTCAGCTTGGAGTATCAAGCTGTTGAGTATTATTTTCAGGAGGACCTTGCTGGGATGGCTGATGAGGGTGATGGTGCGGTAATTTTCACACTCCTGAAGGTTACCCTTTTTGGGAAGAGTGATGAAAAGCGACTGGGTCCATGGTGTAGGCCACTCCCCACTCTGCCAGATCTTGTTACAAATAATGGTGAGGGCGTCAATCATAGCTTGTCCTCCTGCTTGAAGCAGTTCCGCGGGTAAGTTGTCCACTTTTACTAGGGGAGCAAACAGGAGTAGCCAGAGAAAACCCCTGAGACGTTGCCAGGGTCGAAAGTTAATACCCTTCGGAGAAACACAACTCCCAGAGGCGAGATCGATCCCACACCTTTCATGCACCATTGGTTTCTAGCCTGTGGACAAGGCAAGTTAATTCCTCCTTAGACCACAATGCTCGCCTGATAATAATGATGATTGATAATGATGTTGATAATGTTGTTGACAATGACGACAACTACGGATGATAATGGCGACGGATAATGACGATGACTGATGACGGATGACTGTAATGATGGCAGTGAGAGATGGTGATGATAAATAGGACATTAATTATAAACATAATTGTGTCTTTCAGATGGTGTTTGAAGGCAGTTTGGATACTACCGGCAGCATCGCCATTGATGACGTCAGCATGGCCTCAACCAGCTGCCTGGGACTGGTGGATTGCACTTTTGAGGACGGCAGCACATGTAGTTGGGTACAGAGCAAGAGCGACAACTTTGATTGGCTGGTCAACAGGGGTGCCACCGGCTCCATCAACACCGGACCCTCCAACGACCATACCCTGGGCACACCAGCTGGTAAGCCGTCTCTTCCACATCTTTAGTTTTGTGTTAGTTACTGTGTGGCTGTAATACTGATTTAGTTTTGTGTTAGTTACTGTGTGGCTGTAATACTGATTTAGTTTTGTGTTAGTTACTGTGTGGCTGTAATACTGATTTAGTTTTGTGTTAGTTACTGTGTGTCTGTAATACTGATTTAGTTTTGTGTTAGTTATGGTGTGGCTGGATTACTGATTTAGTTTTGTGTTAGTTACTGTGTGGCTGTAATACTGATTTAGTTTTGTGTTAGTTACTGTGTGGCTGTAATACTGATTCAGTTTTGTGTTAGTTACTATGTGGTTGTAATACTGATTTCGTGTTGTGTACAATTTACTGTGTGGCTGTAATACTGATTTAGTTTTGTGTACAAGTTACTGTGTGGCTGTTATACTGATTTAGTTTTGTGTTAGGTACTGTGTGGCTATAATACTGATTTAGTTTTGTGCTAGGTACTGTGTGGCTGTAATACTGATTTAGTTTTGTGTTAGGTACTGTGTGGCTGTAATACTGATTTAGTTTTGTGTACAGGTTACTGTGTAGCTGTAATACTGATTTATTTTTGTGTTCAATTTACTGTGTGACTGTAATACTGCTTTAGTTTCTGTACAAGTTATGTTGTAGTCGTAATACTGATTTATTTTTGTGTACAAGTTATGTTGTAGTCATAATACTGATTTGTTTTTGTGTACAAGTTATGTTGTAGTCGTAATACTGATTTATTTTTGTGTACACGTTATGTTGTAGTCGTAATACTGATTTGTTTTTGTGTACAAGTTATGTTGTAGTCGTAATACTGATTTATTTTTGTGTACAAGTTAGTTATGTTGTAGTCGTAATACTGATTTATTGTTTTGTATTGTTGGTTGTTGGTTGTTTTATTTACGCCTTTTCCACCAAAGATGATAAGACACTATTGTTTTGTACAAGTTATGTTGTAGCCATAATAGTGATTTATTTGTGTGTACAAGTTTGTTGGTGGCTGTAACATTGAAACCATTTAGCTGTCCACATCTTTATGTTGGTGGCTGTAACATTAAAACCATTTAGCTGTCCACATCTTTATGTTGGTGGCTGTAACATTAAAACCATTTAGCTGTCCACATTTTTATGTTGGTGGCTGTAACATTAAAACCATTTAGCTGTCCACATCTTTATGTTGATGGCTGTAACATTAAAACCATTTAGCTGTCCACATCTTTATGTTGGTGGCTGTAACATTAAAACCATTTAGCTGTCCACATCTTTATGTTGGTGGCTGTAACATTAAAACCATTTAGCTGTCCACATTTTTATGTTGGTGGCTGTAACATTAAAACCATTTAGCTGTCCACATCTTTATGTTGATGGCTGTAACATTAAAACCATTTAGCTGTCCACATCTTTATGTTGGTGGCTGTAACATTAAAACCATTTTTGATTGATTGATTGATTGATTGTTGCTTTAGGTCCAGCGGACTCTTACGAGCCAAATCAGGACCGGACAACCCCCGAGCCGCATAAAAGATCTGCTGAAACAACCCTAGTGGGAAAATTGAATGCCCTCCACCGGCCAGTCACTTTACAATAAAGACATCCCACGCAGGGGATGGCTGAGGCTTTACCCCAACTACTCGAACCCCCGGTTACAAAAACAAAATAGAATACAAACATCATTATAAATCATCAACAAAACACATACATATAAAATGCCTATAGTGCTAAATAATAACATCATAGGAAGCCCTAGTGACCACCCGGCAGAAAGCGTCCAACACTCCCAAGCTGATCCAACAGACCTCATACACAAACAAGGAGTCTTGTCCAGGAAGAGTTTTCAAGAAAAAAGGTAGATCATTGATCTAGCGAAGAAGAAGATAGTATAGCAGAGTGATAGGACAGATCAGGAATGGGAAAGAGCAAATGAGGAAGACAGCGACAGTGGGAATTTAAAGCACTAAATTTCCAGAAAGTGGGGATACTATTTATACTCGGGAAGAGAGGGGACTATAAACTGATACATACATACATATATATACATACATCTTTATGTTGGTGGCTGTAACATTAAAACCATTTAGCTGTCCACATATTTATGTTGGTGGCTGTAACATTAAAACCATTTAGCTGTCCACATATTTATGTTGGTGGCTGTAACATTAAAACCATTTAGCTGTCCACATCTTTAAGACACCCACCACTCCCACGTTGCACATCAATTGACAGAGCAACAGTTGTTTGGTTGTGACATCACTGTTCTGTGCGCTGTAGGTGAGTACCTGTACATTGAGACCAGCGCCCCACAGAGACCAGGGCAGGTGGCAGTGCTGATCTCACAGGCCTTGACCCCCGTGGACTTCATAGATGATTACTGCTTCACGTTCTGGTACCACATGTACGGCGCCACCATCGGCACGCTCAACGTGGCAATGTGTTACACGGATCCCAGCGAATACGTCAACATGGGCGTCTTCAGCGTGAGCGGCAATCAGGGCAACAGATGGCAACAAGGCTTCTTGCCTATCTCTCTCCCCATGGGTAGCTTTGTGGTCAGTGCCACCTTCTCTTTTCTTACACACTGTACGTTGGGTTGGTTTATGTTTTGTAAGGACCTCGCTTTGGTTTATTTTTTACTCGCATGCAGAGCAATGTGAGTCTAATGTACTTACCCCCAAAATTAAATTTTCTACACTTTTGCAAATCTGCGTGAGATGAGTCCTAAATATTCCAAATATGATATTAAAAAATGTCTGTCCATCCATCCGTCTATCTGTCCGTCCATCCGTGCAAAACTTTAAAGTGGATAATTATTCTGAACCTATTTTATCAATCACAGCGATTTTGTATAGCCACGAGAGCTTGAAAATTGTCAGTGATCGAATGGCTTAACTTCAAGTTGAAGTCACAGGGTCAACAAATATTAGTTTTAAAAAAAAATCAACCTTGCTTCACAAAATGTATCTCCTCCTTCCCCCCCCCCACCCCTCACCTCCGTTCTTCCCCGCCCTTCCTCCTCCTCCCCCCAACTTATTGATAGTGGACTAATGTTATTGATAGTGGACTAATGTTATTGATAGTGGACTAATGTTATTGATAGTGGACTAATGTTATGTTATTGATAGTGGACTAATGTTATTGATAGTGGACTAATGTTATTGATAGTGGACTAATGTTATTGATAGTGGACTAATGTTATTGATAGTGGACTAATGTTATTGATAGTGGACTACTGTTATTGATAGTGGACTAATGTTATTGATAGTGGACTAATGTAATTGATAGTGGACTAATGTTATGTTATTGATAGTGGACTAATGTTATGGATAGTGGACTAATGTTATAGTGGACTACTGTTATTGATAGTGGACTAATGTTATTGATAGTGGACTAATGTTATGTTATTGATAGTGGACTAATGTTATTGATAGTGGACTAATGTTATTGATAGTGGACTAATGTTATGTTATTGATAGTGGACTAATGTTATTGATAGTGGACTAATGTTATTGATAGTGGACTAATGTTATTGATAGTGGACTAATGTTATTGATAGTGGACTAATGTTATTGATAGTGGACTAATGTTATTGATAGTGTTATTGATAGTGGACTAATGTTATTGATAGTGGACTACTGTTATTGATAGTGGACTAATGTTATTGATAGTGGACTAATGTTATTGATAGTGGACTACTGTTATTGATAGTGGACTAATGTTATTGATAGTGGACTAATGTTATTGATAGTGGACTAATGTTATTGATAGTGGACTAATGTAATTGATAGTGGACTAATGTTATTGATAGTGTTATTGATAGTGGACTAATGTTATTGATAGTGGAGTAATGTTATTGATAGTGGAGTAATGTTATTGAAAGTGGACTAATGTTATTGATAGTGGACTAATGTTATTGATAGTGGACTAATGTTATGTTATTGATAGTGGACTAATGTTATTGATAGTGTTATTGATAGTGGACTAATGTTATTGATAGTGTTATTGATAGTGGACTAATGTTATTGATAGTGTTATTGATAGTGGACTAATGTTATTGATAGTGGAGTAATGTTATTGATAGTGGAGTAATGTTATTGATAGTGGACTAATGTTATTGATAGTGGACTAATGTTATTGATAGTGGACTAATGTTATGTTATTGATAGTGGACTAATGTTATTGATAGTGGACTAATGTTATTGATAGTGGACTAATGTTATTGATAGTGGACTAATGTTATTGATAGTGGACTAATGTTATTGATAGTGGACTAATGTAATTGATAGTGGACTAATGTTATGTTATTGATAGTGGACTAATGTTATTGATAGTGGACTAATGTTATTGATAGTGGACTAATGTTATTGATAGTGGACTAATGTTATTGATAGTGGACTACTGTTATTGATAGTGGACTAATGTTATTGATAGTGGACTAATGTTATGTTATTGATAGTGGACTAATGTTATTGATAGTGGACTAATGTTATTGATAGTGGACTAATGTTATGTTATTGATAGTGGACTAATGTTATTGATAGTGGACTAATGTTATTGATAGTGGACTAATGTTATTGATAGTGGACTACTGTTATTGATAGTGGACTAATGTTATTGATAGTGGACTAATGTTATTGATAGTGGACTAATGTAATTGATAGTGGACTAATGTTATGTTATTGATAGTGGACTAATGTTATTGATAGTGGACTAATGTTATTGATAGTGGACTAATGTTATTGATAGTGGACTAATGTTATTGATAGTGGACTAATGTAATTGATAGTGGACTAATGTTAGTATTGATAGTGGACTAATGTTATTGATAGTGGACTAATGTTATGTTATTGATAGTGGACTAATGTTATTGATAGTGGACTAATGTAATTGATAGTGGACTAATGTTATTGATAGTGGACTAATGTTATTGATAGTGGACTACTGTTATTGATAGTGGACTAATGTTATTGATAGTGGACTAATGTTATTGATAGTGGACTAATGTTATTGATAGTGGACTAATGTTATGTTATTGATAGTGGACTAATGTTATTGATAGTGGACTAATGTAATTGATAGTGGACTAATGTTATTGATAGTGGACTAATGTTATGTTATTGATAGTGGACTAATGTTATTGATAGTGGACTAATGTTATTGATAGTGGACTAATGTTATTGATAGTGGACTAATGTAATTGATAGTGGACTAATGTTTTATTGATAGTGGACTAATGTTATTGATAGTGGACTACTGTTATTGATAGTGGACTAATGTTATTGATAGTGGACTAATGTTATTGATAGTGGACTAATGTTATTGATAGTGGACTAATGTTATGTTATTGATAGTGGACTAATGTTATTGATAGTGCACTAATGTTATTGATAGTGGACTAATGTTATGTTATTGATAGTGGACTAATGTTATTGATAGTGGACTAATGTTATGTTATTGATAGTGGACTAATGTTATTGATAGTGGACTAATGTTATTGATAGTGGACTAATGTTATGTTATTGATAGTGGACTAATGTTATTGATAGTGGACTAATGTTATTGATAGTGGACTAATGTAATTGATAGTGGACTAATGTTATGTTATTGATAGTGGACTAATGTTATTGATAGTGGACTACTGTTATTGATAGTGGACTAATGTTATTGATAGTGGACTAATGTTATTGATAGTGGACTAATGTTATTGATAGTGGACTAATGTAATTGATAGTGGACTAATGTTATTGATAGTGGACTAATGTTATTGATAGTGGACTAATGTTATTGATAGTGGACTAATGTTATTGATAGTGGACTAATGTTATGTTATTGATAGTGGACTAATGTTATTAATAGTGGACTAATGTTATTGATAGTGGACTAATGTTATTGATAGTGGACTAATGTTATGTTATCGATAGTGGACTAATGTTATTGATAGTGGACTAATGTTATTGATAGTGGACTAATGTTATTGATAGTGGACTAATGTTATTGATAGTGGACTAATGTTATGTTATTGATAGTGGACTAATGTTATTGATAGTGGACTAATGTTATTGATAGTGGACTAATGTTATGTTATTGATAGTGGACTAATGTTATTGATAGTGGACTAATGTTATTGATAGTGGACTAATGTTATTGATAGTGGACTAATGTTATTGATAGTGGACTAATGATTTTTGTATTCATGACAGCTGTCAATGAAACACACCAATCGTGCAAGTTTAGTCAACCTCACGTCAAGGTCAAGGTCACTGGAGTTGTCCGATTTCAGTTCATAAGGGTACCTTGAATTGACCTTGACCCTACACTATCAGAAATATAAAGTCATAACTTGTATTTAGAGATCATAGATTGATCTTTCACATATGTTCCGTTTTTATGTTGATCTTGAAGGCCAAGGACA
The DNA here is from genome assembly GCA_036898135.1 of Oncomelania hupensis. Taxonomy (NCBI): domain Eukaryota; kingdom Metazoa; phylum Mollusca; class Gastropoda; order Littorinimorpha; family Pomatiopsidae; genus Oncomelania; species Oncomelania hupensis. Next base: position 73,097,928 of record CM072517.1, read on the forward strand.
TTTTAGGCCTTGTGATAAACGTCAAAATATATCATTTTATAGTGTGATGGTCCTATATTTGACCCACAGATATTATATATATCAGCATTTTGTTATTTGATCATACATGCACCTTAGAGGCGTGTGAAAGGCAAGGTCATCGAAGGTCAAGGTCATTGAAAGGTCACTGTTATTTTTGACATAAATAATAGAACTTCTGCTGTAGTTTATTTGATTATATATGAGTGTTGACGTGAAACCCGGACTATTGTCAGTTTGGTATAGACCATTCAATGTGTTTGTTTACTATTATAGACCATTGGTTTATTGCTTTGTTTCCTATAGACAGACCATGTGATGTGTCTCTTATAGACTGCTTTTTTTGTGTCCAACAGATTCAGATATCGGCTAGTGTGGGCAATGGATACGCGGGTGACATAGCCCTGGATGACTTCAAATTTTACCAACAGTCTTGCACTGGAGGTACGTGTCTGCTTACTCTGATCTGTGCCTGGCCTATGCAGACCCGTACCTATACAGACCCGTACCTGGCCTATATAGACCCATACCTGTCCTATGTGACCCGTACCTTGCATGTAAAAAGTGGTCCGTAGGACATTGGAGTGGGGAGAGGGGTTGAGATAAGGGGGAGGGAGGGAGGGGGAAGAGAGAGGGTGAAATGGGTGGGGAGGTGGTTGGAAAAAATGGGTTTAAAAAAGTGTTTGGAAAAAGTGGGTTTTAAAAAGTGTTTGGAAAAAGTGGGTTTTAAAAAGTGTTTGGAAAAATGGGTTTAAAAAAGTGTTTGGAAAAAGTGGGTTTAAAAAAGGTTTTTGGAAAAAGGTTTTAAAAAGTGTTTGGAAAAAGTGGGTTTAAAAAGTGTTTGGAAAAAGTGGGTTTAAAAAAGTGTTTGGAAAAAGTGGGTTTAAAAAAGTGTTTGGAAAAAGTGGGTTTAAAACAGTGTTTGGAAAAAGTGGGTTTTAAAAAGTGTTTGGAAAAAGTGGGTTTTTAAAAGTGTTTGGAAAAAGTGGGTTTTTAAAAGTGTTTGGAAAAAGACAGGATTTAAAGTGACACTCTTTATAGCGTGTTATTTCAAACTATCCAATCTCCATAAATACACATAAATACACACAAATTCATAAGATTATTATTAATAAAAATAGATTAAACACAAAACGCACATCCAATCAACGAATCAGGCAAGCATCCAAGCAAGACGTTATTGTGATGGAGAACGAATTAAATGATCGGAGAACACGTTTTATAACCTAAAAAACAAGAAGTCTTTACTGACTGACGCCTGTATTTAAATCTTTTGAAAATCGTACATTTTTATCACTTTAGGTTGCTATGGGCCTATGCGTCGCCTCTCTATTGGACCGTGCAGACATAACTGGCTTTGAATCAGCATCGGTGATCTCCAGAAGAAAATTTATCATTATTCGTACGGGCACTGCTCAAATATTAATCTGACCCCAATTTTCAACCACACGTTGTTCTGTAATCAAAGATGAAAGTGTTCCCGAAATTGAATCGTCAGACTGTCGTAACAGTACTTTACGTCATAGTGTTCTAATACCTGTAGTCTTTTGAGAACGCACGTGAGCGATGGAGAGAAACAGAGAGGGGAGGGGGGGGGGAAGAGGGAAATGGAGGGGGTCGGAGAGAGGTTAAAACATTTTTATTTATTTATTTATTTTGGGGGGGGGGGGGGGGGGGGGGGCCAAAAAGCGGTCCGGCTTTGGCCGTTGTGGGCGATATGGTCCTGCATCAAGCACTATGTAAATTGCCTGCAAGTTTTAGCCTGTACAAGAAAAATGATTGAAATTTGTTTGGTTAACCTGATTGGCTGAAATGTAGAATTGTATCGACCGCATGCTGGCCTGACTAGCGGTGACTTCTTTTTCAGTCTGACGTGGCTGTGTTGATGTTTTCAGTGAACCAGTCTCAGGCCAACGGTCCATCCACATGCACCTCCAGTAAGTTTCAGTGCGCCAGTGGACAGTGCATCGACGCCTTCAGACGCTGTGACTTCCACACAGACTGCGATGACAACAGTGACGAGACTGTGTGCTACAGCATGACAACCTGCACATTCTCTACTGACTTCTGTGGATGGACTGAACAAGTAAGTTGGCACTCACATTCATTTTTGCTTGAGAGATGTTACAGTTATTGCTGGCTGGTGGAATGTCCTGACGTTGTTGTCACCTATAACTGACGGATCTCTGTCAGCGTAGCAAATGCACATTGTTGACTGTAAACAGTTCTTTACCTTTGACTAGTGTAGTACATTGACTGGTGTAGAACTTTGACTAGTATAGTACATTGACTAGTGTAGTACTTTTGCTAGTGTAGTACTTTGACTAGTGCAGTAGAATGACTAGTGTAGTACTTTGACTAGTGTAGTACATTGATTAGTACACTGAATAGTGTAGTACATTGACTAGTGTAGTACTTTGAATGGTGTAGTACTTTGATTAGGTTGTAGTATGTTGACTAGTATAGTACATTGACTAGTGTAGTACATTGACTACTGTAGTACATTGACTAGTGTAGTACATTGACTAGTGTAATACTTTGACTAGTGTAGTACATTGACTAGTGTTATACATTGACTAGTGTAGTACATTGACTAGTGTAGTACATTGACTAGTGTTGTACTATGACTAGTGTTGTACATTGACTAGTGTTGTACATTGACTAGTGTAGTACTTTGACTACTGTAGTACATTGACTCATGTAGTACTTTGACTAGTGTGGTACATTGACTAGTGTAATACTTTGACTAGTGTAGTAGTTTGACTAGTGTATTACATTGACTAAGTAGTACATTAACTAGTGTAGTACATTGACTAGTGTTGTACATTGACTTGTGCAGTACTTTGACTAGTGTAGTACTTTGACTAGTGTTGTACATTGACTAATGTAGTACTTTGACTACTGTAGTACATTGACTCATGTAGTACTTTGACTAGTGTAGTATATTGACTAGTGTAATACTTCGACTAGTGTATTACATTGACTAGTAGTACATTGACTAGTGTAGTACATTGACTAGTGTTGTACATTGACTAGTGTTGTACCTTGACTAGTGTTGTAAATTGACTAGTGTTGTACATTGACTAGTGTAGTACTTTGACTAGTGCAGTACTTTGAGTAGTGTAGTACTTTGACTAGTGTAGTACATTGACTAATGTAGTACTTTGACTAGTGAAGTACATTGACTAGTGTAGTACTTTGACTAGTGTAGTACATTGACTAGTGTTGTATGTTGAATAGTATAGTATATTGACTAGTGTGGTACATTGACTTGTGTTGTACTTTGACTAGTGTAGTACATTGACTAGGTTAGTACGTTGACTAGTGTTGCACATTGACTAGTGTTGTATATTGACTAGTGTAGTACTTTGACTAGTGTAGTACTTTGACTAACTGGTGTAATACTTTGACTAGTGTAGTACAGGACTATGTACTAACATCTTCCCTCTATCTCAGGAACCAGATGCAGAACAGTGGAAGCGTGGGCGACCTTCAGACATTTCCAGCTACAACTCACCTCCCTTGACTGATGGAGATGGGGCCACCAACGGCTACTTCATCTACATGGCGGACCTGGCCAACCAGAACACGCAGGGCCTGGCGGACCTGATTGCCAGTCAGATGTACAACAACTCTGGTGCTCAATGCACTCTGACCTTCTCCTACTGGATACAAGGTACAAATAGCTCCACTTCTCTCTAGCGCACAATGTACTCTGACCTCTTACTGGATACAAAGTACAAATAGCTCCATTTCTCTCTGGTGCACAATGCACTCTGACCTCTTACTGGATACAAGGTACAAATAGCTCCATTTCTCTCTGGTGCACAATGTACTCTGACCTCTTACTGGTGGATACAAGGTACAAATAGCTCCATTTCTCTCTGGTGCACAATGTACTCTGACCTCTTACTGGATACAAGGTACAAATAGCTCCACTTCTCTCTGGTGGTGCACAATGCACTCTGACCTCTTACTGGTGGATACAAGGTACAAATAGCTCCATTTCTCTCTGGTGCACAATGTACTCTGACCTCTTACTGGATACAAAGTACAAATAGCTCCACCTCTCTGGCGCTCAATGCACTCTGACCTCTTACTGGATACAAAGTACAAATAGCTCCACCTCTCTGGCGCTCAATGCACTCTGACCTACTGGATACAAAGTACAAATAGCTCCACCTCTCTGGCGCACAATGCACTCTGACCCCTTACTGGATACAAGGTACAAATGTTGAAAAATATAGAAAGTTCTAAAATGACGTAATAAACTCTCTCCCTCGTCTTTTATATTTTTCTTGTGTAATGATGGCTGGTGGGATGTTCATTGTTTGAAAGAGAGTGTGGAGAAGGTAGGTTGAAGAAGTCTCATGCACACATGCTCTCTCTCTCTCTCCCGAACGCCAGTTTGTTGAAGGCCATTGAAAGTGTGTCTTTATTCAAAGAACATCATATTGAGGCAAGCAAGGGAACAAAGGCAGAGCTCGTGGAGAGAACAGCTTAGCAGCGGTTGAGCGATCCTTTCATCGTTGGAATCCCTCCAAAATGTAAAAAGGGTAATTGTAGATTATAGTCACACGACACCGGAGCGTATAGGCGACTACTGGTCACATTATTCTGACACCAGCGAACCAGTTGATGGTAGGGGGAAAATAATATGGTCACACATAAGCCAATTCGGGATTCAAACCAGGTACCTTTCGGTTACTAATAAGCCGCTCTACCAACTGAGCTACACGGCCCCACAACTCCAAAATGTTCCCGCGATCCACTGCCGCTCCACTGACCCACGTCGCAACATCCTGGTGAAGTTCGCCGATGATACGTCCCTCACTGGGCTGGTGAACCCCCGACGACGACGAGCAGTGCTACAGGAGCGCGGTCGGCGAGCTGGTGGACTGGTGCGATCGCAACTTCCTGCACCTCAACGTCACTAAGACAGAGGAAATGATCATCGACTTCCGCCGACAACCACGTTGCCACGAGCCACTGACCATCAAGGGCGAACCTGTGCGACGTGTCCACAGTTACAAGTACCTGGGGACCATCATCGACAACAAGCTGGACTGGTCACCCAACGTCGACATCATCTGCAAGAAGGCCAGCCAGCGACTATTATTATTTTTATAATTACTCTTATGATTACGATTATGATTAATATTATGATGATTATTTTGTATTATTACTCTTATTATTATTATTGTTATTATTATTATTATTATTATTATTATTATTTCTCTGATGATGATGATGATGATGATGATGATGATGATGATGATGATGATGATGATGATGATTATTATTATTATTATTATGATCTAGGATGGATCTAAGGCATGGAAGAATGGGTGAGTGTTAGTAGTTTTGTGTATACATGTATTGTGGAATAATTATCTGTGTGTTAAATGTGTACGCATGGGTATGTGACTGGATATCTGTTTATGCATGTGTGTTATAGTGTTTATAGATTTGTATTTTGGTATGGAAGTTGTGTTTGATAGTATATCAAATGTATTAGCATCACAAGTATATCAACTAACAAGTTAGCATCTCTCTTCTATGTCTCTATCGACGTGCGCGTACCACCGATTGCTTCCCTTTACATGCTTTGTGCTCCATAGAGCGTCATCGGCCTGAAATAACTTTTTAGAAACTTCAAAACCCAGGGGAATTATGGGTAGAGAAATCCTTTTCTGAAATAACGTCGGCTAAATCCTTCTTTAGTTTCTTTGCTCGAGCAAAGGCAACTTCAAAGGTATGGAGCACTTCGTCCATTATAACTCCATCGCTGATAATACTGCTGACAAGTTTTTGCCTTTGTTCACTACCAGAAATATGCAGTTCCTCTCTCAACTTTCGTTTCATTTCAGCGAGCACATCTTCGCGAGAACAGATTTCCCAGAATTCTCTATTCTATTTTTAGGTTTGGGATTTCCCCGTCTCAGCTTGTAGCTAAACGGGACCACCGCACGTCGACTAGGGGTAATACGAGATGCTAACTTGTTAGTTGATATACTTGTGATTAGCATTGTATGTCTATGTTTTTAATAGTTTTGATGTTGTTATCTTCTTCCTTCTTGCACTGCTAAACAAATATCCATGCCATGTGTTTGGACAATAAAGAATACTGAATCTTGAATCTTGAAAATCTTCTTCTTCTTTATTAAACTTGTGTCCCCGGACACATTGAGCGTATAGGGGACTTTCTTGAAAATGTTCCCGCGATCCTACTTTTATGTCGGGCTGCTAGCCGTACCGAAAGCGATGTTATAGCGCGCGGCTCGCGGTTCGTGACTTTGCCTCTCTAGCTAATTGTGTGCTAGATGCTAATCTTTACCTGAAATATAATGCTTGAAAGACTATTGAATAATATACAAATTATGTAGCATTGTAAATGCGGAAATACGACCTGTCTACTGATATAACAATATCGGAACTATCTGCTACGAAAAAGAAAAAAAAGCTATTTACGAGGGAATTGGTTGCTATTCTTAAGGGTGTCACGAATCTAAACTCAAAATAACTTTTTAATGTAATAAAATTATAAAAGATAATAATAATGACAAAGAAAGAACAACGCCTCCTCTTTCCAACAATATATAAAATGGCATGGTTACTATTATTATTTTAGACTAGGACGGACTAAATTAGAAAACACCTAACACATCAGCAACAATTACATCTGGAACCTTCTTACAACGTCTCCCCTGTTTCTCTTCTGCTTTGTATGTCCCTATAAACTACTATTTCATTTAAGCATCTACTGGTAGAGAATGAACTAAGGCATTGGAAAATATCTCATTTAAGGTGGCACAGTGTAGAATCTTAGCTATAAGGTCATTCAAAATTCTGTTCTTAACATGTGTTAAAAAGGCGGGAAGTTACGCTACACGCTCAGGGCAAATATTTTTATGTCTCTCTTACGAGGAATAAATACAAATAACAGTTTGGGCCATGTTCTCAAGGTTGTGACCGAGAGCCGGTAGTCAAATATTCCGCTCGGCTACAAGTGGTGCAACAACCGGGAACAGAATGAGGTTGGACCGTAATAACTGTTGAAGGAAGTTTTTCACTGTTAAGTCGGTGAATGGAGACTGACTGCGCATGGTCAGTGGCGGTTCCAGACATACCGGTTTCGAACTGGGAAACCACGAGGACATTGTTCGATTTGAGCTGTGGGATTTGTGGCGGAATGGGAGGCGACTGGTTCACGCTTGAGAGAGCGATTGTCTACCTTCCCTTTGTTGGATAGTTTAGCCTTGGGTGGCTCCTGCAGTGCAGAATCCTTTGGAGTGGCCATTGGGTTAAGCAGGACAAGGCGACACGACATATGTTCTCCCCGTCTGACCATTCGTCTTCTGCTTTTGGTGATGAGCAGGACTACATTGTCGACAGGCATTTTATGCAGGTTATTGGCAGTGACCTGCAGAGAGTGTCGTGGCACTAGTAGCCAGCAAGCCGGTTTACTATCAACACGCTTCACCCCCTTGCAGAGCAAATATTTGTGTATGCCCCTCTTGCCAGTGATTAATAAAAATAACAGTTGGGGTTGGGCCGTGTTCTCAAGGTGGTTGCTGTGTTCTCAAGGTGGTGGCTGTGTTCTCAAGGTGGTGGCTGTGTTCTCAAGGTGGTGGCTGTGTTCTCAAGGTGGTTGCTGTGTTCTTAAGGTGGTGGCTGTGTTCTCAAGGTGGTGGCTGTGTTCTCAAGGTGGTGGCTGTGTTCTTAAGGTGGTTGCTGTGTTCTCAAGGTGGTGGCTGTGTTCTCAAGGTCGTGGCTGTGTTCTCAAGATGGTGGATGTGTTCTTAAGGTCGTGGCTGTGTTCTCAAGATGGTGGCTGTGTTCTCAAGATGGTGGTTGTGTTCTCAAGATGGTGGCTGTGTTCTCAAGATGGTGGCTGTGTTCTCAAGATGGTGGCTGTGTTCTCAAGATGGTGGCTGTGTTCTCAAGATGGTGGCTGTGTTCTCAAGATGGTGGCTGTGTTCTCAAGGTCGTGGCTGTGTTCTCAAGATGGTGGCTGTGTTCTCAAGGTGGTGGGCAAGAGCCGGGAGTTGTCAAATATTCCGCTAGGCTACACTTGTAAATATTATTTTCATGGTTATATTATGTCTTTGCATCATTAATTTATTAGTCTTGTTTTTGTTTCACTTCTTTTCGCATGTGTTTCGATGTTAAGGATAAGTATAAATGCGTGAGAACTGTGGTTTGAACTGATGTCATTAGGATAAAGCGCTATATAAATACCATTATAATTATTATTGTATTGTAGTGTTTGTATTGTATTTACATATATTGTACTACTTGGTTGTTGATGTTTTCATAGCAGTATTTACACTGGTTGACTGTTGCAGGTTCAAACACGCCCAGCCTGGTGTTGACGATCAATGGCGTGCTGGCCAGCAATAGTGAACTGTGGCGCTCCACCGGCAACACCACCAACCAGTGGGCCACCATGGCCGTCACCATCGGCAGACGCAGCGGTGCTTTCACCCTCATGTTCTCTCGCACTGACCTCCCTAACATGTTTGGTAACATACTACTACTGCTACTACTACTACTACTACTACTACTACTACTACTACTACTACTACTACTACTACTACTACTACTACTACTACTACTACTACTACTACTAATAATAATAATAATAGACAATGACAGACTCAAAATGTGCTATAATAAAAATAATGATGATGATTGTCACGCGGAAAGCAATGGATGAGATGTTGCAGGTTTCGGCTACATGTATGAGGCCTACTCAGGCAAAGGCAGTTGTTCCCGTGTATTGAGTAAATGGAAGCGAGATGATGGTAGAGATGGGTGCGAATGAGTACTCTGGATAGTTATTTGCGAGAAGCACGACATTTTCTTGGACCAGAGTTTAGATTGGATAAGAGTGAACGAACAAAGTCTTACTGCTACAAAATTTCATGGACCAGAGTTTAGATTGGATAAGAGTGAACGAACAAAGTCTTGCTGCTACAAAATATAAAAAACTTGGGTTAGATTCCTATCCTATTCTGTCCTATCCTATCCCGTAACTCAAAGGTCGTTGGGGCACCACAGATGATCGTTTAACCAGCGTATTCCATCTTTCTCTGTTCTCAACAGCCCTGATGGCTTCGCTCAGTGTCAAACCAGTCCATTCTCCAATGTTGTCTTCCCATCTCTTTTTCTGTCTCCCTATTCTTCTACCTCCTTGCACCGTGCCTTGCAGGATGGTTTTTGCAAGGCCTGATGCTCTGGTAACGTGTCCATACCATCGGAGTTTTCGTTTCTTCACCACTGTGAGCATGTCATCACGTTGTCCAATGGCTTGTGTGATGGTCTGTAGGACTTCATTGCTGGTGATGTGCTGGGTATAGGAAATGCCCAGAAGTCTTCTGTAGCACCTCATGCTGCTATCATTTAACTCCTGTGCCCCCTTTCATAAAGGAGACAACTTCTGTTGTCTGGCTATTTTTGGTTTGGTTTTCTATTGTAAGAAGACTGGGGAAGGGATATTTGGTTTTGTCTTGGGAAATTGTTTTGATTCATTATTATTTTAAATCTTACAATAAAAAGTGTTGTGTTCATTCGTTAGGAAGAGTAGTGTGAAAGTGGGAAACAAATATGCACACATATTCTGACATGCAAAGTGTGAAACCAATTACACATGACGACGACGACGATGATGATGATGATGATGATTGTTATTTGTTGTGTGTAATGTTGTGTAAACTACTATCGTTATTATTTGTTATGTACTGTATAATGTGTAAATTACTATCATTGCTATTTGATGTGTGTAATGTTGTGTAAATTACTATCATTGTTATATGTTGTGTAAACTACTATCATTGTTATTTGTTGTGTGTAATGTTGTGTACACTACTATCATTGCTATTTGTTGTGTGTAATGTTGTGTAAACTACTATTATTGCTATTTGTTGTGTGTAATGTTGTGTATACTACTATCATTGCCATTTGTTGTGTGTAATGTTGTGTAAACTACTATCGTTTTTTGTTGTGTGTAATGTTGTATAAACTACTATGATTGCTATTTGTTGTGTGTACTGTTGTGTATACTACTATCATTGCTATTTGTTGTGTATAATGTTGTATAAACTACTATCATTGCTATTTGTTGTGATTAATGTTGTATAAACTACTATCATTGCTATTTGTTGTGTGTAATGTTGTGTACACTACTGCTGTGTGTACAGTTGTATAAACTACTATCATTGGCATTTGTTGTGTGTAATATTGTGTAAACTACTATAGTTAATTGTTGGTCCAGGCACAATGGCCATTGACAACATCAAGTTCTCTAACTGCGAGCTTCCCCTCTTACGACAGTCCTGCCCGGCAAATACCACGTACCAGTGCGGCAACACAGCGTGCATTGACAACAGCCGACTGTGCGACAACGTGGATGACTGTGGGGACCAGTCTGATGAAGACCTGCCTAACCTCTGTGACCAGTACCGCAAGTTTGAATTTGAGCCTGACATGGGCGACTTCACACAAGGTACACAGGAGGGAGAGTTTCTTCTCACAATTAAACTTGTTAAAAAAATAGATAAGAACTGAAAATAGTCGGGAATCGGAACGTTCAAAAAGCCAGTCAGTCTGTCGGTTGGTTCTCCTGTTGCACACCATATCTCAAGAATTACTTTTGGATCATTGAATATATTACAGGATATTTACCTCGATGTAAAATGATGGCCAAAGTTGGTAACACTTATTGTGCTACATTTACTGTGAACATGCATATACCACAACACTCTCAACATTTAATGTGAACATGCATATACCACAACACTCTCAACATTTAATGTGAACATGTATATACCACAACACTCTCGACATTTACTGTGAACATGCATATACCACAACACTCTCAACATTTAATGTGAACATGCATATACCACAACACTCTCGACATTTAATGTGAACATGCATATACCACAACACTCTCGACATTTACTGTGAACATGCATATACCACAACACTCTCAACATTTAATGTGAACATGCATATACCACAACACTCTCAACATTTAATGTGAACATGCATATACCACAACACTCTCGACATTTACTGTGAACATGCATATACCACAACACTCTCAACATTTAATGTGAACATGCATATACCACAACACTCTCATCATTTAATGTGAACATGCATATACCACAACACTCTCATCATTTAATGTGAACATGCATATAACACAACACTCAACATTTAATGTGAACATGCATATACCACAACACTCTCATCATTTAATGTGAACATGCATATACCACAACACTCTCATCATTTAATGTGAACATGCATATACCACAACACTCTCAACATTTAATGTGAACATGCATATACCACAACACTCAACATTTAATGTGAACATGCATATACCACAACACTCAACATTTAATGTGAACATGCATATACCACAACACTCTCAACATTTAATGTGAACATGCATATACCACAACACTCTCAACATTTAATGTGAACATGCATATACCACAACACTCTCATTATTTAATGTGAACATGCATATACCACAACACTCTCAACATTTAATGTGAACATGCATATACCACAACACTCTCAACATTTAATGTGAACATATACCACAACACTATCAACATTTAATGAGAACATGCATATACCACAACACTCTCGACATTTAATGTGAACATGCATATACCACAACACTCTCAACATTTAATGTGAACATGTATATACCACAACACTCTCAACATTTAATGTGAACATGCATATACCACAACACTCTCATCATTTAATGTGAACATGCATATAACACAACACTCTCAACATTTAATGTGAACATGCATATACCACAACACTCTCAACATTTAATGTGAGCATGCATATACCACAACACTCTCAACATTTAATGTGAACATGCATATACCACAACACTCTCAACATTTAATGTGAACATGCATATACCACAACACTCTCATCATTTAATGTGAACATGCATAATGTGAACATGCATATACCACAACACTCTCATCATTTAATGTGAACATGCATATACCACAACACTCATCATTTAATGTGAACATGCATATACTACAACACTCTCATCATTTAATGTGAACATGCATATACCACAACACTCTCATCATTTAATGTGAACATGCATATACCACAACACTCTCATCATTTAATGTGAACATGCATATACCACAACACTCTCATCATTTAATGTGAACATGCATATACCACAACACTCTCAACATTTAATGTGAACATGCATATACCACAACACTCTCATCAAGTAATAACATTAACCTGCTTCAGTATGCAGATGATATTGCAATATGGATACATGTTTTTGTAAAAAGAAAAACATCTTTATAAAAAATAAAACATTTGCAAAAAATATGTTAAAACAAACTGAATTATATTGATTTTTACATGTAGAATAATGGACTTGATTTATCAATAGAAAACACAACACATGAAATTTGTTTAATAATGAGATTGGGCCCAAACTGTGCCAAAGTTTGATATTGGCATTAAGAACTACAAAATGTAAATGAAGTACAATTGGGAGAAACAATGTTAAAATCCTGCTGGTGATTCTATTTCACTGATTTATTGATGTTTGTGTTGGGTGTGCTGCAGGCATTAACGGCCAGGATGACCAACAGGACTGGCAGCTGTCCAACTTCCAGACCATTGAGAGCGAGATGCCCCTAGACCACACCACTGGGTCCCCCTCTGGTCACTACGGCTTGTTCTGGGCCAGCAGCTGCACACACGCCGGTGACACTGCCTGGCTCATCTCCAAACCCATCATCGCCATCAGCCCCTCCGACAACTGCAACGTGCGATTCTACTACTACATCTTTGGCAGCAGCAACCACAGGATGTCGGTCAAGGTATAGTTAGTCTTCTTTTGACCTGTTTGATGTCCGCATGACAAGTCTGTGTGGCTATGTGGTCACAGGTGTGATACTGTACGCAAATTGTTATCTAATATTTCAGCACATTGTAGTCTGTGCAGTCAGCACATTTCCCATTGTGGTTTATTGTGGCGGGGTCTGTGCTGCTCATTCTAACCATTGACATATGGTACTGCTGATGTCTCTTCACCACATAAAATAGAATTGCCCAATTACCAATGAGTTTTTCACCTGTTTGCAATGGCCTTGATAAGCTAACTTCCAATCCACCTTTCACTGGCCTGTGGCTGACGTTGTGTGTCAGATTCGTACGTACAGCAGCGGACCGGCAGGCCCAGCAGTGTGGAGCACGACCGGCAGTCAGGGCGCCATCTGGCAACGCACCAATGTACCACTGACCAGCTCCCAGCCATTCCAGTTCATCATCGAAGGTCAGCTAGAGGGCAGTGAGTACGGCATGGCCATTGATGACATCTCTCTCACTCCTGGCTGTGGCTACACTGGCGGCAGTCTACCCGCACCTCCCAGCCACACTGCTACCACTCTCGTGTAAGTTTTGAAATAAAACAATTTGTGCTATAACTGCTGAAAGTGATGTTTAGTTATGCTGTCAATTGTTTTCTGTTTGTTACTAAATTGTAGTAATAATAAACAAATTGAAACATGAAGTAAAAGAATGCTACTGTGGACAAACACAAGACGTCACGATACAACGGACATTTTTCATCTTTGTTTCTCACTTTTGTACTATTTGAATGCTAGCAGTTTTCTGTTTGATTCCACTGTATTGTGCTGAGTTGTTTGGAGTCCTGTATGATTAGCATACAACATAACGGCTTGTTGATCTAAATGCCTGTCTTTAAATGGCATATTGAAGTACTATACAAGGTTTAAGATGACATAGTCATTAAATACTATACATGGTTTAAGATGGCATAGTCACTAAGTACTATACATGGTTTAAGATGCATAGTCATTAAGTACTATACGAATAACGAATCTTTATTGTCCCCATTTACACAAGGATATTTGTGTGTGATGCACAGTAACTGTTGACATATTAAGAAGACAACACAAAGGTTAGCGTACATGTATACGATAAAGAAACGGTAGTGGATATTAGAACACCTTAATGCATAATACTAAAAAATCTCAAAACTATTATTGCCATTTTTTCAATCATTCACGCTTTCTCATGAAAATGCTAATCCTTGCACATTCATTCTTATCCACGCACCGACTCATCCCACACACACCCTTAATACATTTAAGGGGCTCACTGTAGTTACGCTAGTCGTTCTAGGGTTACACATTACACACTTCCACTGTCAACGCTATGTCAACATTGTTGTTTCCCTTCACTAACTACAGGGGAGTGGAGGTTTTACAAACATTATAAGAAAATAAGTAACAACCAATAGGCTACTGAGCAAATTAAATGGTGTTACATGGACACTATACACATGGCTAGTTACGACTAGAGACATTCCGCAACGAATACATCAATAAACTGTTTGTTACTTCAAAAACATGTGACTAGATTTAACATTGCCAATAGAATCATGGTAGGCCTACTAGGTAGGCATCACAGATCAGGGTCGCGTATGATTATGAGCCACTTAATTAAGAAACAGCCACTCGGTGTACATCACATTCGTGTACACACACACACGCACAAACACACACACACACACACGCCCACACACACACGCACACACAATGTCACAGGAATACATAGTCAGTCAACCGTTCTATACATGGCTTAAGAAGGCATAGTCATTAAGTACTATACATGATTTAAGATGGCATAGTCATTAGACCCCACTCACCCCCTTCACAACGAGTTCGCCTCACACCAGTCGAGTCGGAGTACGTCGGAGAGGTTCCGCAGTGTGAAGGCCATACACTACAAGAACTCTTTTGTGCCCACTGCCATCAGAGTGTACAATCAGCACCACTAGACATCAGGGACATTCTCGCCGTGCCGTGGCCAGTTGGGCCCCACATCGGTTCCATGTGTGTGTGTTTTTTTTAGACAAGAATTGTGGCAATGAGTTGGGTGGTGGGGTGGGGGGTGGAATGAAGCTGGATAAATGGATTATATTACTGTCAATGTAGGTGATGGGTTGTAGCATGAGTAGTTTGTCTGTATGCATGTGGGTGCTGATTGCTGGGTGTGCTGCGGTGTGCCGGAGTGGAGGGGGGGGTGTGGTGTGGCAGTAGTGGGCGCGTGCTCGTGTTCACGTGTGAGGAGGTTGAGCTGCGTGGATGTTGTGTTGGGGGATGTTGTGATGTGTGTGGGTGTGTGTGTTAGAGAGAGCGTGTGGGTGTGCTTTGTGTGTAGGTGTGTGTGCGTGTGTGTGTGTGTGTGTCTGTGTGTGAGCATGTGGGTGTGCTTTGTGTGTGTGTGTGTGTGGGGTGACGGCATTTTTCACTCTTGTCTTTCTGTTGTTTCTTGGGCGCTGGAAGCCATTTTTCCATTTTGTGAAGATTTGGACAATAAAGTTTACTGTTTACTGTTTAAGTTAAGATGGCAAGACAGCATAGTGAAGTACAATTCACGGTTTAAAACGGCATAGTGAAGTACTATACATGGTTTAACCTTTAGCACCCTGTTTTTTTCTGGTTCTGCCCCCCCCCCTCCCTTCCCCTTCTCTCCTCCATCCAACCCCCCCTCCCCACCTACATGTCCCCTGTTTCTACATTATTTGTATGGGCGTCAATCTACATTACATTATTTGTATGGGGTCTTTATTTAAGGACATGTCAAAACCTGGTAGCACATGTTCAACATCTGTTAGATTGTGCTCTCTTTTGGTTTCTTATTTCCTTTTAATACTATATTATGTCTGGTTTTAAATCTATGGCTACTAATAATTCTTTTTTGTTGGAGAAGCTATCTATATTACTATATAAAATTGAACAATATTTTTCTTCATCATCATCACAGACTGGTTTAGAAAATGGTAAACCACCCACTTCACAAGCTTCCCCAACCTTATCCACACATTGGCTTACATTATCCAATGAAGAAGAAAAAGAGCAACAAGAAGAACAAGCAGAAAAATAACCCTGAGGCTAAACCAGAAATGGGCAAATCCGTGTAACTAGTTTCAAAATAAGAAGAAGGGAAAATAAGTATACACTATGTACACGATTCGTGCGTGGATATGATCAGTGATCACTAGCATTACCGCCTGGTTTAGACCTGCGTGATCGCTCAACCTGATCCCCCAGCAGCCTCCTTGCTGACGATGACCCATGATCAATCCCAGGAGGAGCTCTAGGTATCAGTGATATGTACTGTTGAGATGGCGAGTGATCAGTACTGCTTTTAGCTTGGGAACACACAGGGTGACTGCCACTATTGTCTTTAGTCTGTCTATCCCCTTTCCCATCCATAGCTCCATGCACAACTTTCCCTTCCATGATGATCAACCCTTCCTGGTTTAAGATGTCACAGTGACAATCTATACATGGTTAGTGACGATCTATACATGGTTAGTGACGATCTATACATGGTTAGTGACGATCTATACATGGTTAGTGACGATCTATACATGGTTAGTGACGATCTATACATGGTTAGTGACGATCTATACATGGTTATTGACGATCTATACATGGTTAGTGACGATCTATACATGGTTTTATACTTTTGAATGCTAGCAGTCAGGTAATTTCCCATTCTCCGTGGTTTAAGATGGCATAGTAAAGTTCTGTACGTGGTTTAAGATGGCATAGTAAAGTTCTATACATGGTTTAAGATGGCATAGTAAAGTTCTAAAGTTCTGTACGTGGTTTAAGATGGCATAGTGAAATACTGTACATGGTTTAAGATGGCATAGTAAAGTACTATATACCTGTTTTCAGATGGCACAGTACTATAAATGGTTTAAGATGGCATAGTAAAGTACTATATACCTGGTTTAAGATGGCATAGTAAAAAACTATACATGGTTTAAGATGGCATAGTAAAATACTATACATGGTTTAAGATGGCATAGTAAAGTACTATATACATGGTTTAAGATGGCATAGTAAAGTACTAAACATGGTTTAAGATGGCGTAGTAAAGTACTAATACTATACATGATTTAAGATGGCATAGTAAAGTACTATACATGGTTTAAGATGGCATAGTAAAGTACTATACATGGTTTAAGATAGCATAGTAAAGTACTATACATGATTTAAGGTGGCATAGTAAAGTACTATACATGGTTTAAGATAGCATAGTAAAGTACTATACATGATTTAAGGTGGCATAGTAAAGTACTATACATGATTTAAGGTGGCATAGTAAAGTACTATACATGGTTTAAGATGGCATAGTAAAGTACTATACATGGTTTAAGATGGCATAGTAAAGTACTATACATGGTTTAAGATAGCATAGTAAAGTACTATACATGATTTAAGGTGGCATAGTAAAGTACTATACATGGTTTAAGATGGCATAGTAAAGTACTAATACTATACATGGTTTAAGATGGCATAGTAAAGTACTAATACTATACATGGTTTAAGATGGCATAGTAAAGTACTAATACTATACATGGTTTAAGATGGCATAGTAAAGTACTAATACTATACATGGTTTAAGATGGCATAGTAAAGTACTAATACTATACATGGTTTAAGATGGCATAGTAAAGTACTAATACTATACATGGTTTAAGATGGCATAGTAAAGTACTAATACTATACATGGTTTAAGATGGCATAGTAAAGTACTAATACTATACATGGTTTAAGATGGCATAGTAAAGTACTAATACTATACATGGTTTAAGATGGCATAGTAAAGTACTAATACTATACATGGTTTAAGATGGCATAGTAAAGTACTAATACTATACATGGTTTAAGATGGCATAGTAAAGTACTAATACTATACATGGTTTAAGATGGCATAGTAAAGTACTAATACTATACATGGTTTAAGATGGCATAGTAAAGTACTATACATGGTTTAAGATGGCATAGTAAAGTACTATACATGGTTTAAGATGGCATAGTAAAGTACTATACATGGTTTAAGATGGCGTAGTAAAGTACTAAACATGGTTTAAGATGGCGTAGTAAAGTACTAAACATGGTTTAAGATGGCGTAGTAAAGTACTAAACATGGTTTAAGATGGCATAGTAAAGTACTATACATGGCTTAAGATGGCATAGTAAAGTACTAAACATGGTTTAAGATGGCATAGTAAAGTACTAAACATGGTTTAAGATGGCGTAGTAAAGTACTAAACATGGTTTAAGATGGCATAGTAAAGTACTAAACATGGTTTAAGATGGCATAGTAAAGTACTAAACATGGTTTAAGATGGCGTAGTAAAGTACTAAACATGGTTTAAGATGGCGTAGTAAAGTACTATACATGGTTTAAGATGGCATAGTAAAGTAATATACATGGTTTAAGATGGCATAGTAAAGTAATATACATGGTTTAAGATGGCATAGTAAAGTACTAAACATGGTTTAAGATGGCATAGTAAAGTACTATACATGGTTTAAGATGACGTAGTAAAGTACTAAACATGGTTTAAGATGGCGTAGTAAAGTAATACTCACTGCTTGTCACAGACCAACAAGACCAACATGCACTACAGCACAGTTCCAGTGTGTGACATCTGGTACTTGCATTGACTCAGCCAAGCGCTGCGACGTCAACTTTGACTGCCCTGATTTCTCAGACGAAAAGGGCTGTGGTGAGTGGACAGAGTTAGTCGTCATCTTTATCATGATTGTCATCATCATCACTGTCATCATCATCATCATCAGCAGCAGCAGCAGCAGCATCCACATCTTCTTCCTCCTCGTTTTTGACTGGCATTGTTAGCAGATGAGGCGTATGTATTGAACCCGCCAACCTCCACCCCACCCCACATTACCCACCCATATAGTTTTCCAGAGTTTTCAAAATCTGTGCGAGACAAGTCGTAAGTTTTCCACAGACTATTTAGGACTTGTCTTGCACAGATTAGTGGATCAGTTTTTCACAACCTATTTCATGTATCACAACCAAACTTGGAAGTGTGGTGTATACCAATGAGTTCTCGAAAATGATCAGTGAATGACTTCACTTCAAAGTCAAGGTCACAAAGTCAGCAAATGTTAGTTCATAAAAATTACATTTTAAAACAAAATTTCGCTTTTTCCATAAGTTATTAATATTGAATCTATGATTCTTTCATGCATGATAGATATTACTGAGACACATGCCATGCAAATGTGGTCACCTTGCTCGAAGGTCAAGGCCACTGGATTTGTCCAAAGTCGGTTTATATGGGTATTTTCAAATGACATTGATTCTAAACTATGAGAGATAAAAATTTCAAACTTAATTGTATTTGAAGATAATAGATTGACCTGTCCATATACCGTTTTTTGTTGATCTTGAAGGTCAAAGTAATTTTAGTATGCATAGTATGCATCAACATTGGGTTATTTGATCATACATAAGCATCAGAGGTCATGTGAAGGTCAAGGTCATCCCAAGGTCAAAACCATTGATGGTCAAGGTCCTCCCAAAGTCACAGTTTTTGGCATAATACAACATTTGCTGTAGTTTATTTAATTGTACATTAGTGTCCATTTGAAGTCATTAAATCTTCTCAAGGTCAAGTTCAAAGTCAGCATTACTTTGCATTTTAATGCCACCGTTTCATTGTTTCTGGGCACCCATTTTCATTGCAAGGTTCACAAGGAGCATGTGAGCCATATGGTCTTTGCCCCTCTAGTGTGTTTTGACCATAATGTTGCCAAGCACTAATATTGATGCAGCAGTGTGTATGTGATCAGCCTGCCAGAGCCCCAACATCTTCAGATGTTGCAACGGGGTGTGCGTGGACCAGTCCAAGCAGTGTGACGCCCACAACGACTGCGGGGACAACACGGACGAGCAGAGCTGCGCCAACTACATGCGCTTTGACTTTGAACGCGACATGAGTGACTTCAACCAGGACAAGTCATCCAGCGACGATTCTACCGACTGGATCCTGGGGGCAGGTGAGCATTGTCAGGATTGCCTAAACTTCGATTTAATGTTACTTATTGCCAAGCCTGAACAAGGTGAAATGAGGTTTCTTTACCTTTGTAGCTCTTGGAATTGCATAAAGCTTAACTTTTTATCTCCACAAGACAAACATTAATTTGCCTCACACATGCAAACACACACACACACATAGTCACACACACAGTCACACATCACAACACACGCAAACAGTCACACATCACAACACACACACAGTCACACATCACAGCCACACACTACAGTCACACAACACACACATACAGTCACACATCACAACACACACATACAGTAACACATCACAAAACACACATACAGTCACACATCACACACATACAGTCGCATATCACAACACGCATACAGTCACACATCACAACATACATACAGTCACACATCACAACACACACTACAGTCACACATCACAACATACATACAGTCACACATCACAACACACATACAATCACACATCACAACACAAATACTGTTACATCACACACATCGCAACACACATACAGTCACACATCACAACTCACACAGTCACACGTCAACCCCATATACAGTCACACATCACAACACACACATACATTCACACATCATAACACATACAGTCACACATCACAACACACACAGTCACACGACACACACATACAGCACACATCACAACACGCATACAGTCACATATCACAATACACACATACAGTCACATATCACAACACACATTAGTCACACATCACAACACACACATCAAAACACACACGTACAGTCACATATCACAACGCACACTAGTCACACATCACAACATGCATACAGTCACAATTCACAACACACACATACAGTCACACATCACAACACACATACAGTCACACATCACAACACACATACAGTCACACATCACAACGCACACGTACAGTCATACATCACAACACACATATACAGTCACATTATCCATCACAACACACATGTACAGTCACACATCACAACACACACATACAACCACATTCTCCGTCACAACACACATACAGTCATACATCACAACACACACATACTGTCACACATCACCTACACATTCTCCGTCACAACACATTACAGTCACACGTACAGACACACACTGATACTTGTGATCAAATATATTCATTTCCTGTCGTCAATTATTCGGATTTGTTGTCGTATGAATTAAACTTCCTGCTGTTCTGTCTTTCTTTCCTGAAAATGGGCAAACGTATGTATCATTAAAACCTACCTTTATCATTGTATTTCAGCCAAGGACACACGTTTGTATCATTAAAACCTACCTTTATCATTGTATTTCAGCCAAGGACACACGTTTGTATCATTAAAACCTACCTTTATCATTGTATTTCAGCCAAGGACAAACGTTTGTATCATTAAAACCTACCTTTATCATTGTATTTCAGCCAAGGACCAAAACATTGCCAGCCTGCCTAAAACTGACCACACGACTGGCCAATTATCGGGTCACTTCTTGTTTGTACGGGCCTTTGCAACGGGCGATTCAGCCTGGCTGCTGACACGTATTTTCGCTCCCACTGCCGGCAAGAACTGCCAGATGCGTCTGTTTTTCTACATCTACGGTAGCAACACCAACGCTCTGACTGTCCGCTATCGCACTCACAGCTCTGGCACCACTGACGGCCAGTTGTGGACCAGCAATGGTGCTCAGGTAACAGTTTGACTGTCAGTGTAAAATCTGATGGTGTCATGCTGTTGTGTGTATGAATGTCTTTATAAAGTCTGATGATGTCATTAGGGCTATGTTGTACACTCTCATGATTGCCCACAGAGCTGCATGCCAGACTCAGTCAAACGCTTTCTTCCAGCCTACAAACACATCATATAGATGTTGTTGGTGCTGTAGGTATCTCTCGCAGATTATTGTGAGTTTGAAAATCTGTTCAGTGGTACTTCGCCCTGCCCTGAATCCTGCTTGTTTTTCAGCTATGATGTGTTCATCTTGGGGTTTCAACCTGTTGAGTATTATTATCAGGAGGACCTTGATGGGATGGTTCATGAGGCTGATGGTGCGGTCATTTTCACACTTCTGCAGGTTACTCTTTTTGGAAAGAGTGATGACAAGCGACTGGTGTAGGCCACTCCCCACTCTGCCAGATCGTGTTACAGATAATGGTGAGGGCGTCAATCATCGTTCTTCTCCTGCTTGAAGTAATTCCGCTGGTATGTTGTCCACTCCCGCTGACTGTCCCTTCTTCAGTGATTGCACTGCTGCCTCAACTTCTTCTCGGAGAATTGGGAGGATTTCGTCGTCTTCTCTGTTCTGGGGATATGCTAGAACTGATGGGTCTCCGTTTGGTGTGTGGTTGTAAAGGTCAGAGCAATACTCTGTTCATCTATCCAAGACTTCTTGTTCTTTGTAAGGCAAATATATGCCAGACTTGCTTTGGATCGTGGAGACCTTGGGCTGTTTAACACTCTTCAGCCGCTTCACAGTCTGGTAGGCCTTCTTGCTGTTGTTCTTGTTCAGACTGTTCTCTATTTCCTGGCATTACTCCTCTACCCAGTTCTCCTTTGCTGTGCGCATGCCTTTTCCTGTGGGCAACAATGAGAGTGTACAACCTCAACCCTAAAATTATTGAAGTCATCAAAAGCCTGTATGACAAGGCTCCCAGTGCAGTCCTCCACAACAGCGCCATTAGTTCAGAACAAAAATCGGTGTGAGTCAAGAATGCCTACTCTTTCCAATACTCTTCAACATCTTCCTAGAGCACATCATGTCAGATGCCTTGCAGATCACGAAGCTGCAGTCAGCATAGGGGGTAGAGCTATCTCCAACCTCCGTTTTGCGGATGACATTGATGGATTGGCTGGAGAGGAACAAGAACTTGAACAGCTGGTACAGAGGCTTGACACCACCTTCAGATCATTTGGAATGGAAATAAGTGCAGAGAAGACCAAAATGATGACCAACTACACAAATGGCATCAACATGGACATCAAAATCCAAGGCCAATCCCTCAACACGGTGCATAGCTTCAAATATTTAGGAGCCATTGTATCAGACAATGGGTCCCGACAGAAAGTCCTGTCAAGGATCACACAAATAACTGCTGCTCTGACGGGGTTAAACCCCATTTGGAGAGACAGGACCATCAGTTTATATTCCAAGATAGGGCTGCTGCGCTCCCTGGTCATCTCCATCTTCCTATACGCTTGCGAAACATGAACGCTCACAGCAGACCTACAACGAAGCAAAACATGGAGATGAGGTGCTATAGAAGACTTCTGGGCATTTCCTATGCTTAGCACATCACCAACGATGAAGTTTGACAGACCATCACACAAGCTATTGGACAACACGATGACATGCTCACAGTGGTGAAGAGACTGAAACTCCGATGGTATGACCACGTCACCATAGCATCAGGCCTTGTAAATACCGTCCTGCAAGGCACGGTGCAAGGAGGCAGGAGAAGAGGGGGACAGAAAAAGAGGTGGGAAGATTCCTTTCGAGAATGAACTGGCTTGACATTGAGCGAAGCCATGAGGGTTGCTGAGGACAGAGAATGATGGAGTGCGCTGGTTAAACGATCATCTGTAGTGCCCCAACGACCTTCGAGTTACGGGATAGGATAGGATAGAATAGGATGATGTCATGCCTTGTGTGTGTGAATGTCTTTGTAAATTCTGATGGTGCCGTGTTGCAGGGTCCCAGCTGGCAAGAAGCCATCATCAATGTCAGCGTCGGCACCACCTTCCAGATCATCATCGAGGGTTTTGTTAATGATGCTTACACCGCCATCGGCCTGGATGACGTCTCCTTCACCCCTGACTGTCACTACAGTAACCAGGACTCCCTACCACTGCCGCCCACCGTCTCTCCACCCACCACACAACCACCACCCACCACCCTATCCCCACAGACCACCATCAAGGGCCAGACAGCACCGCTCACCACCTCCACACCCACGCCGCCCACTACCACTTCCAGGCCGATGCGGTGCACAGCGGTGCAGTCCATGTGTCGCAGCAGACAGTGCTACTTCAAGTCACAGCTGTGTGACGGACACCAAGACTGTAGAGATGGTTCTGATGAAAACCCCAACACCTGCTGTGAGTGCACAACCTCTTCTCTTTGACTTGTGCTGCAATTGACAGTGTAGTAGTATTGTGCCTGGCACACCGTTGACCCAGATTCCAATCCCGTGTTGGGCAGTATAAAAAGTGGCCATTTTCACTGTCCATTTTAGCAGTATGATTGCTCTGGTGTTGGTTCGAGTCCCTACCCCCTCTTTTCCTGGGATGGTTATCCCTGTCTGCCATATCGCCAATGGTGGGTGTAGACGTTAAACCTCAATGTTCATTCATTCAGTACTAATAGTATAGTATGTCTGTGTGTCAATTATGCTGCAATTGACAATGTGATAGTATTAATAATGTAGTATGTCTGTGTGGTGTGAGAGATGTGCATGTGTGTTGTCTGTGGTGGTGGTGTGTGTGTTGTCTGTGGTGGTGGGTTGTATGTTGTCTGTTGTTGTGGTGTGTGTGTGTGTTGTCTGTGGTGGTGGTGTGTGTGTTTTCTGTTGTTGTGGTGTGTGTGTTGTCTGTGGTGGTGGTGTGTGTGTGTTTTCTGTTGTTGTGGTGTGTGTGTTGTCTGTGGTGGTGGTGTGTGTGTTTTCTGTTGTTGTGGTGTGTGTGTTGTCTGTGGTGGTGGTGTGCGTGTTGTCTGTTGTTGTGGTGTGTGTGTTGTCTGTGGTGGTGGTGGTGTGTGTGTTGTCTGTGGTGGTGGTGGTGTGTGTGTTGTCTGTGGTGGTGGTGTGTGTGTTGTCTGTGGTGGTGGTGTGTTGGCTGTGGTGGTGTATGTGTTGTACCTATTGATGTGTCTGTGTTGTGCATGTGATGTTTTTCTGTGATGTGTTTATCTGTTTTGTTTTGTATTTGTGTTGTGTTTGATGTGTTTATCTGTCTTGTTTTGTATTTGTGTTGTGTGTGATGTGTTTATCTATCTTGTTTTGTATTTGTGTTGTGTGTGATGTGTTTATCTGTGTTGTTTTGTATTTGTGTTGTGTGTTAGGTGTTTATCTGTGTTGTTTTGTATTTGTGTTGTGTGTGATGTGTTTATCTCTGTTGTTTTGTATTTGTGTTGTGTGTGATATGTTTATCTGTGTTGTTTTGTATTTGTGTTGTGTGTGATGTGTTTATCTGTGTTGTTTTGTGTTTGTGTTGTGTGTTAGGTGTTTATCTGTGTTGATTTGTGTTGTGTGTGATGTGTTTATCTGTGTTGTTTGGTATTTGTGTTGTGTTTGATGTGTTTATCTGTGTTGTTTTGTATTTGTGTTGTGTGTGATGTGTTTATCTGTTTTGTACCGGAGTGTTTTCTGTGGTGTGTTTATCTATTTTGTGTCTTTGTTGTGTGTATCTGTGTTGTGTCTGTGTTGTGTTTACCTGTGTTACCTGTGTTGTGTGTATCTGTGTTGTGTTTACCTGTGTTGTGTTTACCTGTGTTGGGCGATGTTTGATGTTTGGCGATACAACTGTGGAGTGTTGTTGTTTCAGCCTGTACTTCAGGCACACTGCAGTGTCACAACGGCGGTTCCTGTCAGACGGTTCAGGGCAAAGGCGTGCAGTGTTCCTGTACCAGTGGCTACACCGGCAGTTATTGTGAGCAGAAAGCACAGCCCAGTAGTATTGGCACAAAGTCTGGATCCAACAGTAAGTCCAATCACCTGTTTATTCGTGCGCGAGCGCGTGTGTGTGAGTGTGTGATTTAGTAGACTTGAATCATTCAATTTAAACGTGATACATGTATTTGAATAAGATTTTTTTGTAAACCTGTACTGGTTAATATTGAAGTGTACACTGTGTTATTATTGTGTTGTATTGTACGGTACACTTTAGTGATCAGAAGGAGACCTTGGGGTCTCAATACAATGGTGTATTTTGCATGATGTTGCGCTGAACCGTACCGTTTGTAGCTGGTATTATGGTATGCTGCAGACAAACTTTTGTTGTAACGTAGGGGTGGAATTGTATTGTATTGTCTTATTATATTGTTACCCTAGATTGTTGTTGTATTGTTACTGTGGTGTATTGTATTGTGTGTTATGTATCGTCTGCTATGGTTTGAATCCTACAGTGAATGGTGCTGTCTTTCAGAAGCCTGGGCAGTGCCAGTAGGAGTGGTTCTAGGACTGCTGGGCGTGCTTGCTGTGGTGCTGGTCCTCATGTACACCTATCGCAAGGGCAGATGGTGAGTCTGACACACGCTCCCTGTACTTGTTTATCCGTATGTAGACCCAGAAGGCGCAGTCAGCATAGGGGGTAGAGCAGTCTCCAACCTCCGTTTTGCGGATGACATTGATGGATTGGCTGGAGAGGAACAAGAACTTGAACAGCTGGTACAGAGGCTTGACACCACCTCCGGAGCCTATAGAATGGAAATAAGTGCAGAGAAGACCAAAATGATGACCAACAACAACAATGGCATCAACATGGACTTCAAAGTCCAAGGCACTGAATAGCTTAAATATTTAGGAGTCGTTGTATCAGACAATGGGTCCCGATAGGAAGTCCTTTCCAGGATCACACAAACAACTGCTGCCCTGACAAGGTTGAAGCCCATTTGGAAAGACAGGACCATCTACATTCCAAGGTAAGGCTGCTGCGCTCTCTTGTCATCTCCATCTTCCTATACGCTTGCGAAACATTTATCCGCCTCACAGCAGATCTACAACGAAGAATACAAAGCATGGAGATGAGGTGCTACAGAAGACTTCTGGGCATTTCCTATACCCAGCACATCACCAACAACGAAGTCCGACAGACCACCACCACACAAGCCATTGGACAACACGATGACATGCTCACAGTGGTGAAGAAACGGAAACTCCGATGGTATGGCCACATCACCAGAGCATCAGATCTTGCAAAGACCATCCTGCAAGCACGGTGCATGGAGGCAGAAGCGAGCGTTGTGGCCAAGTGGGCCAAGGCGGGACTAACTTGCTTGTCCACAGGCCAGAATCCAATGGCGCCTGACAGATGTGGGATCGCTCCAGCATCTGGGCATTATGTTTCTCCGAATATTATTTACTTTCGACTTGGGCAACGTCTCGGGGGTTTTCTGCGGGTACTCCGGTTTTCTCAACCAGCAAAATTTCCAAAATATAACTAATGTTAGGTAGGTTGGGTTTGGGCGCGCCACAGGCTGCGACTACGCCTTCCCCTGGGGAGGCGACCCAGAATTTCCCGATAAAAATAGACAATAAAGCGTTAAAGCATTACAGAAGAAGAGGGAGACAGAAACAGAGGTGGGAGGACAACATTCGAGAATGGACTGGTTTGACACTGAGCGAAGCCATGAGTGTTGCTGAGAACAGAGAAAGATAGAGTACGCTGGTTAAACGATCATTTGTGGCGCCCCTACTACCTTCGAGTTACGGGATATGATAGGATAGAATAGATAGGTAGACCCAGACAGGAATTTATCTCCAGGATCGCACAAACAACTGCTGTCCTGACAAGGTTGAAGCCCATTTGGAAAGATAAGACGATCAGTCTACATTCCAAGATAAGGCTGCTGCGCTTCCTTGTCATTTCCATCTTCCTATATGCTTGCAAAACATGGACTCTCAGCAGATCTACGACGAAGAATACAAAGCATGGAGATAAGGTGCTACAGAAGACTTCTGGGCATTTCCTATACCCAGCACATTACCAACGCGATGTCCGACAGACCATCACGCAAGCCATTGGACAACACGATGACCTGCTCACAATGGTGAAGAAATGGAAACTCTGATGGTATGGCCACGTCACAAGATCATCAGCTCTTGCCAAGACCATCCTGCAAGTCACGGTGACAGGGGACAGAAGGAGAGGGAGTCCGAAAAAGAAATGGATCAAGGACAACATTCGAGAATTGACTGGCTTGACACTGAGCGAAGCCATGAGGGTTGCAGAGGACAGAAAAAGATGGAGTACACTGGTTAAACGATCATCTGTGGTGCCCCAACGACCTCCGAGTTATGGGATAGGAAAGGATAAGATAGGATATACCCAGACTTGTCAGTGATCATCTTACACAGGTTGCCAGGCGCCATGATCCCGCCATCACCACAACATTATGAGTTCAGTTTTCAACTATAGTGAAGATAATAATACCATGCAGCTAATTGGGACCTAAAATCAACTCTCTCTCTCCCTCCCTCACTCTCTCTCTCTCTTTAATTAAGGACTAGCTGTAAGACAGGTCCATAGGACCTAATGCTATTATCCAATTAAAGGTTTCGACTTCTCTCTCTCTCTCTTTCTCTCTCTCTTTCTCTCTCTCCCTCTCTCTCTGTCTCTTTCTCTCTCTCTCTGTCTCTTTCTCTCTGTCTCTTTCTCTGTCTCTCTCTCTCTTTCTCTCTGTCTCTGTCTCTTTCTCTCTTTCTCTCTCTCTCTTTCTCTCTCTCCCTCTCTCTCTGTCTCTTTCTCTCTCTCTCTCTGTGTCTCATTCCTTCGCTCCATCTGTCTTTCACTCTTTCTATGTCGTCAAGTTATGCTCAGAAGGGACGGATATAAAACTGCCAGAATACAGAACAGTGTTCATTCCAAAAATCATGTGCGTGTTTGTACAAAGTACAAATCGTTTGCGTGTTTGTACAAAGTACAAAGACAGTAAAATTTGCAGCAATCAAAATTTTCTTCAAAATTGTCTATACAAAGAATCATTATTGCTAAATAGTTTATTATAGAAAGAACCGTTCTAGCCTGCCAAAGTATGTGATTCCTGCTAAATTGTTATACAAATAACGAATTTTAATTCAATTAGCCTATTATTATTATTATTATTATTATTATTATTATTATTATTATTGTTATTATTATTATTATTATTTGCTGACCCGTCAGATTGTTGTTTTGTTATTAATTTGTGTTGTGTTGCAATAACTATGACTGTATGAATGTTGCAATAACTATGTATGAATGTTGCAATAACTATGACTGTGTGATTGTTGCAATAACTATGACTGTGTGATTGTTGCAGTAACTATGACTGTATGAATTTTGAAATAACTATGACTGTTTGAATGTTGCAATAACTATGACTGCATTAATATTGCAATGACTATGCCTGTGTGAATGTTGCAATGACTATATGAATGTTGCAATAACTATGCCTGTGTGAATGTTGCAATAACTATATGACTGTTTGAATGTTGCAATAACTATGACTGCATTAATATTGCAATAACTATGCCTGTGTGAATGTTGCAATGACTATATGAATGTTGCAATAACTATGCCTGTGTGAATGTTGCAATAACTATATGACTGTGTGAATGTTGCAATAACTATGACTGTGTGAATGTT
The DNA here is from genome assembly GCA_036898135.1 of Oncomelania hupensis. NCBI lineage: Eukaryota > Metazoa > Mollusca > Gastropoda > Littorinimorpha > Pomatiopsidae > Oncomelania > Oncomelania hupensis. The sequence goes on from CM072517.1 coordinate 73,127,241, forward strand.
GCAATAACTATGCCTGTGTGAATGTTGCAATAACTATGCCTTTGTGAATGTTGCAATGACTATATGAATGTTGCAATAACTATGCCTGTGTGAATGTTGCAATAACTATATGACTGTATGAATGTTGCAATAACTATGACTGTGTGATTGTTGCAATAACTATATGACTGTGTAAATGTTGCAATAACTATATGACTGTGTGAATGTTGCAATAACTATGTCTGTGTGAATGTTGCAATAACTATATGACTGTGTGAATGTTGCAATAACTATATGACTGTGTGAATGTTGCAATAACTATATGACTGTGTCAATGTTGCAATAACTATATGACTGTGTGAATGTTGCAATAACTATATGACTGTGTGAATGTTGCAATAACTATATGTCTGTGTGATTGTTGCAATAACTATGACTGTGTGAATGTTGCAATAACTATATGACTGTGTGAATGTTGCAATAACTATATGACTGTGTGAATGTTGCAATAACTATATGACTGTGTGAATGTTGCAATAACTATGACTGTATGAATATTGCAATAACTATGACTGTATGAATATTGCAATAACTATGACTGTATGAATATTGCAATAACTATGACTGTGTGAATGTTGCAATAACTATGACTGTATGAATATTGCAATAACTATGACTGTATGATTATGGCAATAACTATGACTATGAATATTGCAATAACTATGACTGTGTGAATGTTGCAATAACTATATGACTGTATAAATGTTGCAATAACTATGACTGTGTGAATATTGCAATAACTATGACTGTGTGAATGTTGAAATAACTATGACTGTATGAATATTGCAATAACTATGACTGTATGAATATTGCAATAACTATGACTGTATGAATATTGCAATAACTATGACTGTGTGAATGTTGCAATAACTATGACTGTGTGAATGTTGCAATAACTATGACTGTATGACTATTGCAATAACTATGACTGTGTGAATGTTGCAATAACTATGACTGTGTGAATATTGCAATAACTATGACTGTATGAATATTGCAATAACTATGACTGTGTGAATGTTGCAATAACTATGACTGTGTGAATGTTGCAATAACTATGACTGTATGAATATTGCAATAACTATGACTGTGTGAATGTTGCAGGCCAGCAATTCTGAGGTCAATAAGCATGCCGTTCAACAGACGCTCACAAAGCAGCAATGAAGCTGGACTCTCCAACCTCATCTATGACGATGTTACTGGCGAAGCAGACGTTCGTTTTTCTTTGATGATTGCTTTCTAGTCATTTCTTATATTGTTAACATTATTACGATAATGATGATGATGATGATGATGATGACAGTAGTTTGCATAAGGGACCTTGCCAAAGAAACTTTGCATTGTAGCATCGTTGTAAAACTGGTTCATTTAATTGTGTTACAGATGCAAATGGGTGAAGTTGAACCATCAGCATCGGGAAACACTGAAGACACGGGTTCTTCCGTAAGTTTCCATTCCTCTGCTTCTTTACAAACCATTGATGTATGACTTTTCAGCTGTCTGTGTAAATAATGATATACAGCATTCTTCATATTCTCTTTTTCATCTTCAATATTGTTTCCTCTTTTACAGGAGAGTTAACTGGGAAATGTATCAGTTGTCTTTTGTAATGTTGCAGATTCTAGAATTTAGTACTTAGATTCATTGTGGTGTACGAGGTCATGAGCAATTTGAGCGCGAGCAATTATTGTGAGATAAGTCACTGATAAATAAAAGGTGGGATTGTAATATTAGTCACTTATAAATGAAAGATGGGATTGTGAAGTAAGTCACTGATAAATGATTATTGTGAGGGAAGTTGTTGATAAGAAACGGAAACTTCTATGGTATGGCTAAGTCACCATGCAGATCATCAAGCCTTACACAGACTATCCTGCAAGGCACAGTGCAAGGAGGCAGAAGAAGATGGAGACCGAAAAAGAGGTGGGAGGACAACATTTGAGAATGGACTGGCTTGGAAACCATCAGGGTTGCTGAGGATAGAGAAAGATGGAGTATGCTGGTTAAACGATCATCTGTGGTGCCCCAACGACCTCCGAGTTACGGGATAGGATAGGATAGGATAGGATAGGAAGGATATGATAGGAGTCATTGATAAATGAAAGATGTATAGCAATTATATTGTGATGTAGATCACTGATAAATGAAAGGTGTAGCAGTTATATTGTGATGTAGATCACTGATAAATGAAAGGTGTAGCAGTAATATTGTGATGTAGATCACTGATAAATGAAATATGTAGCAATTATTGTGATGTATGTCACTGATAAATGAAAGGTGTAGCAGTTATATTGTGATGTAGATCACTGATAAATGAAAGGTGTAGCAATTATATTGTGATGTATGTCACTGATAAATGAAAGGTGTAGCAATTATATTGTGATGTAGATCACTGATAAATGAAAGGTGTAGCAGTGATATTGTGATGTATGTCACTGATAAATGAAATATGTATCAATTATTGTGATGTAAGTCACTAATAAATGAAAGGTGGGACTGTAACATACTTCATAACATAACTTATAAATGATGTAGTGTACCAGTGGGACTGTAACATACTTCATTAATTTATTTAACAGAACTTCTTGTAGTGTTTTTCATTTGTTTTACAGAGTTTCAACAAAGACTCAACTAAGTCCATTGAAAATCCGCTGTACAGTGACAACTAAACATGACTCATCCAGTGTGTAACAAAACCTTTGTTCATGATAAACTGGCGTTATTTCCACCCTTATCTGTGATACCAACATTTTTATTTATTGAAGATTCCTATTTAACTTGTAACATTTTTATTTATTGAAGATTCCTATTTAACTTGTGACATTTCTAATTGTTGTTGAAGATTCCTATTTAACTTGTAACATTTTTAATTGTTGTTGAAGATTCCTATTTAACTTGTAACATTTCTAATTGTTGTTGAAGATTCCTATTTAACTTGTAACATTTCTAATTGTCATTGAAGATTCCTGTTTAACTTGTAACATTTTTAATTGTTGTTGAAGATTCCTATTTAACTGTGATACATTGGTCAATGTTGAATGTGTGTCACTGTTTAATAGTACTGTCTAAGACGTAATGCGATGATGCGACTATATGATTTTGGATATGCTGTGTTAGCGTTCTTTCGTCTGTTCTTGTGTACTCCTATCCAGTTTGTTTGAACACTTTGATTTGCCTAGTGTTGCCTGTATGGTTGATATGTCATGTATTGTGAGTATTCTTCATTCATTGTATGTCATTTGGCAATAAACAATCTCAATCTGAAGGTATTACTTTATTTGCTTATTTTCTGTTGTACTTGTTTGTAATATATTGTATAGATATGTGAATAGATATTAAAATAAGTATATAAATAACAAAATAGAAGACCTTAGAGGACAGTCCTGCAGAAAGAACGAAAGTAAAAGTACCGTCAATTTTTAAACTTCCAAGATGAAGTAGGTAAACTAGCATGATATACTTGATGAAGTAGGTTAACTAGCATGATAGACTTATTGCTGCGTAATAAAGGATAGATAGATAATCAATGTTTAAAGGGTTCAGCGGTTTCCACACTGTATTGTGATGCAGTTTCAGATGTCTACCTGTCCAGCCATCATACCTGCAGTCTGACAGATTATATATCAAGACATTCAATTTTTCATAGATATATATTTGGCGACATGGATAGCCCAGTGGTCAGAGTGCATGACTTGTGCAAGTGTTTCTTGGGCGACATGGGTTCAAATCCTGACTTCAGCAAACTATTGTGTGATTGCTGATTATTAATGGCAATGCATTGAGAAGCTCTCTGAGTTTATAAGTGCACTTTATAAAAACCATATCTTTTTTAAAATCTCTCTTATATAACTTTACCTCCATGATATCCACTGATATCCACAGATGCCAATGGACGTGATTTCCACAAATGCTAATGGACATGTTATGTTGCCAATGTTCTCCTGGTATTGACCAGCAATAGATGCTCTATCTACATACGATAGCGTCCTTTCTATAGAACTCGTCCCTCTCATTACTTTTATATCAAAGTACTGAGAGGAACAGAGCCACGTCACCAGATCATCAGGTCTTGCAAAGACCATCCTGCAAGGCACAGTGCAAGGAGGTACTAGTAGAAGAAGAAGGAGACTGAAAAAGAGGTGGGAGGACAACATTCGAATGGACTGGTTTGACACTGAGCGAAACAATCAGGGTTGCTGAGGACAGGGAAAGATAAAGTATGCTGGTTAAACGATCATCTGTGGTGCCCCTACGACCTCCAAGTTACGGGATAGGATAGGATAGGACTGAGAGGAAAGAGTTCTATATCAAAGTACTGAGAGGAATTTAAAGAGTTCTAACTTCTATATTAAAGTACTGAGAGGAAAGAGTTAAAAAAAATTAAAAAGTACTGACAGGAATGATTTCTATATCAAAATACTGAGAGGAATGGGTTCTATATATCAAAGTACTAAGAGGAAAAATTTCTATATTAAAGTACTAAGAGGAAAGATTTCTATATTAGCATCCTATAAGGGTTTCTGTGGTTCCAGACTTCATTCCCAGAAGAGTTTGAGCAAAAAGCCTAGTTTTGGGTTGTTCTGTTTAAAAAATTATTAAAAAATTATGCCTAAACCAATTTAAAAGAAAACTTGGGATATTATTGTTGAATGGTTTGGGTGCACAGTGAAAGTGTTGTTTCATATTTGTTTACAAGTTTTACCTGTATTTTGTATAATTAATTAAAAAAAACAGGTATTTCAATAAAATGTTTCAAAAATATTTTTGTTTTGGTGAGCATACAAAATGGTCTCATCACAGATTTTGTCAAAGACACTCTCAGGGAAAAGTTGAAGAAAATAATCAAGAGGGAGTGGTTTACTAGGGCCCTACATCACTAGCAAAAACAAAATGTTCAAACATTGTCGTCGTCACTTGAAAATGACACGTGGGAATCGAAGTCACTTAGATCACTAGTGTGCACAGAAGACAAAGAAATATCACTTTGATCATCCACGCCCAAAGCATTATCTCTATCACACATTAATCCTTCAATATAATCACCAAATTCCGAGTCACTGTCGGAGTCACGAGTCGCCATATTGGCCATCGAAGGCAGCAATTTATTTCGTCAGAAACTAAGATCAAAGTACTGAGAGGAAAGATTTCTATATTAAAGTACTGAGAGGACAGAATTTTATATCAAAATACAGAGAGGAAAGGATTCCATTTCAAAGTACTGAGAGGGACGAGTTCTACATCAAAGTACCGAGAGAAAAGAGTTATATATCAAAGTACTGAAAGAAAAGAATTATATATCAAAGTACTGAGAGGAAGGAGTTCTTTTTAGAGGACCCTATCGTTTCAGATATGAGCACCTGTATTACCAGCAGACATGTTGCATTGTTCAGTGTTTACCAGAATTGTTCTGTTAGTTTCAATGTTCATGGCACTAATTAAATACCCTTATTAAAATTAATTAATTTTTTGTTATTACTATTAATTTAAAGGTTTTAAGGTTGGTTGCATTCACTGAATTATCTATTGGTGGATGGAGAGACCTGGAAATGGTCCTTGAAAATTGACACATTTGTTTTGGCCATGGGGACTTCACTCCTCCTCCCCCCACACACCTTCCTCCTCTCTATACCTGCTTCCCCATACCCCTCTCCCCCCCCTCCATGATTGTCTTATCAGGGTGTTGCCCCTAATGATATGTTCTCCAACCACAAGTCTCATGGGACTTTAATATTGACTTTGCTATAATAATGTTGTAGGGTTTATGTCATTGTTGCTTTAACTTGTACATAGCCTATAATAGGGGTTCAGCTAACAACAGATTTTGCTTGTACATTTCATTAGTACTGTATTTACTAAAAATTTGTGGATGAGGATTTTAAAAGCGATTAATAAATAACATTCAATAAATACTTTTTAAAATGAATTATTTTATTTTTTTATTCACCCCCCCCCCCCCCCCCCCAATAAAAGAAGAAATTATTCAAATTAATACTAATTTAAACCAAAATAACCTTCATGCATACAACCATGCCTGACTCACTGGTATCACACATTGTACACACGCGTTCTGCAAACTAGCATCAATAGAAAATAGCAACATGGAACAAAAACAAATTCATGCTTTTAACTTTATTCCAAATAAAGCAATAAAAAACCAACATAACAGCAACATCGCAAATAACAGTAATAACAACGCCTGATACAAGTTTCTTTTTTTTTTTACTCCACAATTTAAAGTCTTGTTGCATAATCAAATGTCAAGCAATGGACAACACAAAAAAGATTGCTAATTGGATGATGTAATATTTCCAATATGGAATAAAACACCTTTGTGAAAACTTCAAAGTTCAACAATTTAGAAAATGTGAAGTGGGCTGACTAAACTACTGTCCGGCTATTGCACTAAAATAAATAAATACTTGCACTTTAATAATCACAGTCTTTTAAAAATACATTATTGCACTTTATAAGTCACAGTGGTTTGTTAAGGCCTTTATCATAATGTAAAGTAAGTCACAGTGGTTTGTTAAGGCCTTTATCATAATGTAAAGTAAGTCACAGTGGTTTGTTAAGGCCTTTATCATAATGTAAAGTAAGTCACAGTGGTTTGTTAAGGCCTTTATCATAATGTAAAGTAAGTCACAGTGGTTTGTTAAGGCCTTTATCATAATGTAAAGTAAGTCACAGTGGTTTGTTAAGGCCTTTATCATAATGTATCATAATGTAAAGTAAGTCCCAGTGCTTTGTTAAGGCCTTTATCATAATGTAAAGTAAGTCACAGTGGTTTGTTAAGGCCTTTATCATAATGTAAAGTAAGTCACAATGGTTTGTTAAGGCCTTTATCATAATGTAAAGTAAGTCACAGTGGTTTGTTGCCTTTATCATAATGTAAAGTAAGTCCCAGTGGTTTGTTAAGGTCTTTATCATAATGTAAAGTAAGTCACAGTGGTCTGTTAAGGCCTTTATCATAATGTAAAGTTCAAAGTCAGTCACAAGGACTTAAGTTGAACATAAATATTACTACTTTTTTTTATTAGTTCTTTTTTCTTTCTTTTTTGGAAATAATTCTTGTTGGTTTTGTTTATTTATGTTTTATTGAGGGTAGCATCTTACTGCACAATAAATAAAACTGTTACAAGTAAATTAGGAATGTTGAACAAAAGACAAAAATGTTGGCATCACAGATAACAGTGGAAATAGTGCCAGTTTATCAGGAATGAAATTTGTGTCATGTTGGGTGGTCATGTTTAGGCGTCACTGTACAGTGGATTTTCAATGGATCTCGTTGGGTCTTTGCCGAAACTCTGTAAAGCAAATTAAAAACAATATTAGAAGTTCTGTTAAAATATATATTAAAAATGTACACAATTCTTCAACACAAACAAAAGCAAAATGCATGTTGTAGCTATCAATAAAATACCCTAGCCATAAACTACATAACTTATTTTATGATGTGATACTCCAGTTTGTCACAGCAATATTTTGTGTAGTAATACTCCAGTTTGTCACAGCAATATTTCATGTTGGGATACTCCAGTTTGTCACAGCAATATTTCAGTATGTTACAGTAACTAATATTTAATGTTGTGATACTCCAGTATGTTACAGTAACCAATGACTTATGACACAACTCCATATTTTAATGCACACCCACTCAGACCTTCCTCAGGCTTCACGGATCAGTGACTTGCATCACAATAATTGCTCAACATTACAAAAGTCCACAGTTACACATTTTCTAGGTAGAGCTGTTATAAAAGATGAAACAATAATGATGACAGAAGACAACAAGAAAACTACTGTAAATAAAGCTGTGTACAGACCAGCTGTCAGAGCTGAAAGCTAAAAGAACTATACCTATGGTTTGTAAAGCTGTGTACAGACCAGCTGTCAGAGCTGAAAGCTAAAACAACTATACCTATGGTTTGTAAAGCTGTGTACAGACCAGCTGTCAGAGCTGAAAGCTAAAAGAACTATACCTATGGTTTGTAAAGCTGTGTACAGACCAGCCGTCAGAGCTGAAAGCTAAAACAACTATACCTATGGTTTGTAAAGCTGTGTACAGACCAGCTGTCAGAGCTGAAAGCTAAAAGAACTATACCTATGGTTTGTAAAGCTGTATGCAGACCAGCTGTCAGAGCTGAAAGCTAAAAGAACTATACCTATGGTTTGTAAAGCTGTGTACAGACCAGCCGTCAGAGCTGAAAGCTAAAAGAACTATACCTATGGTTTGTAAAGCTGTGTACAGACCAGCCGTCAGAGCTGAAAGCTAAAACAACTATACCTATGGTTTGTAAAGCTGTATACAGACCAGCCGTCAGAGCTGAAAGCTAAAACAACTATACCTATGGTTTGTAAAGCTGTGTACAGACCAGCCGTCAGAGCTGAAAGCTAAAAAAACTATACCTATGGTTTGTAAAGAAGCGGAGTAAACAAAACTTACAAAAGAATTAGTGTCTTCAGAGTCTCTGAAATGTTGGTGGTTCAACTTCACCTAACTGCATCTGTAACACAGACAACCAGATCAACATCCAGCTACAAGCTGAAGCTAAACATGTGCAACCATGTGCAACCAGCTGGGCTTTCTTTGGAGAGGTACATATTACAAGTCAATGTCATCAAGCGAGCGTTGTGGCCAAGTGGGCTAAGGCGGGACTAACTTGCCTTGTCCACAGGCCAGAAACCAATGGCGCCTGACAGGTGTGGGTTCGATCCTGCATCGGGGCGTTATGTTTCTCTGAATATTATTTACTTTCGACTCGGGCAACGTCTCGGGGGTTTTCTCCGGGTACTCCGGTTTGCTCCCCCAGCAAAATTTCAAAAAATTTAAAGATTTCTAAATTTCAAAAATCACAACTAATGTTAGGTAGGTTGGGTTTGGGCGCGCCACAAAGACTAATACCAATTCATTTCAGCATAAATAATAATAATAATAATAATAATTTAAATAAGTTACATACTAATAATACTAAAAGAATTAATCTCAATAATATAGTTCAACGAGCGTGACGATTAGCAAATGAAATTAGCTGCAATAGCTAATGTAGTCTTCACTGAAGTCATACGCATCACGCAGTCATAGGCATCATAAAGAATGTAATGAGCATTATGAATCACATACTCCTAACAAGCTCAACACACACAACATACATACATGCACATACACACACACACAATACAAAACATACACTGCACACATAATACACTGCACATATACAATAATGACATACAAAAGCACATACAACAAATTGGCATATGTATCAATAAAATAGACAAACATAATAATAGTTTAGTTTGTGTAATTTGGTTGGGAAAAAGCAAATATTGACAAAGTTAATATACAATAAAGACTATAAAGCAATCTTAGGGAAAACTTAAGCCAGTCTGTCAAGGGTTGGAGGCAGCATCAGCTGGTTGTGTGCCTGTTGAACGAGCTTAGTGACTCTGATTGCTGGGGCAACAATCACAGCATATAGTATTGCAAACACATCATATGAACTTTCACAAGTCATAGCAACATTCTACAGTCATTATTGCTTTTTACAGGAGCAATACAGACAACATAGACAGCATAGAATGGTGGGAGTGAGCAATATTCTGATTACAGTTAGTTATTGCAACATTCACATGTCATAGTATTGCAATTCATACAGTCATAGTTATTGCAACATACACAGTCATAGAGAAGCAATATTCTTACAGTCATAGTTATTGCAACATTCACAAGTCATAGTTATTGCAATATCATCAACAGTCATAGTTATTGCAACATTCACACAGTCATAGTAGTTATTGCAATATTCATACAGTCATAGTTATTGCAACATTCACAGTCATAGTTATTGCAATAATTCAGTCAATTGCAATACACAGTCATAGTTATTGCAACATTCACACAGTCATGGTTATTGCAATATTCATACAGTCATAGTTATTGCAACATTCACACAGTCATAGTTATTGCAACATTCACACAGTCATAGTTATTGCAATATTCACACAGTCATAGTAATTGCAACATTCATATAGTCATAGTTATTGCAACATTCACACAGTCATAGTTATTGCAACATTCACACAATCATATGGTTATTGCAACATTCACACAGTCATAGTTATTGCAACATTCACACAATCATATAGTATAGTTATTGCAACATTCACACAATTATATAGTTATTGCAACATTCACAGGCATTGCAACGTTCACACCGCCATAGTTATTGCAACATTCACAAAGGCATAGTTATTGCAATATCCACATATTCATAGTTATTGCAACATTCACAGTCATAGTTATTGCGTCATTCACACAATCATATAGTTATTGCAACATTCACACAGTCATTGCAACATTCACAGTCATAGTTATTGCAACATTCACAGTTATTGCAACATTCACACAGTCATAGTTATTGCAATATTCACACAGCCATAGTTATTGCAACATTCATATAGTCATAGTTATTGCAACATTCACACAGTCATAGTTATTGCAACATTCACAGTCATATTGCAACATTCACACAGTCATTGCAATATTCACACAGGCATAGTTATTGCAACATTCACACAGTCATAGTTATTGCAATTCACACAAATGGTTTTATTGCCAATCATGAAAACATTCTAGTTATTGCAGTTTCAATCATAGTTATTGCAACACAAGTATGCAACATTCAGCAAAGATTGCAACATTCAGAGAATAGTTATTGCAAATAACACAATATAGTTGCAAACAAGTAGCAAAACACACAAAGTTATTGCAACATTCAAAGTCAAAAAAAAATTCATAGTTATTGCAACATAACAAAGTTATTGCAACATTCATAGTTATTGCATATTCACTTCATAGTATTGAAAACAACTCATACAGTTATTGCACATCATAAGGCATAGTTATTGCACATTCACAGTATAGTTTAGTCAAAACAACAAAGTCAGCAATTCAAGATTCAAATTGCATATATCACATTAACAGAGAGAGAGAAGAGAGAGAGAGAGAGAGAGAGAGAGAGAGAGAAAACATAGAAAAGAGAGAGAGAGAAGAGGAAACTGAGAGAAATTGGTTTTTATGTCCAAATCATGAATCTGTTCTTGTTGGTTTGGCATGCCTGAACCACAAGAGAAAGAGCAAAGGATAGAAGACAGCACAAGATATGTGAAAAAAAAATAGGGACAGACAGAGACAAAATACATGATACAGAGGACCGCCAAGAGAAGGCAGTCCTAGAACCACTTGGCACTGAACCCAGGCTTCTTGAAAGACAGCACCATTCAGTGTAGGATTCAAACCATAGCAGACGATACATAACACACAATACAATACACCACAGTAACAATACAACAACAACCTAGGGTAACAATATAATAAGACAATACAATTCCACCCCTACGTTACAACAAAAGGTTTGTCTGCGGCATACCATAATACCAGCTACAAACGGTACAGTTCAGCGCAACATCATGCAAAATGCACCATTGTAGTGTGGCCCCAAGGTCTCCTTCTGATCACTATAATGTACTATACAATACAGCATAATATTCTGATCACTATAATGTACTATACAATACAGCATAATATTCTGATCACTATAATGTACTATACAATACAGCATAATATTCTGATCACTATAATGTACTATACAATACAGCATAATATTCTGATCACTATAATGTACTATACAATACAGCATAATATTCTGATCACTATAATGTACTATACAATACAGCATAATATTCTGATCACTATAATGTACTATACAATACAGCATAATATTCTGATCACTATAATGTACTATACAATACAGCATAATATTCTGATCACTATAATGTACTATACAATACAGCATAATATTCTGATCACTATAATGTACTATACAATACAGGTTTTAAAAAAATCATGTTCAAATATCAGCTTTCAACAAGGTGTTTCTACACTCGAAATCTACAAAACACACACAGTCAGACACACACACACACGCACACACTCATGCACATATACAAGCATTCAAACACACATGTAAACACTACCAGATTTTATAATTTCAAAATAAACAAACACATACAAACATTCATAGACAGGTGATTAAACTTACTGTTGGATCCAGATTTTGTGCCAATACTGGGCTGTGCTTTCTGCTCACAATAACTGCCGGTGTAGCCGCTGGTACAGGAACACTGCACGCCTTTGCCCTGAACCGTCTGACAGAAACCGCCGTTCTGACACTGCAGTGTGCCTGAAGTACAGGCTGAAACAACAAAACTCCACAGTTGTATCGCCAAACATCAAACATCGCCCAACACAGGTAAACACAACACAGGTAAACACAACACAGGTAAACATATCACAGAGGTATCATTGATAAACACAGGTAAACACATCACAGACACACCACAGATACAACACAGGTAAACACATCACAGACACACCACAGATAAACACACCCCAGACACAACACGGGTAAACATACCACAGATGCAACACCTATAAACAATGAATTCTATATGCCCACTATCATCATCAACTACTATACTACATTGTCACAATGATATCTATATGACCACTATCATCATCAACTACTATACTACATTGTCACAATGATTTCTATATGACCACTATCATCATCAACTACTATACTACATTGTCACAATGATTTCTATATGACCACTATCATCATCAACTACTATACTACATTGTCACAATGATTTCTATATGACCACTATCATCAACTACTATACTAAATTGTCACAATGATTTCTATATGACCACTATCATCATCAACTACTACATTGTCACAATGATTTCTATATGACCACTATCATCATCAACTACTATACTACATTGTCACAATGATTTCTATATGACCACTATCATCATCAACTACTATACCACATTGTATCATCATCAACTACTATACTACATTGTCACAATGATTTCTATATGACCACTATCATCATCAACTACTATACTACACTGTCACAATGATTTCTATATGACCACTATCATCATCAACTACTATACTACATTGTCACAATGATTTCTATATGACCATTATCATCATCAACTACTATACTACATTGTCACAATGATTTCTATATGACCACTATCATCAACTACTATACTACACTGTCACAATGATATCTATATGACCACTATCATCATCAACTACTATACTACATTGTCAATTGCAGCACACGTTAAAGGAAAGAGTTGCACTCACAGCAGACGTTGGGGTTTTCATCAGAGCTATCCAGACAGTCGTTGTGTCCGTCGCACAGCTGTGACTTTAAGTAGCACTGCTGTCTGCTGCGACACATGGACTGCACCGTTGTGCACTGCGCTAGTGCTGGTTTGAGGGTGGTAGTGGGCGGTGTGGGTGTGGAGGTGGTGGGCGGTGTGATGGTGGTCTGTTAAATGTTCATGTTGTTTTACTGGGCGGCGGTCATCCTGGCTACTGTATGACAGTATGAAGGAGATCATCCAGGCGATCGCGGTGTAATCTTAACAAAACCCTCGATGATGATCTGGAAGGTGGTGCCGACGCTGACATTGATGATGGCTTCTTGCCAGCTACCCTGCAACAGGCACTATCAGAATTTCTACCATCACACATACACAAACCAATGCATTGTTGTAAAGGCAATGTTTCATAACTCCCTGACTATTATTTATATATAATGCAACCAACAGAGTTAAAAAAAGTACACCACTGGAGACAGACATTTGAGTGCTTTGCCTAAATCAATGACAATCTCGTGGTCCCATGTGAGGGTGGTTATGACAAGAGGAGAGCAGCAAAGAAGAGAGGGGTGGTTGGTGGGGAGAAGGCTACCTGTGACCATTGCTGGTAAACTGGCCGTCAGTGGTAGAGTGTGAGTGCAATGGTGCACCAGCAGCGCGTTGGGCTTGCACCAAGATGTAGAGACCACTGAGTTTCTTGGGCCCATCTGAAAAGAAAAAAAATAAAAAAAGAAAGAAAAGAAAAAAAAAAAAAAAAAAAAAAAAAAAATTAAAAAAAAAAAAATACAAGACATAAAAAAAAAAAAAAAAAAAAAAAAAAGAATAAAAAAAGAGAAAACAAAGAAGAAGGAAAAAAAAAGAGAGAAAAAAAAAAAAACTGGAAAAAAAAAGAAACAGTCAGAGCGGGAAAATGAAAAAAATACTGAAAAATACGTGTTAACAGCCAGGCTGAATCACCCGTTGCAAAGGCCCGTACAAACAAGAAGTGGCCCGAGAACTGGCCAGTCGTGTGGTCAGTTTTGGGCAGGCTGGCAATGTTTTGGTCATTGGCTGAAATGCAATGAAAATAATATCAACCTTTAAAAACACCAACATATTTTTATGACCATTAAGAGGAAAGGTACATAGCCATTGGACAACATGATGACATGCTCACTGTGGTGAAGCAGCGGAAACTCCAATGGTATGGCCACGTCACTAGAGCATTCTGCCTTGCAAAAACCATCCTGCAAGGCACAGTGCAAGGAGACAGAAAAAGAGGGAGACAAAAAAGAGGTGAGAGGACAACATTCAAGAATGGATTGGTTTGACAGTGAATGAAGCCATGAGGGTTGCTGAGAATAGAGAAAGATTGAGTACGCTGGTTAAACGATCATCTGTGGTGCCCCAACGACCTGTGAGGTACAGGATAGGATAGGACACAGAATAGCCAGATGTTTTATTAAAATGATTTCAAATTTCAATTACTGATAACAGGAAATGTATACATTTTGATCACAAGTTGAGGTGTGTGACTGTGCTTGTGTTGTGCAGAGATGCCAACCCCTAAAGTGACTGTTCAGTACTATTAATGTGAAAAATCAGGAATATAATAAAACTTTGAGGAGCATTAACCACAACCCCTAAAGTGACTGTTCAGAACTATTAATGTGAAAAATCAGGAATATAATAAAACGTTGAGGAGCATTAACCACAACCCTTTCATTCAATGAATCCCAGTGAGACATTTTTTCACTTACGCAAGATATATTCAATTATCAATTTTAAAAAAGAATACCATGAATAGCAACTATTTGACACTATAATTAACGTCCACTTTTGTCCACAGCACACACACTTGTGTGTAACTTGTAAGTAAACAGGCCACTAAGAGGTCAATGAGTCCTTATTCTAATACTGAAGCAAGGTCTGTGTCCGCCTTAGAACTTTGCACATGCCAACCCAGCATGAATATGCTTCTGTATTTTTGTGTACCTCGCATTATCATTGTACTTACCATGTGAGGTGATCAATGTCAGTCTGGCGGTTATATTAGGAGCATGTATGTCGTTCGCGCATTGTTTTGCGCATTCATAATTATATTTTAACTACTATTACTTTAACGGCAAATTTCGATATTTAGCGTTAGGATTAGAGTTAGTTATAATTTGGATTAGGGTTAGAGCTAGTGTTAGGGTTAACTGTAACCCTAGGCCTAGACTATACCTATTTTCACCAGCAGATGTTTTGCATTTTTCACCCTCTATCTTTTTGTTTGCTGGGTCGTCCTTTTCTTCCCATTTTGATATGGTGAAAGTTTCTTCCCATTTTGATATGGTGAAAGTTTCTTCCCATTTTGATATGGTGAAAGTTTCTTCTCATTTTGATATGGTGAAAGTTTCTTCCCATTTTGATATGGTGAAAGTTTCTTCCCATTTTGATATGGTGAAAGTTTCTTCCCATTTTGATATGGTGAAAGTTTCTTCCCATTTTGATATGGTGAAAGTTTCTTCCCATTTTGATATGGTGAAAGTTTCTTCCCATTTTGATATGGTGAAAGTTTCTTCCCATTTGGTGAAAGTTTCTTCCCATTTTGATATGGTGAAAGTTTCTTCCCATTTTAATATGGTGAAAGTTTCTTCCCATTTTGATATGGTGAAAGTTTCTTCCCATTTTGATATGGTGAAAGTTTCTTCCCATTTTGATATGGTGAAAGTTTCTTCCCATTTTGATATGGTGAAAGTTTCTTCCCATTTTGATATGGTGAAAGTTTCTTCCCATTTTGATATGGTGAAAGTTTCTTCCCATTTGGTGAAAGTTTCTTCCCATTTTGATATGGTGAAAGTTTCTTCCCATTTTAATATGGTGAAAGTTTCTTCCCATTTTGATATGGTGAAAGTTTCTTCCCATTTTGATATGGTGAAAGTTTCTTCTCATTTTGATATGGTGAAAGTTTCTTCCCATTTTGATATGGTGAAAGTTTCTTCCCATTTTGATATGGTGAAAGTTTCTTCCCATTTTGATATGGTGAAAGTTTCTTCCCATTTTGATATGGTGAAAGTTTCTTCCCATTTTGATATGGTGAAAGTTTCTTCCCATTTTGATATGGTGAAAGTTTCTTCCCATTTTGATATGGTGAAAGTTTCTTCCCATTTTGATATGGTGAAAGTTTCTTCCCATTTTGATATGGTGAAAGTTTCTTCCCATTTTGATATGGTGAAAGTTTCTTCCCATTTTGATATGGTGAAAGTTTCTTCCCATTTTGATATGGTGAAAGTTTCTTCCCATTTTGATATGGTGAAAGTTTCTTCCCATTTTGATACGGTGAAAGTTTCTTCCCATTTTGATATGGTGAAAGTTTCTTCCCATTTGGTGAAAGTTTCTTCTCATTTTGATATGGTGAAAGTTTCTTCCCATTTTGATATGGTGACAGTTTCTTCCCATTTTGATATGGTGAAAGTTTCTTCCCATTTTGATATGGTGAAAGTTTCTTCCCATTTTGATATGGTGAAAGTTTCTTCCCATTTTGATATGGTGAAAGTTTCTTCCCATTTTGATATGGTGAAAGTTTCTTCCCATTTTGATATGGTGAAAGTTTCTTCCCATTTTGATATGGTGAAAGTTTCTTCCCATTTTGATATGGTGAAAGTTTCTCCCATTTTGATATGGTGAAAGTTTCTTCCCATTTTGATATGGTGAAAGTTTCTTCCCATTTTGATATGGTGAAAGTTTCTCCCATTTTGATATGGTGAAAGTTTCTTCCCATTTTGATATTTGGGGGTGGCCTCGTGGCGTAGTGGATAAGTCGCCGGTTTCCTATGCCGAAGGTCGCGGGTTCGATTCCCGCAAGGGGCGAACGTATGTGACTTAGGTACGAGACTATTGAGGTCACCGAGGGTTTTCTCCGGGCACTCCGGTTTCCTCCCTCCCTTCAATAATGGTACAGGATGCAGTCAATATAACAATTTCAAAAATAAAAATTCGATGTTCTTCCGTCTTCTAATAGCGATCTCCCTGCCTTTACACCACCTGATGAGTGATGTATGTGTATTTGGTGTGTGTGAGGGTAAATGAGACAGGTGAGCGTGTATGTTGGTATAGATCGCCGCGCTTTGAGCCTAGGGGAAAGGCGCGTACATAGCATCCTGTATTATTATTATTACTGTATTATTATGATATGGTGAAAGTTTCTTCCCATTTTGATATGGTGAAAGTTTCTTCCCATTTTGATATGGTGAAAGTTTCTCTCATTTTGATATGGTGAAAGTTTCTTCCCATTTTGATATGGTGAAAGTTTCTTCCCATTTTGATATGGTGAAAGTTTCTTCCCATTTTGATATGGTGAAAGCAACACAAAGACTGATGCTAGCCATTGACCAATATCAAACACAATCCTTGCAACAAAATTCACGATGAACTAAGCAAGTCACATGGACAACCTCAGCCATGGTCAGTTTTGGAGCAGTTCCCAAACTCCAGTTCTCATGCTAGTTGCTCATTATTGTTGCGATCAGCATGAAAACTTTATTTTTTTAAATGTCAACAAAATGGAAAAAACAATGGAGGATTTTTGAAATCCCGTAATTCCGTACTTTATTCCTAATATCAAAAATGAATACGAACAAATCATATGATTTGACACCTCTAGTTGTGGTGCGTGACTGTGTTTGTGTTGTGGTGTGTGACTGTGTGTTGTGGTGTATGACTGTGTTTGTGTTGTGGTGTGTGACTGTGTTTGTGTTGTGGTGTGTGACTGTGTTTGTGTTGTGGTGTGTGACTGTGTTTGTGTTGTGGTGTGTGACTGAGTTTGTGTTGTGGTGTGTGACTGAGTTTGTGTTGTGGTGTGTGACTGCGTTTATGTTGTGGTGTGTGACTGTGTTTGTGTTGTGGTGTGTGACTGCGTTTTTGTTGTGGTGTGTGACTGTGTTTGTGTTGTATATATAAATACCTCAACCTCTGCATACGGTTTTCACGGTGGCTCATGGGTGTGGTTCTGTCTGTCGTGCTTGCATGCAGTATGTTGGCTCATGTGCGAACTCTGTGTGTGTGTGTGTGTGTGTGTGTTTGTGTGTGTGTGTGCGTGTGAGCACGAAAGCTTTTGGGTTCTGGCCTATTGTAGATGTGCGTTTTAAGGAAAAGCTCGTATAATTTCTAAAACGTTGTATAGTAACGTATAACATAGACACTTGAAATGTATTTCTGTAGTCCACTGCCTGTCTTCGCATGCTACACACGCGTGTGTGTGTGTGTGTGTGTGTATGGGTGTAGGTGTGTCTGCGTGCGTGTGTGTGTGTGTGTGCGTGTTATCTCGATTCGGAGACATATTCCTTGTGTTTTATCTTGGCAATAAAATTATTTGACTTGACTTGACTTGTGTGACTGTGTTTGTGTTGTGGTGTGACTGGGTTTGTGTTGTGGTGCATGACTGTGTGTTGTGGTGTGTGACTGTGTTTGCTTTGTAGTGTATCACTATGCTTGTGTTGTGGTGTATCACTGTGTTTGTGTTGTGGTGTATCACTGTGTTTGTGTTGTGGTGTATCACTGTGTTTGTGTTGTGGTGTATCACTGTGTGTGTGTTGTGTAACTGTACAAGAGTCAAATGAATGTTTCTCTTGTGAATACTTAAAACATTAATGTCCACAGTTGAGTGTTAGGCCTTACCAACAGCAGTGTATAAGAACATAGCGTTAAGTAAGTACTGATAATGCTAACCTTCCCCAAGGTTCCAGTCGCTACAATGGTCGCTGGCTGACTTGTTCAGGTTTAGCGTTAAGTAAGTACTGATAATGCTAACCTGCCCCAAGGTTCCAGTCGCTACAATGGTCACTGGCTGACTTGTTCAGGTTTAGCGTTAAGTAAGTTCTAATAATGCTAACCTGCCCCAAGGTTCCAGTCGGTAGAATCGTCGCTGGCTGACTTGTCCTGGTTGAAGTCACTCATGTCGCGTTCAAAGTCAAAGCGCATGTAGTTGGCGCAGTTCTGCTCGTCCGTGTTGTCACCGCAGTCGTTGTGGGCGTCACACTGCTTGGACTGGTCAACACACACCCCGTTGCTACATCTGAAGATGTTGGGGCTCTGGCAGGCTGATCACATACAAATTACCACATGAATGTTAGTGCTTTGCAACATCATGGTGAAAACAAAAGGAGGAAGAAGAAGAGGAAGATGATGATGATGATAACAAAGATGATGATAACATTGATGATGATGAAATTAATGATGACAACATTGATGATTATGACAATGATGATGATGACATTAATGATGATAATGATGATGACATTGATGACAATGATAATAATGACATTGATGATGACATTGATAATGAAGACATTGATGATAACATTAATGATGATAATGATGACATTGATGATGACAACATTTATAAGGATGACATTGATGATGATAACATTGAGGATGACAATGATGATGATGATGACAATGACATTAATGATGAGGATGATGACATTGATGATTACAATTATGATGACAATCATGATGAAGACATTGATGATGATGACAATTATAACGACAATGATGATGACGCTGATGATGATGATGCTTATGCGTGCGAATCTATTTTGGTCATCTGTATATTTGCTGTGTCTGATGATGTACGTTAAAATCATGCACCTGTTTTGTTATCAGTAATTCGGTTGTGTCTGTTGATCTGTATTTCTACGTACTACATGAGTGTTCTAGTCAGGCATGGGTCTGCTGTCTAGTCTATACTGGTGGTTACATAGGTTGCACTAGATTATGCTTTATTTGTTTTTATGTATCTTGCGCATGCATGCCGCTGATCTAAAGCATTCTTTGTGTCATGTATGCTATAACTGTATGTATGTCATTTGGCAAAATAAATCTTGAATTGAATTGAATGATGACACTGATGATGAAGACATTGATGATGATGACACTGATGATGAAGACATTGATGATGATGACATTGGTGATGATGACAATGATGACATTGATGATGAAGACATTGATGATGATGACATTAGTGATGATGATGTTGATGATGATGATGATGATGATGATGATGATGATGATGATGATGATGATGACGGTGATGACAATCATGATAAAGATGATGACTAACTCTGTCCACTCACCACAGCCCTTTTCGTCGGAGAAATCAGGGCAGTCAAAGTTGAAGTCGCAACGCTTGGCTGAGTCAATGCAAGTACCAGATGTCACACACTGGAACTGTGCTGTAGTGCACGTTGCTCTTGTTGGTCTGTGACAAGCAATGAATATTACTTTACTATGCCATCTTAAACCATGTTTAGCACTTTACTATGCCATCTTAAACCATGTATAGTACTTTACTATGCCATCTTAAACCATGTATAGTACTTTACTATGCCATCTTAAACCATGTATAGTACTTTACTATGCCATCTTAAACCATGTATAGTACTTTACTATGCCATCTTAAACCATGTATAGTACTTTACTATGCCATCTTAAACCATGTATAGTACTTTACTATGCCATCTTAAACCATGTATAGTACTTTACTATGCCATCTTAAACCATGTATAGTACTTTACTATGCTATCTTAAACCATGTATAGTACTTTACTATGCCATCTTAAACCATGTATAGTACTTTACTATGCCATCTTAAACCATGTATAGTACTTTACTATGCCATCTTAAACCATGTACTTTACTATGCCATCTTAAACCATGTATAGTACTTTACTATGCCATCTTAAACCATGTATAGTACTTTACTATGTCATCTTAAACCATGTATAGTACTTTACTATGCCATCTTAAACCATGTATAGTACTTTACTATGCCATCTTAAACCATGTATAGTACTTTACTATGCCATCTTAAACCATGTATAGTACTTTACTATGCCATCTTAAACCATGTATAGTACTTTACTATGCCATCTTAAACCAAGTACTTTACTATGCCATCTTAAACCATGTATAGTACTTTACTATGCCATCTTAAACCATGTATAGTACTTTACTATGCCATCTTAAACCATGTATAGTACTTTACTATGCCATCTTAAACCATGTATAGTACTTTACTATGCCATCTTAAACCATGTATAGTACTTTACTATGCCATCTTAAACCATGTATAGTACTTTACTATGCCATCTTAAACCATGTATAGTACTTTACTATGCCATCTTAAACCATATATAGTAATTTACTATGCCATCTTAAACCATGTATAGTACTTTACTATGCCATCTTAAACCAGGTATATAGTACTTTACTATGCCAACTTAAACCATGTATAGTACTTTATTATGCCATCGGAAATACAGGGGAAACAACTCTATCCAGCTTGTCTGCATGTTGCACCCACAGTTGGCAAACAATGGGTGGACATTCTTAACTAACAAACACAGTTGGCAAACAATGGGTGGATATTCTTAACTAACAAACACAGTTGGCAAACAATGGGTGGACATTCTTAACTAACACAGTTGGCAAACGATGGGTGGACATTCTTAACAAACAAACACAGTTGGCAAACAATGGGTGGGCATTCTTAACAAACAAACACACACAGTTGGCAAACAATAGGTGGACATTCTTAACAAACAAACACACTTTCTCGCCACAGAATGTACTGTTGTGATGAAATGCACACCAGTGCTGATAAACATTGTGTGGCAAACATGTTGCATACACACCGTGTTAAGTGGCGAGACATGTTGCATAAACACCATGTTAAGTGACAAGACATGTTGCATAAACACCGTGTTAAGTGACAAGACATGTTGCATAAACACCGTGTTAAGTGACGAGACAAGTTGCATAAACACCGTGTAAAGTGATGAGACATGTTGCATAAACACTGTGTTAAGTGACGAGACATGTTGCATAAACACCGTGTTAAGTGACGAGACATGTTGCATAAACACCGTGTTTAGTGACAAGACATAAACACTGTGTAAGTGACACACATGTTGCATAAACACCATGTAAGTAATAGACATGTTGCATAAACACTGTGTAAGTAATAGACATGTTGCATAAACACTGTGTAAGTGACACACATGTTGCATAAACACTGTGTAAGTAATAAACATGTTGCATAAACACTGTGTAAGTAATAGACATGTTGCATAAACACTGTGTAAGTAATAGACATGTTGCATAAACACTGTGTAAGTAATAGACATGTTGCATAAACACTGTGTAAGTAATAGACATGTTGCATAAACACTGTGTAAGTAATAGACATGTTGTATAAACACTGTGTAAGTGACAGACATGTTGCATAAACACTGTGTAAGTAATAGACATGTTGCATAAACAACTCTCCTTGGCTTCATCCAATGGAAGTGAATTGTGATGCTGATCTACCATGTGCCCTGTAGTTGACGTGATCTACCATGTGCCCTGTAGTTGACGTGATCTACCATGTGCCCTGTAGTTGACGTGATCTTCCATGTGCCCTGTAGTTGACGTGATCTACCATGTGCCCTGTAGTTGACGTGATCTACCATGTGCCCTGTAGTTGACGTGATCTACCATGTGCCCTGTAGTTGACGTGATCTTCCATGTGCCCTGTAGTTGACGTGATCTACCATGTGCCCTGTAGTTGACGTGATCTACCATGTGCCCTGTAGTTGACGTGATCTTCCATGTGCCCAGTAGTTGACGTGATCTTCCATATGCCCTGTTTGACGTGATCTTCCATGTGCCCTGTAGTTGACGTGATCTTCCATGTGCCCTGTAGTTGACGTGATCTTCCATGTGCCCAGTAGTTGACGTGATCTTCCATGTGCCCAGTAGTTGACGTGATCTTCCATGTGCCCTGTAGTTGACGTGATCTTCCATGTGCCCTGTAGTTGACGTGATCTACGTGATCTACCATGTGCCCTGTAGTTGACGTAATCTTCCATGTGCCCTGTAGTTGACGTGATCTTCCATGTGCCCAGTAGTTGACGTGATCTTCCATGTGCCCAGTAGTTGACGTGATCTTCCATGTGCCCTGTAGTTGACGTGATCTTCCATGTGCCCTGTAGTTGACGTGATCTACGTGATCTACCATGTGCCCTGTAGTTGACGTGATCTTCCATGTGCCCTGTAGTTGACGTGATCTTCCATGTGCCCAGTAGTTGACGTGATCTACCATGTGCCCTGTAGTTGACGTGATCTTCCATGTGCCCTGTAGTTGACGTGATCTACCATGTGCCCTGTAGTTGACGTGATCTACGTGATCTACCATGTGCCCTGTAGTTGACGTGATCTTCCATGTGCCCTGTAGTTGACGTGATCTTCCATGTGCCCTGTAGTTGACGTGATCTACCATGTGCCCTGTAGTTGACGTGATCTTCCATGTGCCCTGTAGTTGACGTGATCTACCATGTGCCCTGTAGTTGACGTGATCTTCCATGTGCCCAGTAGTTGACGTGATCTACCATGTGCCCTGTAGTTGACGTTGCACCCAGAGTGCAGTCTACTGTGCCTGGCATCTTTAACTTGTGGATAAACATCCTGAGTCCATCCTCATTTGTACTCCAAACTATCCATTTGTTTTTATACCTCTACCTAAACAAGGAGGTGGTGGTGGTGGTGGTGGTGTGTGTGTGTGTGTGTGTGTGTGTGTGTGTTTCTGTCTGTCTGTGAGTCTGTCTACGCATTTTCTCAGCATTGGGTGACAGATTTATATAATTTTTTGTGTACATCATAACTTTCTCACATGGATCTTTCAACAAATCTTTCCCTGTGCCACAGGATCAAAGCCTTCAAATGCATGGTGGCAAGAAAATAACGCAACAACCTTTAACTTCTGCTAAGCTTTATCTAAACACTGCATTATTATAAAATGGTGGTAATACATTCTCTTTTCATTTTATTTTATTTTATTAATTTAACAATTCTGTTCCTATCCTATCCTATCCCGTAACTCGGAGGTCGTAGGGGCACCACAGATGATCGTTTAACCAGCGTACTCCATCTTTCCCTGTCCTCAGCAACCCTGATTTGTTTCGCTCAGTGTCAAGCCAGTCCATTCTCGAATGTTGTCCTCCCAACTCTTTTTCGGTCTCCCTCTTCTTCTACCTCCTTGCACTGTGCCGTGCAGGATGGTTTTTGCAAGACCTGATGATCTGGTGATGTGGCCATACCATCGGAGTTTCCGTTTCTTCACCACTGTGAGCAGGTCATCGTGTTGTCCAATGGCTTGTGTGATGGTCTGACTTCGTCATTGGTGATGTGCTGGGTATATGAAATGCCCAGAAGTCTTCTGTAGCACCTCATCTCCATGCTTTGTATTCTTCGTTGGAGATCTGCTGTGAGGGGGTCCATGTTTCACAAGCGTTTAGGAAGATGGAGATGACAAGGGAGCGCAGCAGTCTTACCTTGGAATGTAGACTGATGGTCCTGTCTTTCCAAATTGGCTTCAACCTCGCCAGGGCAGCAGTTGTTTGTGCGATCCTGGAGAGGACTTCCTGTTGGGACCCATTGCCTAATACAATGGCTCCTAAATATTTGAAGCTGTGCACTGTGTTGAGGGATTGGCCTTGGACTTTGATGTCCAATTTTGTTGGGTGGAATTATTCTTTCGCAGAAGGGATGTTAAAAAATTGGTGTATAATTTCAGGCCTGGTCTGAACACAAAGGGCTCCAAGCAACAGCATGATACAATGCAGTAAGAAACAGCAAAAATTGACAGCATTAACAAAACATCACTCTCAGCAGTCAAAACTTACGTGGGAGTGGTAGCAGTGTGGCTTGGAGGTGCGGGTAGACTGCCGCCAGTGTAGCCACAGCCAGGGGTGAGAGAGATGTCATCAATGGCCATGCCATAGTCACTGCCCTCTAGCTGACCTTCGATGATGAACTGGAATGGCTGGGAGCTGGTCAGTGGTACATTGGTGCGTTGCCAGATGGCGCCCTGACTGCCGGACGTGCTCCACACTGCTGGGCCTGCCGGTCCGCTGCTGTACGTACGAATCTGACACACAACGTCAGCCACAGTTCAGTGAAAGGTGGATTGGACGTTAGCTTATCAAGGCCATTGCAAACAGGTGAAAACGTATTGGTAATTGGGCAATTCTATTTTATGTGGTGAAGAGACATCAGCAGTACCATATGTCAATGGTTAGAATGAGCAGCACAGTCCCCGCCACAATAAACCACATACATATACAGCAGGCATGATGAAAACCACAATGGGAAATCTGCTGACTGCACAGATTACAATGTGGTGAACTACTAGATAACAACTTGCTGCACGTTGTGTACAGCGTCACACCTGTGACCACATAGACTTATCATGTGGACACCAAGCAGGTCAAAAGAAGACTAACTATACCTTGACCGACATCCTGTGGTTGCTGCTGCCAAAGATGTAGTAGTAGAATCGCACGTTGCAGTTGTCGGAGGGGCCGACGGCGATGATGGGTTTGGAGATGAGCCAGGCAGTGTCACCGGCGTGTGTGGAGCTGCTGGCCCAGAACAAGCCGTAGTGACCAGTGGGGGACCCAGTGGTGTGGTCTAGGGGCATCTCGCTCTCAATGGTCTGGAAGTTGGACAGCTGCCAGTCCTGCTGGTCATCCTGGCCGTTAATGCCTGCAGCACACCCAACACAAACAGCAATAAATCACTGGCCGTTAATGCCTGCAGCATGCCCAACACAAATAGCAATAAATCACTGACAGTTAATGCCTGCAGCATGCCCAACACAAATAGCAATAAATCACTGACAGTTAATGCCTGCAGCACACCCAACACAAATAGCAATAAATCACTGACAGTTAATGCCTGCAGCATGCCCAACACAAATAGCAATAAATCACTGACAGTTAATGCCTGCAGCACACCCAACACAAACATCAATAAATCACTGACAGACACAATCGCTAGCAGGATTTTAAAGAAGTTCATCCATGTGTTTGCATTGGAATTAGGAAATTAATGTGCATGGCTAATGGAACCGGAGTCATTGTTTATGCTGCCTCCTTTAGCAGTCACTCACAATCTTCCAAACCCACAACATAAAGCCATGAAGAAAGGGAGCTTACCCTGTCAATACTACTCTCAATGATTAGACAACACATTTCATAGACCAAAAATAGTCCAAATCTCTTGTTTTTGTTAAGATGGTTTTGTTAGGCAAACACTTCAACTAAAACGAAAAAGTTCGATCAGGAAAAAAAACTCTCCCTCCTGTGTACCTTGTGTGAAGTCCCCCATGTCAGGTTCAAACTCAAACTTGCGGTACTGGTCACAGAGGTTGGTCAGGTCTTCATCAGACTGGTCCCCACAGTCATCCACGTTGTCGCACAGTCGGCTGTTGTCAATGCACGCTGTGTTGCCGCACTGGTACATGGTGTTTGCCGGGCAGGACGGCCGAGAGAGGGGAAGCTCGCAGTTAGAGAACTTGATGTTGTCAATGGCCATTGTGCCTGGACCAACAATTAACTATAGTAGTTTACACCATATTACGTACAGCCATTGTGTCTGGACCAACAATTAACTATAGTAGTTTACACCATATTACGTACAGCCATTGTGTCTGGACCAACAATTAACTATAGTAGTTTACACCATATTACGCACAGCCATTGTGTCTGGACCAACAATTAACTATAGTAGTTTATACTACATTACACACAGCCAATGTGTCTGGACCAACAATTAACTATAGTAGTTTACACCATATTACGCACAGCCATTGTGTCTGGACCAACAATTAACTATAGTAGTTTATACTACATTACACACAGCCATTGTGTCTGGACCAACAATTAACTATAGTAGTTTACAATGCATTACACACAGCCATTGTGTCTGGACCAACAATTAACTATAGTAGTTTACACTACATTACACACAGCCATTGTGTCTGAACCAACAATTAACTATAGTAGTTTATACTACATTACACACAGCCATTGTGTCTGGACCAACAATTAACTATAGTAGTTTACCCTACATTACACACAGCCATTGTGTCTGGACCAACAATTAACTATAGTAGTTTACACTACATTACACACAGCCATTGTGTCTGGACCAACAATTAACTATAGTAGTTTATACTACATTACACACAGCCATTGTGTCTGGACCAACAATTAACTATAGTAGTTTACACTACATTACACACAGCCATTAAGTCTGGACCAACAATTAACTATAGGAGTTTACACTACATTACACACAGCCATTTCTGGACCAACAATTAACTATAGTAGTTTACACTACATTACACACAGCCATTGTGTCTGGACCAACAATTAACTATAGTAGTTTACACTACATTACACACAGCCATTGTGTCTGGACCAACAATTAACTATAGTAGTTTATACTACATTACACACAGCCATTGTGTCTGGACCAACAATTAACTATAGTAGTTTACACTACATTACACACAGCCATTGTGTCTGGACCAACAATTAACTATAGTAGTTTATACTACATTACACACAGCCATTGTGTATGGACCAACAATTATAGTAGTTTATACTACATTACACACAGCCATTGTGTCTGGACCAACAATTAACTATAGTAGTTTACACTACATTACACACAGCCATTGTGTCTGGACCAACAATTAACTATAGTAGTTTACTACATTACACACAGCCATTGTGTCTGGACCAACAATTAACTATAGTAGTTTACACTACATTACACACAGCCATTGTGTCTGGACCAACAATTAACTTTAGTAGTTTATACTACATTACACAAAGCCATTGTGTCTGGACCAACAATTAACTATAGTAGTTTACACTACATTACACACAGCCATTGTGTCTGGACCAACAATTAACTATAGTAGTTTACACATTATGTACAACAAATAAAAATGATAATAGTTTACACCACATTACGCACAACAAATAACAATGATAATAGTTTACACCACATTACGCACAACAAATAACAATGATAGTAGTTTATACAACTGTACACACAACAATAGTGTACGCAACATTACACACAGTAGTAGTGTACACAACATTACACACAGCAGTAGTGTACATAACATTACACACAGCAGTAGTGTACACAACATTACACACAGCTGTAGTGTACACAACATTACACACAGCAGTAGTGTACACAACATTACACACAGCAGTAGTGTACACAACATTACACACAGCAGTTGTGTACAGAAGTGTACACAATATTACACACAGCAGTTTTGTACACTACATTACACACAACGAAAAACAACAACAGTAGTTTACACAAAACACAACAAAAGACAGATCAACGAGAGAAGCCTTATTAAATATGTCAGGCAGATAAGTATGTAATATTCCTTCATGGACAGGTCAAAAACCTTAAACGGACATGTAAGCAATGTTATGACATGTCTGTCAGGCAAATATCAGTATGTGAGAACATTTAGTAGTACATGTCTTTCTGAAATAATTTGACTTACTGACAGATCAAAACATAAATGAACAATTATTGTTTCTTACCATCATCCATTTATGGACAATGAGATCACTCACTTTAGCACCGTATGAACTAATATTATTATTATTATTATGTATAACTTTTAAGTTGCCTTTTTCAGTTGGTTTTTAATTTTTGAAGAAGCTTTTAGCGAATTATATATATCTTAGCTCTGCCTCCACTTCCATTATTACTATTATTATTATCATTATTGTTATCATTATTATTATCATTAATATTATTATGATCATATTACCAGACATATTTGGGAGGTCAGTGCGAGAGAACATGAGGGTGAAAGCACCGCTGCGTCTGCCGATGGTGACGGCCATGGTGGCCCACTGGTTGTTGGTGTTGCCGCTGGAGCGCCACAGTTCACTATTGCTGGCCAGCACGCCATTGATCGTCAACACCAGGCTGGGCGTGTTTGAACCTGCAACAGTTATTTGTACCTTGTATCCACCAGTAAGAGGTCAGAGTACATTGTGCACCAGAGAGAAGTGGAGCTATTTGTACCTTGTATCCACCAGTAAGAGGTCAGAGTGCATTGTGCACCAGAGAGAAGTGGAGCTATTTGTACCTTGTATCCACCAGTAAGAGGTCAGAGTACATTGTGCGCTAGAGAGAATTTAGTAGAGCTATTTGTACCTTGTATCCAGTAGGAGAAGGTCAGAGTGCATTGAGCACCAGAGTTGTTGTACATCTGACTGGCAATCAGGTCCGCCAGGCCCTGCGTGTTCTGGTTGGCCAGGTCCGCCATGTAGATGAAGTAGCCGTTGGTGGCCCCATCTCCATCAGTCAAGGGAGGCGAGTTGTAGCTGGAAATGTCTGAAGGTCGCCCACGCTTCCACTGTTCTGCATCTGGTTCCTGAGATAGAGGGAGGATGTTGAACATAGTCCTGTATTACACTAGTCAAAGTACAACACTAGTCAATGTAATACACTAGTCAAAGTACTACACTAGTCAATGTACTACACTAGTCAAAGTACTACACTAGTCAATGTACTACACTAGTCAATGTACTACACTAGTCAAAGTACTATGCTAGACAACGTACTACACTAGTCAGTACTACACTAGTCAATGTACTACATTAGTCAAAGTACCACACAAATCAAAGTACTACACTATTCAACATACTACACTAGTCAGTACTACACTAGTCAATGTACTACACTAGTCAAAGTACTACACTAGTCAAGGTACTAAACTAGTCAATGTATACACTAGTTAAATGTAAAGAACTGTTTACAGTCAACAATGTTCATTTGCTACGCTGACAGTGATCCGTCAGTTCTAGGTGACAACAACGTCAGGACATTCCACCAGCCAGCAATAACTGTAACATCTCTCAACCAAAAATGAATGTGAGTGCCAACTTACTTGTTCAGTCCATCCACAGAAGTCAGTCGAGAAGGTGCAGGTTGTCATGCTGTAGCACACCGTCTCGTCACTGTTGTCATCGCAGTCTGTGTGGAAGTCACAGCGTCTGAAGGCGTCGATGCACTGCCCACTGCTGCACTGAAACTTACCCGAGGTGCATGTGGCTGGGGCTGCGGTGGTCTGTGTGGTGGAGGAAGTGGTGGTGGTGAGGACAGGGGGTGGGGTGGGAGAGCCCACGTTGCATTCTGGAGTAAAGGAGATGTCGTCGATGGCAATGTCACTCAACTGTCCCACGCCGATCACGCCCTCAATGATGGCTTCAAAGGGTGAGTCTGCATCAAAGGTGACTGTTCCCCTCAGCCAAGGAACACAGAGTCGTACTTGATGACCAGCCCTGCCAGATCTTTGCTGTAGATGTTGAGGCCCCCAGCATAGGCGCCGTACATGTGGTAGAAGTAGCGCATGCGGCACTGCGTGTTGGGTTTAGGAGCTGGCAAGTAGAACGCCAGCCTGGCCTCGTCGTTAGGGACACGGGGTGAGGAGGATTCAATGTACATGTAGTAGCCGATGGCTGAGTCAGTAGTGTGGTCCTGGGTGGGGCCAGTGTCGCCCGTGTCTGTCGGACCCTGGTGCCTGGTCCAATTGAACTGGTCGTCCGTCATCTGCACAAAGCCATCCAGTCCGTCCTCAAAGGTGATCCTCTTGTACGCATAGCATAGAGCCTCCGTCTCATCAGAGCCATCGCAGCAGTCTGACTGCAGATCGCAGACTTGCTCCAGCGTGATGCACTGGCCGTTGCTACACTGAAAGTGCGTGTCAGTCTCGCACACCTGAGGGATGTCTTTGCCTATGACGCCGCACCGCCCGAAGGCCAGGTCATCTATGGCCACGTAACCATTGCGGTACGCCTGCACGTCAATCACCATCTGGAATTCGGAGGCACAGATGGGCAGTTGAACGGTGACGTTGTGCCACACGTCCACAACAGGGGTGTTGCTAGAGGGTAACTTCCACAGCAGACGATCGTTGCCACCGGACCTGAGGAACAGTCGAAGAGTGGAGACGCCAAAGCCGTTGTACATGTACCAAAAGCTGAACTTGCAGGTGGGGCCTGCGCTGCGGAACAGGGGCGACACCAGGCGGGAACTGACCAACTGGTACTGGTTGGAGGGTATGGTTACCAAGGCAAAATGGCCACTGACGTTGCCTGGATTGTGGTCAGTCATAGGGTGGCCATTGGGCTTGGGGGTGGTGACGGAGAAGTTGGCGGCGTTGCCTTGGGCCTGGTTTATCCACTGACACATGTTGCCCCCTTCGTAGTCACAGGTCTGGGGACAGCTTGCCTCATCCTCGTTATTGGGGCAGTCAAACATGAAGTCACAGATGAGGCTGGTGGGTCGGCACAAAGCGCCACACATGAATTGATTGGGAGGGCAGTTACTGCTGCCTGTGGGCAGTGCTGGGGGCAAGGTTTGGCCGATGGCTCTCAGGCAGCCAGGAGTGAAAGTGATGTCATCCAGGCCAATGTCGCCGTGACCAGGGGTGCCAGTGGTACCTTCGATGACCACACGGAAGTTGCTCTGTGAGGTCAGACTGACCATGGCTTTGCGCCAGTCATCCCCTTGCTGGCCTTGCAATGACAACAGCCTGCTGCGCAGTCCAGTCTCGGAGGTCTCCACATAGATGTTGAGTGCGTTGACGTCGGTGCCTAGCATGTGGTAGTAGAGCCTCATGGAGCAGTTGCCGGCAGGGGCAGCTTGGAACACAGCACTCTTCAGCCTGGCCGTGTCATTGGGTTGTCTGGGTGCAGCGCTGTTGATGTACAGGTATGTGCCTGTCTCATTGCCATAGGTGTGGTCGCGGTCAGGGCCTGTGCCCAGGTTGGTGGTGCTGCCCTGGCTGCGAGTCCAGTCAAACACGTCGGTCTGGTCCTGAGACCAGAAACACCAGTCCATCTCAAAGCTGCAGCCCAGGTATCCGCTGCAGCTCTTTTCATCGGAATTGTCACCGCAGTCGTTGGTGAAGTCGCACTGCTTGGTGACATCAATACAGACACCGTTGGCACAGTGGAACTGGTTGGAGGCGCACGAGGTCTCATTGGCACCCTGCTGACACTCAGGGCTGAAGCTGACGTCATCGATGGCCAGGTCACCTGCCAGACCGGCCTGCACGTACTCAAAGACCAGGCGGTAGCCAGGCGAGTGTGATCCGAGAGAGGCCTGGGCAGGCACCCAGCTGTTGGAAATGGCCAATGGGTGCTGCCAAACTACCGTACGCTGTCCTGAAACAGGGCTCTGGCCTGGAGGTACCTGCACACACGTGCACGCACACACGCCTTGACTAAAGTTTGTAAAGATAAGCAACAGGATTGTAAAGCGCAACATTTTTGGAGGAAATTTACAAAAGACAATGTTAAAAATACGCAGCTGAATGTAGCAACAAAATGTATTATTGGTTTTCTTGTTCTCCTGTGACAGAGTTCATTTAATTAAATGACCACCTGATAGTTGTACACAGGAGGTAAGAATGTCATTATTGTGTTTATAGGTCAGCCAGCCAACAAAGTGATATCATTGTTCTCTGTATGCTTGGGGAACAGAACTGGCCACCCAAATGGGGAACAGAACTGGACATCCAAATGGGGAACAGAACTGGCCATCCAAATGGGGAACAGAACTGGCCATCCAAATGGGGAACAGGACTGGCCATCCTAATGGGGAACAGAACTGGCCATCCCAATGGCTGTGAGACTTACCAGCAGCAAGCGGGCAATGCCGTCAGTTTGTTTGTGCACCCAGAAGTTGATCTGGCAGGCAGCAGCGATCTGTCCGTACACTGGAGAGAGGAGGAGAGCGCGGCCCAGTGTCTGTGAGGCAGTGGAGTCCACGAACATGTACTGGCCAGAGCCTGAAGTGTGGTCTTGAGAGGGTCCAGAGGTTCTGGACGGTGTACCCCCACTGTGCTGTTCCCACACGTAGCGGTCCGCACTGACGTCCATCCAACCGCAGGTGTTGTTGGCGGTGTCAAAGTTGCAGGTGCCGCAGTTGGCCTCATCTGACCTGTCTCCACACTGCACGGTGAAGTCACACACCTGTGTCTTGTAGATACACCCTGAACCGTCGCTGCACTGGATCTGTCATCACAGACATACACAGTTCACACAGCCATCCACAAAGGGTTCACATACAACAACATAAACTAACCTAAAATATAATATAATATAATATAGGAGGCACGGTGGCCTAATGGTAGTGCTTTGGCTTGCGGATCTGAAGGTCCCGGGTTCGAGCCCTGTCCGGGCCATTGTGTTGTGTCCCTGGGAAAGACACTTTACTCCCGTTTCCTACTCCTTCGGATGAGAGT
>CM072517.1:73161171-73321171 GCA_036898135.1 Oncomelania hupensis
GAACTCTGTGTGTGTGGTGTGTGTGTGTGTGTTTGTGTGTGTGTGTGCGTGTGAGCACGAAAGCTTTTGGGTTCTGGCCTATTGTAGATGTGCGTTTTAAGGAAAAGCTCGTATAATTTCTAAAACGTTGTATAGTAACGTATAACATAGACACTTGAAATGTATTTCTGTAGTCCACTGCCTGTCTTCGCATGCTACACACGCGTGTGTGTGTGTGTGTGTGTGTATGGGTGTAGGTGTGTCTGCGTGCGTGTGTGTGTGTGTGTGCGTGTTATCTCGATTCGGAGACATATTCCTTGTGTTTTATCTTGGCAATAAAATTATTTGACTTGACTTGACTTGTGTGACTGTGTTTGTGTTGTGGTGTGACTGGGTTTGTGTGTTGTGCATGACTGTGTGTTGTGGTGTGTGACTGTGTTTGCTTTGTAGTGTATCACTATGCTTGTGTTGTGGTGTATCACTGTGTTTGTGTTGTGGTGTATCACTGTGTTTGTGTTGTGGTGTATCACTGTGTTTGTGTTGTGGTGTATCACTGTGTGTGTGTTGTGTAACTGTACAAGAGTCAAATGAATGTTTCTCTTGTGAATACTTAAAACATTAATGTCCACAGTTGAGTGTTAGGCCTTACCAACAGCAGTGTAAGAACATAGCGTTAAGTAAGTACTGATAATGCTAACCTTCCCCAAGGTTCCAGTCGCTACAATGGTCGCTGGCTGACTTGTTCAGGTTTAGCGTTAAGTAAGTACTGATAATGCTAACCTGCCCCAAGGTTCCAGTCGCTACAATGGTCACTGGCTGACTTGTTCAGGTTTAGCGTTAAGTAAGTTCTAATAATGCTAACCTGCCCCAAGGTTCCAGTCGGTAGAATCGTCGCTGGCTGACTTGTCCTGGTTGAAGTCACTCATGTCGCGTTCAAAGTCAAAGCGCATGTAGTTGGCGCAGTTCTGCTCGTCCGTGTTGTCACCGCAGTCGTTGTGGGCGTCACACTGCTTGGACTGGTCAACACACACCCCGTTGCTACATCTGAAGATGTTGGGGCTCTGGCAGGCTGATCACATACAAATTACCACATGAATGTTAGTGCTTTGCAACATCATGGTGAAAACAAAAGGAGGAAGAAGAAGAGGAAGATGATGATGATGATAACAAAGATGATGATAACATTGATGATGATGAAATTAATGATGACAACATTGATGATTATGACAATGATGATGATGACATTAATGATGATAATGATGATGACATTGATGACAATGATAATAATGACATTGATGATGACATTGATAATGAAGACATTGATGATAACATTAATGATGATAATGATGACATTGATGATGACAACATTTATAAGGATGACATTGATGATGATAACATTGAGGATGACAATGATGATGATGATGACAATGACATTAATGATGAGGATGATGACATTGATGATTACAATTATGATGACAATCATGATGAAGACATTGATGATGATGACAATTATAACGACAATGATGATGACGCTGATGATGATGATGCTTATGCGTGCGAATCTATTTTGGTCATCTGTATATTTGCTGTGTCTGATGATGTACGTTAAAATCATGCACCTGTTTTTGTTATCAGTAATTCGGTTGTGTCTGTTGATCTGTATTTCTACGTACTACATGAGTGTTCTAGTCAGGCATGGGTCTGCTGTCTAGTCTATACTGGTGGTTACATAGGTTGCACTAGATTATGCTTTATTTGTTTTTATGTATCTTGCGCATGCATGCCGCTGATCTAAAGCATTCTTTGTGTCATGTATGCTATAACTGTATGTATGTCATTTGGCAAAATAAATCTTGAATTGAATTGAATGATGACACTGATGATGAAGACATTGATGATGATGACACTGATGATGAAGACATTGATGATGATGACATTGGTGATGATGACAATGATGACATTGATGATGAAGACATTGATGATGATGACATTAGTGATGATGATGTTGATGATGATGATGATGATGATGATGATGATGATGATGATGATGATGATGACGGTGATGACAATCATGATAAAGATGATGACTAACTCTGTCCACTCACCACAGCCCTTTTCGTCGGAGAAATCAGGGCAGTCAAAGTTGAAGTCGCAACGCTTGGCTGAGTCAATGCAAGTACCAGATGTCACACACTGGAACTGTGCTGTAGTGCACGTTGCTCTTGTTGGTCTGTGACAAGCAATGAATATTACTTTACTATGCCATCTTAAACCATGTTTAGCACTTTACTATGCCATCTTAAACCATGTATAGTACTTTACTATGCCATCTTAAACCATGTATAGTACTTTACTATGCCATCTTAAACCATGTATAGTACTTTACTATGCCATCTTAAACCATGTATAGTACTTTACTATGCCATCTTAAACCATGTATAGTACTTTACTATGCCATCTTAAACCATGTATAGTACTTTACTATGCCATCTTAAACCATGTATAGTACTTTACTATGCCATCTTAAACCATGTATAGTACTTTACTATGCTATCTTAAACCATGTATAGTACTTTACTATGCCATCTTAAACCATGTATAGTACTTTACTATGCCATCTTAAACCATGTATAGTACTTTACTATGCCATCTTAAACCATGTATAGTACTTTACTATGCCATCTTAAACCATGTATAGTACTTTACTATGCCATCTTAAACCATGTATAGTACTTTACTATGTCATCTTAAACCATGTATAGTACTTTACTATGCCATCTTAAACCATGTATAGTACTTTACTATGCCATCTTAAACCATGTATAGTACTTTACTATGCCATCTTAAACCATGTATAGTACTTTACTATGCCATCTTAAACCATGTATAGTACTTTACTATGCCATCTTAAACCAAGTACTTTACTATGCCATCTTAAACCATGTATAGTACTTTACTATGCCATCTTAAACCATGTATAGTACTTTACTATGCCATCTTAAACCATGTATAGTACTTTACTATGCCATCTTAAACCATGTATAGTACTTTACTATGCCATCTTAAACCATGTATAGTACTTTACTATGCCATCTTAAACCATGTATAGTACTTTACTATGCCATCTTAAACCATGTATAGTACTTTACTATGCCATCTTAAACCATATATAGTAATTTACTATGCCATCTTAAACCATGTATAGTACTTTACTATGCCATCTTAAACCAGGTATATAGTACTTTACTATGCCAACTTAAACCATGTATAGTACTTTATTATGCCATCGGAAATACAGGGGAAACAACTCTATCCAGCTTGTCTGCATGTTGCACCCACAGTTGGCAAACAATGGGTGGACATTCTTAACTAACAAACACAGTTGGCAAACAATGGGTGGATATTCTTAACTAACAAACACAGTTGGCAAACAATGGGTGGACATTCTTAACTAACACAGTTGGCAAACGATGGGTGGACATTCTTAACAAACAAACACAGTTGGCAAACAATGGGTGGGCATTCTTAACAAACAAACACACACAGTTGGCAAACAATAGGTGGACATTCTTAACAAACAAACACACTTTCTCGCCACAGAATGTACTGTTGTGATGAAATGCACACCAGTGCTGATAAACATTGTGTGGCAAACATGTTGCATACACACCGTGTTAAGTGGCGAGACATGTTGCATAAACACCATGTTAAGTGACAAGACATGTTGCATAAACACCGTGTTAAGTGACAAGACATGTTGCATAAACACCGTGTTAAGTGACGAGACAAGTTGCATAAACACCGTGTAAAGTGATGAGACATGTTGCATAAACACTGTGTTAAGTGACGAGACATGTTGCATAAACACCGTGTTAAGTGACGAGACATGTTGCATAAACACCGTGTTTAGTGACAAGACATAAACACTGTGTAAGTGACACACATGTTGCATAAACACCATGTAAGTAATAGACATGTTGCATAAACACTGTGTAAGTAATAGACATGTTGCATAAACACTGTGTAAGTGACACACATGTTGCATAAACACTGTGTAAGTAATAAACATGTTGCATAAACACTGTGTAAGTAATAGACATGTTGCATAAACACTGTGTAAGTAATAGACATGTTGCATAAACACTGTGTAAGTAATAGACATGTTGCATAAACACTGTGTAAGTAATAGACATGTTGCATAAACACTGTGTAAGTAATAGACATGTTGTATAAACACTGTGTAAGTGACAGACATGTTGCATAAACACTGTGTAAGTAATAGACATGTTGCATAAACAACTCTCCTTGGCTTCATCCAATGGAAGTGAATTGTGATGCTGATCTACCATGTGCCCTGTAGTTGACGTGATCTACCATGTGCCCTGTAGTTGACGTGATCTACCATGTGCCCTGTAGTTGACGTGATCTTCCATGTGCCCTGTAGTTGACGTGATCTACCATGTGCCCTGTAGTTGACGTGATCTACCATGTGCCCTGTAGTTGACGTGATCTACCATGTGCCCTGTAGTTGACGTGATCTTCCATGTGCCCTGTAGTTGACGTGATCTACCATGTGCCCTGTAGTTGACGTGATCTACCATGTGCCCTGTAGTTGACGTGATCTTCCATGTGCCCAGTAGTTGACGTGATCTTCCATATGCCCTGTAGTTGACGTGATCTTCCATGTGCCCTGTAGTTGACGTGATCTTCCATGTGCCCTGTAGTTGACGTGATCTTCCATGTGCCCAGTAGTTGACGTGATCTTCCATGTGCCCAGTAGTTGACGTGATCTTCCATGTGCCCTGTAGTTGACGTGATCTTCCATGTGCCCTGTAGTTGACGTGATCTACGTGATCTACCATGTGCCCTGTAGTTGACGTAATCTTCCATGTGCCCTGTAGTTGACGTGATCTTCCATGTGCCCAGTAGTTGACGTGATCTTCCATGTGCCCAGTAGTTGACGTGATCTTCCATGTGCCCTGTAGTTGACGTGATCTTCCATGTGCCCTGTAGTTGACGTGATCTACGTGATCTACCATGTGCCCTGTAGTTGACGTGATCTTCCATGTGCCCTGTAGTTGACGTGATCTTCCATGTGCCCAGTAGTTGACGTGATCTACCATGTGCCCTGTAGTTGACGTGATCTTCCATGTGCCCTGTAGTTGACGTGATCTACCATGTGCCCTGTAGTTGACGTGATCTACGTGATCTACCATGTGCCCTGTAGTTGACGTGATCTTCCATGTGCCCTGTAGTTGACGTGATCTTCCATGTGCCCTGTAGTTGACGTGATCTACCATGTGCCCTGTAGTTGACGTGATCTTCCATGTGCCCTGTAGTTGACGTGATCTACCATGTGCCCTGTAGTTGACGTGATCTTCCATGTGCCCAGTAGTTGACGTGATCTACCATGTGCCCTGTAGTTGACGTTGCACCCAGAGTGCAGTCTACTGTGCCTGGCATCTTTAACTTGTGGATAAACATCCTGAGTCCATCCTCATTTGTACTCCAAACTATCCATTTGTTTTTATACCTCTACCTAAACAAGGAGGTGGTGGTGGTGGTGGTGGTGTGTGTGTGTGTGTGTGTGTGTGTGTGTTTCTGTCTGTCTGTGAGTCTGTCTACGCATTTTCTCAGCATTGGGTGACAGATTTATATAATTTTTTGTGTACATCATAACTTTCTCACATGGATCTTTCAACAAATCTTTCCCTGTGCCACAGGATCAAAGCCTTCAAATGCATGGTGGCAAGAAAATAACGCAACAACCTTTAACTTCTGCTAAGCTTTATCTAAACACTGCATTATTATAAAATGGTGGTAATACATTCTCTTTTCATTTTATTTTATTTTATTAATTTAACAATTCTGTTCCTATCCTATCCTATCCCGTAACTCGGAGGTCGTAGGGGCACCACAGATGATCGTTTAACCAGCGTACTCCATCTTTCCCTGTCCTCAGCAACCCTGATTTGTTTCGCTCAGTGTCAAGCCAGTCCATTCTCGAATGTTGTCCTCCCAACTCTTTTTCGGTCTCCCTCTTCTTCTACCTCCTTGCACTGTGCCGTGCAGGATGGTTTTTGCAAGACCTGATGATCTGGTGATGTGGCCATACCATCGGAGTTTCCGTTTCTTCACCACTGTGAGCAGGTCATCGTGTTGTCCAATGGCTTGTGTGATGGTCTGACTTCGTCATTGGTGATGTGCTGGGTATATGAAATGCCCAGAAGTCTTCTGTAGCACCTCATCTCCATGCTTTGTATTCTTCGTTGGAGATCTGCTGTGAGGGGGTCCATGTTTCACAAGCGTTTAGGAAGATGGAGATGACAAGGGAGCGCAGCAGTCTTACCTTGGAATGTAGACTGATGGTCCTGTCTTTCCAAATTGGCTTCAACCTCGCCAGGGCAGCAGTTGTTTGTGCGATCCTGGAGAGGACTTCCTGTTGGGACCCATTGCCTAATACAATGGCTCCTAAATATTTGAAGCTGTGCACTGTGTTGAGGGATTGGCCTTGGACTTTGATGTCCAATTTTGTTGGGTGGAATTATTCTTTCGCAGAAGGGATGTTAAAAAATTGGTGTATAATTTCAGGCCTGGTCTGAACACAAAGGGCTCCAAGCAACAGCATGATACAATGCAGTAAGAAACAGCAAAAATTGACAGCATAACAAAACATCACTCTCAGCAGTCAAAACTTACGTGGGAGTGGTAGCAGTGTGGCTTGGAGGTGCGGGTAGACTGCCGCCAGTGTAGCCACAGCCAGGGGTGAGAGAGATGTCATCAATGGCCATGCCATAGTCACTGCCCTCTAGCTGACCTTCGATGATGAACTGGAATGGCTGGGAGCTGGTCAGTGGTACATTGGTGCGTTGCCAGATGGCGCCCTGACTGCCGGACGTGCTCCACACTGCTGGGCCTGCCGGTCCGCTGCTGTACGTACGAATCTGACACACAACGTCAGCCACAGTTCAGTGAAAGGTGGATTGGACGTTAGCTTATCAAGGCCATTGCAAACAGGTGAAAACGTATTGGTAATTGGGCAATTCTATTTTATGTGGTGAAGAGACATCAGCAGTACCATATGTCAATGGTTAGAATGAGCAGCACAGTCCCCGCCACAATAAACCACATACATATACAGCAGGCATGATGAAAACCACAATGGGAAATCTGCTGACTGCACAGATTACAATGTGGTGAACTACTAGATAACAACTTGCTGCACGTTGTGTACAGCGTCACACCTGTGACCACATAGACTTATCATGTGGACACCAAGCAGGTCAAAAGAAGACTAACTATACCTTGACCGACATCCTGTGGTTGCTGCTGCCAAAGATGTAGTAGTAGAATCGCACGTTGCAGTTGTCGGAGGGGCCGACGGCGATGATGGGTTTGGAGATGAGCCAGGCAGTGTCACCGGCGTGTGTGGAGCTGCTGGCCCAGAACAAGCCGTAGTGACCAGTGGGGGACCCAGTGGTGTGGTCTAGGGGCATCTCGCTCTCAATGGTCTGGAAGTTGGACAGCTGCCAGTCCTGCTGGTCATCCTGGCCGTTAATGCCTGCAGCACACCCAACACAAACAGCAATAAATCACTGGCCGTTAATGCCTGCAGCATGCCCAACACAAATAGCAATAAATCACTGACAGTTAATGCCTGCAGCATGCCCAACACAAATAGCAATAAATCACTGACAGTTAATGCCTGCAGCACACCCAACACAAATAGCAATAAATCACTGACAGTTAATGCCTGCAGCATGCCCAACACAAATAGCAATAAATCACTGACAGTTAATGCCTGCAGCACACCCAACACAAACATCAATAAATCACTGACAGACACAATCGCTAGCAGGATTTTAAAGAAGTTCATCCATGTGTTTGCATTGGAATTAGGAAATTAATGTGCATGGCTAATGGAACCGGAGTCATTGTTTATGCTGCCTCCTTTAGCAGTCACTCACAATCTTCCAAACCCACAACATAAAGCCATGAAGAAAGGGAGCTTACCCTGTCAACAATACTACTCTCAATGATTAGACAACACATTTCATAGACCAAAAATAGTCCAAATCTCTTGTTTTTGTTAAGATGGTTTTGTTAGGCAAACACTTCAACTAAACGAAAAGTTCGATCAGGAAAAAAAACTCTCCCTCCTGTGTACCTTGTGTGAAGTCCCCCATGTCAGGTTCAAACTCAAACTTGCGGTACTGGTCACAGAGGTTGGTCAGGTCTTCATCAGACTGGTCCCCACAGTCATCCACGTTGTCGCACAGTCGGCTGTTGTCAATGCACGCTGTGTTGCCGCACTGGTACATGGTGTTTGCCGGGCAGGACGGCCGAGAGAGGGAAGCTCGCAGTTAGAGAACTTGATGTTGTCAATGGCCATTGTGCCTGGACCAACAATTAACTATAGTAGTTTACACCATATTACGTACAGCCATTGTGTCTGGACCAACAATTAACTATAGTAGTTTACACCATATTACGTACAGCCATTGTGTCTGGACCAACAATTAACTATAGTAGTTTACACCATATTACGCACAGCCATTGTGTCTGGACCAACAATTAACTATAGTAGTTTATACTACATTACACACAGCCAATGTGTCTGGACCAACAATTAACTATAGTAGTTTACACCATATTACGCACAGCCATTGTGTCTGGACCAACAATTAACTATAGTAGTTTATACTACATTACACACAGCCATTGTGTCTGGACCAACAATTAACTATAGTAGTTTACAATGCATTACACACAGCCATTGTGTCTGGACCAACAATTAACTATAGTAGTTTACACTACATTACACACAGCCATTGTGTCTGAACCAACAATTAACTATAGTAGTTTATACTACATTACACACAGCCATTGTGTCTGGACCAACAATTAACTATAGTAGTTTACCCTACATTACACACAGCCATTGTGTCTGGACCAACAATTAACTATAGTAGTTTACACTACATTACACACAGCCATTGTGTCTGGACCAACAATTAACTATAGTAGTTTATACTACATTACACACAGCCATTGTGTCTGGACCAACAATTAACTATAGTAGTTTACACTACATTACACACAGCCATTAAGTCTGGACCAACAATTAACTATAGGAGTTTACACTACATTACACACAGCCATTTTGTCTGGACCAACAATTAACTATAGTAGTTTACACTACATTACACACAGCCATTGTGTCTGGACCAACAATTAACTATAGTAGTTTACACTACATTACACACAGCCATTGTGTCTGGACCAACAATTAACTATAGTAGTTTATACTACATTACACACAGCCATTGTGTCTGGACCAACAATTAACTATAGTAGTTTACACTACATTACACACAGCCATTGTGTCTGGACCAACAATTAACTATAGTAGTTTATACTACATTACACACAGCCATTGTGTCTGGACCAACAATTATAGTAGTTTATACTACATTACACACAGCCATTGTGTCTGGACCAACAATTAACTATAGTAGTT
The DNA here is from genome assembly GCA_036898135.1 of Oncomelania hupensis. Classification (NCBI taxonomy): domain Eukaryota; kingdom Metazoa; phylum Mollusca; class Gastropoda; order Littorinimorpha; family Pomatiopsidae; genus Oncomelania; species Oncomelania hupensis. The sequence continues at coordinate 73,170,671 of CM072517.1, forward strand.
TACACTACATTACACACAGCCATTGTGTCTGGACCAACAATTAACTATAGTAGTTTACACTACATTACACACAGCCATTGTGTCTGGACCAACAATTAACTATAGTAGTTTACACTACATTACACACAGCCATTGTGTCTGGACCAACAATTAACTTTAGTAGTTTATACTACATTACACAAAGCCATTGTGTCTGGACCAACAATTAACTATAGTAGTTTACACTACATTACACACAGCCATTGTGTCTGGACCAACAATTAACTATAGTAGTTTACACATTATGTACAACAAATAAAAATGATAATAGTTTACACCACATTACGCACAACAAATAACAATGATAATAGTTTACACCACATTACGCACAACAAATAACAATGATAGTAGTTTATACAACTGTACACACAACAATAGTGTACGCAACATTACACACACAGTAGTAGTGTACACAACATTACACACAGCAGTAGTGTACATAACATTACACACAGCAGTAGTGGTGTACACAACATTACACACAGCTGTAGTGTACACAACATTACACACAGCAGTAGTGTACACAACATTACACACAGCAGTAGTGTACACAACATTACACACAGCAGTTGTGTACAGAAGTGTACACAATATTACACACAGCAGTTTTGTACACTACATTACACACAACGAAAAACAACAACAGTAGTTTACACAAAACACAACAAAAGACAGATCAACGAGAGAAGCCTTATTAAATATGTCAGGCAGATAAGTATGTAATATTCCTTCATGGACAGGTCAAAAACCTTAAACGGACATGTAAGCAATGTTATGACATGTCTGTCAGGCAAATATCAGTATGTGAGAACATTTAGTAGTACATGTCTTTCTGAAATAATTTGACTTACTGACAGATCAAAACATAAATGAACAATTATTGTTTCTTACCATCATCCATTTATGGACAATGAGATCACTCACTTTAGCACCGTATGAACTAATATTATTATTATTATTATGTATAACTTTTAAGTTGCCTTTTTCAGTTGGTTTTTAATTTTTGAAGAAGCTTTTAGCGAATTATATATATCTTAGCTCTGCCTCCACTTCCATTATTACTATTATTATTATCATTATTGTTATCATTATTATTATCATTAATATTATTATGATCATATTACCAGACATATTTGGGAGGTCAGTGCGAGAGAACATGAGGGTGAAAGCACCGCTGCGTCTGCCGATGGTGACGGCCATGGTGGCCCACTGGTTGTTGGTGTTGCCGCTGGAGCGCCACAGTTCACTATTGCTGGCCAGCACGCCATTGATCGTCAACACCAGGCTGGGCGTGTTTGAACCTGCAACAGTTATTTGTACCTTGTATCCACCAGTAAGAGGTCAGAGTACATTGTGCACCAGAGAGAAGTGGAGCTATTTGTACCTTGTATCCACCAGTAAGAGGTCAGAGTGCATTGTGCACCAGAGAGAAGTGGAGCTATTTGTACCTTGTATCCACCAGTCCAGTAAGAGGTCAGAGTACATTGTGCGCTAGAGAGAATTTAGTAGAGCTATTTGTACCTTGTATCCAGTAGGAGAAGGTCAGAGTGCATTGAGCACCAGAGTTGTTGTACATCTGACTGGCAATCAGGTCCGCCAGGCCCTGCGTGTTCTGGTTGGCCAGGTCCGCCATGTAGATGAAGTAGCCGTTGGTGGCCCCATCTCCATCAGTCAAGGGAGGCGAGTTGTAGCTGGAAATGTCTGAAGGTCGCCCACGCTTCCACTGTTCTGCATCTGGTTCCTGAGATAGAGGGAGGATGTTGAACATAGTCCTGTATTACACTAGTCAAAGTACAACACTAGTCAATGTAATACACTAGTCAAAGTACTACACTAGTCAATGTACTACACTAGTCAAAGTACTACACTAGTCAATGTACTACACTAGTCAATGTACTACACTAGTCAAAGTACTATGCTAGACAACGTACTACACTAGTCAGTACTACACTAGTCAATGTACTACATTAGTCAAAGTACCACACAAATCAAAGTACTACACTATTCAACATACTACACTAGTCAGTACTACACTAGTCAATGTACTACACTAGTCAAAGTACTACACTAGTCAAGGTACTAAACTAGTCAATGTATACACTAGTTAAATGTAAAGAACTGTTTACAGTCAACAATGTTCATTTGCTACGCTGACAGTGATCCGTCAGTTCTAGGTGACAACAACGTCAGGACATTCCACCAGCCAGCAATAACTGTAACATCTCTCAACCAAAAATGAATGTGAGTGCCAACTTACTTGTTCAGTCCATCCACAGAAGTCAGTCGAGAAGGTGCAGGTTGTCATGCTGTAGCACACCGTCTCGTCACTGTTGTCATCGCAGTCTGTGTGGAAGTCACAGCGTCTGAAGGCGTCGATGCACTGCCCACTGCTGCACTGAAACTTACCCGAGGTGCATGTGGCTGGGGCTGCGGTGGTCTGTGTGGTGGAGGAAGTGGTGGTGGTGAGGACAGGGGGTGGGGTGGGAGAGCCCACGTTGCATTCTGGAGTAAAGGAGATGTCGTCGATGGCAATGTCACTCAACTGTCCCACGCCGATCACGCCCTCAATGATGGCTTCAAAGGGTGAGTCTGCATCAAAGGTGACTGTTCCCCTCAGCCACTTGTCCCCGTGGTCCAGGAACACAGAGTCGTACTTGATGACCAGCCCTGCCAGATCTTTGCTGTAGATGTTGAGGCCCCCAGCATAGGCGCCGTACATGTGGTAGAAGTAGCGCATGCGGCACTGCGTGTTGGGTTTAGGAGCTGGCAAGTAGAACGCCAGCCTGGCCTCGTCGTTAGGGACACGGGGTGAGGAGGATTCAATGTACATGTAGTAGCCGATGGCTGAGTCAGTAGTGTGGTCCTGGGTGGGGCCAGTGTCGCCCGTGTCTGTCGGACCCTGGTGCCTGGTCCAATTGAACTGGTCGTCCGTCATCTGCACAAAGCCATCCAGTCCGTCCTCAAAGGTGATCCTCTTGTACGCATAGCATAGAGCCTCCGTCTCATCAGAGCCATCGCAGCAGTCTGACTGCAGATCGCAGACTTGCTCCAGCGTGATGCACTGGCCGTTGCTACACTGAAAGTGCGTGTCAGTCTCGCACACCTGAGGGATGTCTTTGCCTATGACGCCGCACCGGCCGAAGGCCAGGTCATCTATGGCCACGTAACCATTGCGGTACGCCTGCACGTCAATCACCATCTGGAATTCGGAGGCACAGATGGGCAGTTGAACGGTGACGTTGTGCCACACGTCCACAACAGGGGTGTTGCTAGAGGGTAACTTCCACAGCAGACGATCGTTGCCACCGGACCTGAGGAACAGTCGAAGAGTGGAGACGCCAAAGCCGTTGTACATGTACCAAAAGCTGAACTTGCAGGTGGGGCCTGCGCTGCGGAACAGGGGCGACACCAGGCGGGAACTGACCAACTGGTACTGGTTGGAGGGTATGGTTACCAAGGCAAAATGGCCACTGACGTTGCCTGGATTGTGGTCAGTCATAGGGTGGCCATTGGGCTTGGGGGTGGTGACGGAGAAGTTGGCGGCGTTGCCTTGGGCCTGGTTTATCCACTGACACATGTTGCCCCCTTCGTAGTCGCAGGTCTGGGGACAGCTTGCCTCATCCTCGTTATTGGGACAGTCAAACATGAAGTCACAGATGAGGCTGGTGGGTCGGCACAAAGCGCCACACATGAATTGATTGGGAGGGCAGTTACTGCTGCCTGTGGGCAGTGCTGGGGGCAAGGTTTGGCCGATGGCTCTCAGGCAGCCAGGAGTAAAAGTGATGTCATCCAGGCCAATGTCGCCGTGACCAGGGGTGCCAGTGGTGCCTTCGATGACCACACGGAAGTTGCTCTGTGAGGTCAGACTGACCATGGCTTTGCGCCAGTCATCCCCTTGCTGGCCTTGCAATGACAACAGCCTGCTGCGCAGTCCAGTCTCGGAGGTCTCCACATAGATGTTGAGTGCGTTGACGTCGGTGCCTAGCATGTGGTAGTAGAGCCTCATGGAGCAGTTGCCGGCAGGGGCAGCTTGGAACACAGCACTCTTCAGCCTGGCCGTGTCGTTGGGTTGTCTGGGTGCAGCGCTGTTGATGTACAGGTATGTGCCTGTCTCATTGCCATAGGTGTGGTCGCGGTCAGGGCCTGTGCCCGGGTTGGTGGTGCTGCCCTGGCTGCGAGTCCAGTCAAACACGTCGGTCTGGTCCTGAGACCAGAAACACCAGTCCATCTCAAAGCTGCAGCCCAGGTATCCGCTGCAGCTCTTTTCATCGGAATTGTCACCGCAGTCGTTGGTGAAGTCGCACTGCTTGGTGACATCAATACAGACACCGTTGGCACAGTGGAACTGGTTGGAGGCGCACGAGGTCTCATTGGCACCCTGCTGACACTCAGGGCTGAAGCTGACGTCATCGATGGCCAGGTCACCTGCCAGACCGGCCTGCACGTACTCAAAGACCAGGCGGTAGCCAGGCGAGTGTGATCCGAGAGAGGCCTGGGCAGGCACCCAGCTGTTTGAAATGGCCAATGGGTGCTGCCAAACTACCGTACGCTGTCCTGAAACAGGGCTCTGGCCTGGAGGTACCTGCACACACGCGCACGCACACACGCCTTGACTAAAGTTTGTAAAGATAAGCAACAGGATTGTAAAGCGCAACATTTTTGGAGGAAATTTATAAAAGACAATGTTAAAAATACGCAGCTGAATGTAGCAACAAAATGTTGTATTATTGGTTTTCTTGTTCTCCTGTGACAGAGTTCATTTAATTAAATGACCACCTGATAGTTGTACACAGGAGGTAAGAATGTCATTATTGTGTTTATAGGTCAGCCAGCCAACAAAGTGATATCATTGTTCTCTGTATGCTTGGGGAACAGAACTGGCCACCCAAATGGGGAACAGAACTGGACATCCAAATGGGGAACAGAACTGGCCATCCAAATGGGGAACAGAACTGGCCATCCAAATGGGGAACAGGACTGGCCATCCTAATGGGGAACAGAACTGGCCATCCCAATGGCTGTGAGACTTACCAGCAGCAAGCGGGCAATGCCGTCAGTTTGTTTGTGCACCCAGAAGTTGATCTGGCAGGCAGCAGCGATCTGTCCGTACACTGGAGAGAGGAGGAGAGCGCGGCCCAGTGTCTGTGAGGCAGTGGAGTCCACGAACATGTACTGGCCAGAGCCTGAAGTGTGGTCTTGAGAGGGTCCAGAGGTTCTGGACGGTGTACCCCCACTGTGCTGTTCCCACACGTAGCGGTCCGCACTGACGTCCATCCAACCGCAGGTGTTGTTGGCGGTGTCAAAGTTGCAGGTGCCGCAGTTGGCCTCATCTGACCTGTCTCCACACTGCACGGTGAAGTCACACACCTGTGTCTTGTAGATACACCCTGAACCGTCGCTGCACTGGATCTGTCATCACAGACATACACAGTTCACACAGCCATCCACAAAGGGTTCACATACAACAACATAAACTAACCTAAAATATAATATAATATAATATAGGAGGCACGGTGGCCTAATGGTAGTGCTTTGGCTTGCGGATCTGAAGGTCCCGGGTTCGAGCCCTGTCCGGGCCATTGTGTTGTGTTGGGAAAGACACTTTACTCCCGTTTCCTACTCCTTCGGATGAGAGTTTAAACCGAGGTCTAGTCTGTGTGTCGCATACATTCCATAATAATGGACTTTAAAGATCCTGATGCTCATGTCCTAGACGGGTGAGTGCCGGTAGCAAGAACACACCCAGCATGCACTTGGTCCTTCTCCCCCATCCCTGGCTGGCCAGGATAGTGCTCAGTTGTCCAGGCGTCAGATCATGCGCCCAAAGGTGGGCATCTCGGGCGGTTTGAGTTAGATCCTGTATCGGCAAGTGCCTAGAGTCTGGTCAAGTACAGCGCGAGATAAGTGCGCTCTAAAAATCCTCAATAATAATAATAATAATAATAATATATAATATAATATAATAGTTTATACTATATTATAATAGTTTATACTATCTATATTATATTAAAATAAAATACAATACATAAAACTAAATATTACATCATATAACAGAAGAACACACATGTGAATCTGCTACTTTTCTTTTCCTATTCCGTAACTCGAAGGTCGTTGGGGCACCACAGAACATGGTTTAACCAGTACACTCCATCTCTCTATGCCTTCAGCAACACCCATGGCCCTGCCCAGTGTCAAGCCAGTCCACTCTCCAACGCCGTCACTCCACCTCCTTCTCCGTCTCCCTCCTCCTCTGCCTCCCATCACCGTGCCCAGCAGGATGGTCCATGCAAGGACCAACGCTCTGGCGACACTCGTAGTCTCCACTTCTTCACTACTGTGAGCATGCCATCCTGTTGCCCAATGGCTTGTATGATGGCACGTGTGATGGCCCCTCGAATCCTCGCCATTGGTGATGTGTTGGGTACATGAAATGCCCAGAAGTCCTCTGTAGCACACACCAGCTCAATTCTTATATGAGCAGCACTCTTCAGTGCCTCCAAGTTTCGCATGCTGCAGGCTATTTATAGCTTGCCGACACCCTCCTTCCAGAGAAAGGAAGCATCGGCAAAGCTATTTATAGCTAGGCTGGCTGACCAGCCCTCAAAATCTTAAAAGCTTTGGTAGAGCCACTGTGAGCATCCCATCCCCATGCCCTGCAGGTCCGCTGCAAGGGTCCATGCCTCACAAACGCATAAGAAGATGGAGATGACAAGGGAGCCCAGCAGCCCCATCCTGAAGTGCAGACTGATGGTCCCACCTCTCCAAATGGGCTTCAACCTTGCCAGGGCAGTAACAATCTTATTGAAAGGCTGGGGCTTATTCAAAGGCTGGACCTTATCCAAAGGCTTGGTCTTATTCAAAGGCTGGATCTTATTCAAAGGGTTTACAGAGACTGGAGAATTTCTGGAAGCTTTGTTGACAGAGATTGTGACAGCAGCTTGTAACACTATTATTATGTAGCAAACATGGAGTAGTTTGCTGAACCAAGGGAATTCAAAGCACATGTAAACTACACTCTGCCATGACTGCATGAAGACATTGACAGTGACAGACATATGTTAACAGTGTGCAGGACCCTATAAACATTGATTAGCTAACAAACAACCTAACTTCACTGACAGCCTTAATGTTTCATCATTATCAGTACTATACAATTAAAAAAAAACACACATACCATACGGGGTCAGGCTAGGCACCACGGTGGGGAAGTCAAAAATACACTAGTGTAGGAAAACCAATGTCGTCAATAGCAATGTCACCGCTGTTGGCTGTACCCAACTCCTCAATCACACCTAGAACACAGAACAAAGATAACAAAATATAAATACGTGTCAACCACCTAGTGACACAGAACAAAGATAACAATAAATAAAAAATACAAACAAAACAAATGTGTCAAACCAAAAAACACAAAAAAGAAACAATCAATTCATAAAAATAAATCAACACACACCACAAAAAAAAAAAACACACACCAAAATAAAAAAAACACCACAATAAAAAAAAACAAATAAACAATCCACAAACCTAATTTGAAGAAAATGTGTCAATGTATTGTACATAACAATAATGTTCATCTAGGCACATATACTAATGCAAATTTGAAAAATGGTGGTATGAAGAAATGTTGGTGTACATAACATACGCCAATCACCACCATGACACAGAACAAAGAAAACAATAAATAAATACAACATCATACAGTCAAACATGTGACACAGAACAAAGATAACAATAATAAATAATACAAACATCATAATGTGTCACACAAGTCAGTCAGGACAAAAATCCCACACACCTAATAAACTATAAACACATCCAAAGTCAGGGCAAAATACCTACACACCTAATAAACTATAAACACCAGTTCAAAGTCACAAAATACCTACAAACTAATAATAGGAAAATTAAAACATTTTGAGTTCAGCTTAGCATGTATCCAATCATTATCCACAATGCCCATTTGAAGAAAATGTGTCAGTCAATGTATTGTCCTCTTCATGAAGATCATCTTGGAATTCACCTGAACAGGCACAGAATGGCCATGACTACAGCAGTTCGTATGTGGCCAGTTTTGTAAGATGGTGGTTTGCGTTACAGAATGTGTAAGATGGTGGTTGTACATATAAAGATAACCACACCACACACAACAAAGGAGGCGAAAATGCAGGTCACTTACACTAAACTTTTAAGTTACATTTATTTCAACACATAATTAAAACACAACGTCCGGTACTAAAATCAACAAAATCACCAGGAAATAATACACAGAGAGCACAATCTTCAGTTTACACAAATGTTCACAACAATACTAAACTACAACAATCATAACACCAATCATATTTCTCTATTTCTGCATCATCTGTTCAAATATTCCTTCTCTATTCAGTGTCTATGTTCCTATCCCTACTTGTACTAACAAACAATTCACTACAGCTATACTCAATGCTCTTTACATGAAGGAATCTCAGAAAAGGGCCCTAACAAACAATTCACTACATCTATACTCAATGCTCTTTACATGAAGGAATCTCAGAAAAGGGCCCTAACAAACAGTTCACTACAGCTATACTCAATGCTCTTTACATGAAGGACTCTCGGGAAAGGGCCCTAAGCCTTGGCATCTATTGATTTTATTACTCTAAACAATAGCATCCTCTTAAAATTCTCCCCCTTATTTACCTATGACAGTATGACATTTAAACTAATGATAGGACGTCTGCTCATCTGGCACTGGGATGAGGTGACAGGAACAGTGAGTCTCGCTGGTCAGCTACTATTACATGAAGTGCAAGAAGGGGATAGTCAACCAGGCCTTTAGGCGCTACTGGGACTAGGCAACGGGACTATGGGGTGCCTAAATGTACTGGATGGGTCGTAGCAGGACAGGGGGAATGGTCTGGCGTCAAAGAAAACCTAAACTTGACAAAAGTAACAGATGTGCTTTGCCTCAAAAGAAAACAACAATGTGTGGGGGTTGGAGGTTGGGCATTGGAGGGGGGGGGTGTTATGGTGGAGGATAACAATTAGAGAGAATTAACTATTGCAAAAGCAACCACTATTGAAATGTACCAAATAGTACTTTTGTAATTATGGGATGTCTACAGGGAAGGTTGAGAAAGTCCTAAACACTGATCATGGTCAGCCCACCTCATCACACTTAAAAACTTACTAAGGCATTGTTTATAGGGTCCAGCGGACTGCAAACAACTGAATCAGGAACACACTTACAAAGTACAATTCAATATAAGCAGATTTGAAAAGATCAGATTGTCTCTGTAATAATACCCTACCCACAATGTAATACCATACTATACTATACCATACAATTCAATATGACAGTATTCACCTCACAGGAAACAATCATTAAGACAGCATATTGTAAGGCAACTCAGAAACACTGAAAAGTCATCATAGAAAATAAGCAAACCAACAACAAAATACAAAGTGAAAAAAACACCTCATACATTAATTGGAACAAACAAACTCATACATACACACTCTCTCTCAACCACACAACACTGAAACACCCTCTTTCTCTCATATACACACACACTCTCTCTCTCTCTCACACACAGTCATACTCTCTATTTCACACACAGTCATACTCACACAAACAGTCATACTTTATGTCACACACAGTCATACTCACACAAACAGTCATACTTTATGTCATACACAGTCATACTCACACAAACAGTCATACTTTATGTCACACACAGTCATACTCACACAAACAGTCATACTTTATGTCACACACAGTCATACTCACACACACAGTCATACTTTATGTCACACACAGTCATACTCACACAGTCATACTTTATGTCACACACAGTCATACTCACACACACAGTCATACTTTATGTCACACACAGTCATACTCTCACACACAGTCATACTTTATGTCACACACAGTCATACTCACACACACAGTCATACTTCATGTCACACACAGTCATACTTTAAGTCACACACAGTCATACTCACACACACAGTCATACTTTATGTCACACACAGTCATACTCACACATACAGTCATACTTTATGTCACACACAGTCATACTCACACAAACAGTTATACTTTATGTCACACAGTCATACTCACACACACAGTCATACTTTATGTCACACAGTCATACTCACACACACAGTCATACTTTATGTCACACAGTCATACTCACACACACAGTCCTACTTTATGTCACACACAGTCATACTCACACATACAGTCATACTTTATGTCACACACAGTCATACTCACACAGTCATACTTTATGTCACACAGTCATACTCACACACACAGTCATACTTTATGTCACACAGTCATACTCACACACACAGTCATACTTTATGTCACACAGTCATACTCACACACACAGTCATACTTTATGTCACACACATTCATACTCACACACACAGTCATACTTTATGTCACACAGTCATACTCACACACACAGTCATACTTTATGTCACACACAGTCATACTCACACACACAGTCATACTCTCTATTTCACACACAGTCATACTCACACACAAAGTCATACTCACACAGAGTCATACTTTGTATTTCACACACAGTCATACTCGCACACACAATCATACTTTATGTCACACACAGTCATACTCACACACACAGTCATACTCTCTATTTCACACACAGTCATACTCACACACAAAGTCATACTCACACAGAGTCATACTTTGTATTTCACACACAGTCATACTCACACACACAGTCATAATCTCTATTTAACAGTCATACTCACACACAAAGTCATACTCACACACACAGTCATACTTTGTATTTCACACACAGTCATACTCACACACACACACAGTCATACTCTCACACAAAGTCATTCTCACACACAGTCATACTTTGTATTTCACACACAGTCATACACACACACAGTCATACTCTCACACACAGTCATACTCTCACACACAGTCATACTCACACACACACACACACAGTCATACTCTCACACAAAGTCATTCTCACACACAGTCATACTTTGTATTTCACACACAGTCATACTCACACACAGTCATACTCTCACACACAGTCATACTCTCACACACAGTCATACTCGCACAGTCATACTCTCACACACAGTCATACTCAGTATGTCACACACAGTCATACTCTCACACACAGTCATACTCTCACACACAGTCATATTCACACACACACAGTCATACTCGCACACTGTCATACTCACACACACAATCATACTCTGTATTTCACAGTCATACTCACACACACAGTCATACTCTGTATTTCACACAGTCATACTCTCTATTTTTCACACACAGTCATACTCTGTATTTCACACACAACCATACTCTCTATTTCACACACAGTCATACTCTCTATTTCACACACAGTCATACTCTCTATTTCACACAGTCATACTCTCTATTTCACACACAGTCATACTCTCTATTTCACACACAGTCATACTCTCTATTTCACACACAGTCATACTATTTCACACACAATCATACTCTGTATTTCACACACAGTCATACTCATGCACACAGTCATACTCTCTCACACACAGTCATACTCTGTATGTCACACACAGTCATACTCTGTATGTCACACACAGTCATACTCTGTATGTCACACACAGTCATACTCTGTATGTCACACACGGTCATACTCCCACACACAGTCATACTCTGTATGTCACACACAGTCATACTCTGTATGTCACACACAGTCATACTCTGTATGTCACACACAGTCATACTCTGTATTTCACACACAGTCATACTCTCACACACAGCCTCTCCTGTACAGCCACATACAAACAGGTGAAGTGGAGAAGGCTACCTGGAATGGCAAGGTGCTGTAGATTGGGATGACAGTGCTGACCCAGAAGTTGCCAATCTCAAAGTTGTGTGAGAAACGTTTGACCAAGTGACCGTTTACCGCTGTGCGGGTGTAGACAGACAGAGCTCCGATGCTGCGACCGTACATGTGGTAGAAGAATTTGAAGGTGCAGTAGGGAGATTGTGCTGATGCTTGGAATGTAGGGCTAATCAGCCGGCCTGTGTCGCCTTGCACCTGCCATTTAAACATTAAACTATAGATATATCAAATATATATATAACGAAATAAAATAAAAATATGAAATACATGTATTAATTATTCCATATTTTTAAGGAAAGAAGAAGAAAACTGAGGTCCTCAATTCACAAGCAAAATAACATTTGTTAACTACAGTGTTAGTGTAGAGCTTGAACAATGTCACATATAATAAGACAGCCTCATACTACAGTGTTAGTGTAGAGCTTGAACAATGTCACATATAATAAGACAGCCTAATACTACAGTGTTAGTGTAGAGCTTGAACGATGTCACATATAATAAGACAGCCTCATACTACAGTGTTAGTGTAGAGCTTGAACAATGTCACATATAATAAGACAGCCTCATACTACAGTGTTAGTTTAGTGCTTGAACAATGTCCCATATAATAAGATAGCCTAATACTACAGTGTTAGTGTAGAGCTTGAACAATGTCACATATAATAAGATAGCCTCATACTACAGTGTTAGTGTAGAGCTTGAACAATGTCCCATATAATAAGACAGCCTAATACTACAGTGTTAGTGTAGAGCTTGAACAATGTCCCATATAATAAGACAGCCTCATACTACAGTGTTAGTGTAGAGCTTGAACAATGTCACATATAATAAGATAGCCTCATACTACAGTGTTAGTGTAGAGCTTGAACAATGTCACATATAATAAGACAGCCTCATACTACAGTGTTAGTGTAGAGCTTGAACAATGTCACATATAATAAGACAGCCTCATACTACAGTGTTAGTGTAGAGCTTGAACAATGTCACATATAATAAGACAGCCTCATACTACAGTGTTAGTTTAGTGCTTGAACAATGTCCCATATAATAAGATAGCCTAATACTACAGTGTTAGTGTAGAGCTTGAACAATGTCACATATAATAAGATAGCCTCATACTACAGTGTTAGTGTAGAGCTTGAACAATGTCCCATATAATAAGACAGCCTAATACTACAGTGTTAGTGTAGAGCTTGAACAATGTCCCATATAATAAGACAGCCTCATACTACAGTATTAGTGTAGAGCTTGAACAATGTCACATATAATAAGATAGCCTCATACTACAGTGTTAGTGTAGAGCTTGAACAATGTCACATATAATAAGACAGCCTCATACTACAGTGTTAGTGTAGAGCTTGAACAATGTCACATATAATAAGACAGCCTCATACTACAGTGTTAGTGTAGAGCTTGAACAATGTCACATATAATAAGACAGCCTCATACTACAGTGTTAGTGTAGAGCTTGAACAATGTCACATATAATAAGACAGCCTCATACTACAGTGTTAGTGTAGAGCTTGAACAATGTCACATATAATAAGACAGCCTCATACTACAGTGTTAGTGTAGAGCTTGAACAATGTCACATATAATAAGACAGCCTCATACTACAGTGTTAGTGTAGAGCTTGAACAATGTCACATATAATAAGACAGCCTCATACTACAGTGTTAGTGTAGAGCTTGAACAATGTCACATATTATAAGACAGCCTCATACTACAGTGTTAGTGTAGAGCTTGAACAATGTCACATATAATAAGACAGCCTCATACTACAGTGTTAGTGTAGAGCTTGAACAATGTCACATATAATAAGACAGCCTCATACTACAGTGTTAGTGTAGAGCTTGAACAATGTCACATATAATAAGACAGCCTCATACTACAGTGTTAGTGTAGAGCTTGAACAATGTCACATATAATAAGACAGCCTCATACTACAGTGTTAGTGTAGAGCTTGAACAATGTCACATATAATAAGACAGCCTCATACTACAGTGTTAGTGTAGAGCTTTGTGTCAGCTCTGTGGGTTCGGGCATTAAATAGAATAGACCCAACGTTTCCCGGCGTGTCGTAAGAGGCGACTAACAGGGGTGATGTTAGCACGGCATCACTGGGCGAAAGTCTTCTACACAGAAGTCACCGGCCAGGGCGGAGGAACCTCACGTTACTACAGGTTCAACGACCATGTGCTCAGGGCCAAGGCGAGCCACACTGTATTCGTGGATTTCGGCTGTGGCCAACAGCCTGGAGAGGATTGGGCACCGCCAGGTCTTTTTTGCCCAAGACACACTACATGATGACACAATCCACTAATTCCATACCGGATCGGTCGTCGCCCGGGCCGTCACCCGGCACAAGGACCGCGCCTTCCGTTGGCCACCAGGACGGAGGTGTTAAGTATGCTACTGATGGACAATATAGCAAGATCCGCACGAGAAACAACATCGTCATAGGAACCTGGAACGTCAGGACCCTAACTGCGGAAGGAAAATTAGAAGAACTGGCCCACGAGTTGGACCACTATCGATGGAACGTTCTAGGTATCAGCGAACTGCGATGGAAAGGCCTAGGTGAAACAACGACCGACAAAGGCCACAAGCTCTATTTCAGCGGTAGGGATGACAGGCACGAACACGGCGTTGGATTCTTGGTCCACAAGAACATTCTAGCGACTGTCATGGGTTGCCGCCCAGTCTCCAGTAGACTCATTACCATCCGCCTGAGAGCAGCCCCTTTCAACATCACCATCATCCAGGCCTACGCCCCAACATCAGACTATGACGACAGCGAAGTGGAGGATTTTTATGAAAATCTACAGGCGGTCCTTGACCAAGTGCCGAAGAAGGACATAGTCATAGTGCAAGGCGACTGGAATGCCAAGGTTGGCCAAGATGCGCACCGCAACTGGGGAGACACATGTGGACCCCACTGCAACAACGAGACAAATGACAGGGGTCTGAGACTCTTGGAGTTTGCCAGATACAAAATCTGGTACTGGCAAACACGCTTGGTCTCCACAAAAACTCCAGACGATGGACATGGCACAGTCCTGGCGGGGAGCATCACAACCAAATAGACTACATCATGGTCAAGAAACGCTTCAGATCAAGCATCAACATTGGCAGGACACGTACTTTTCCAGGAGCAGACATCGGAAGTGACCACGATCTCGTGATGATGTCTTTCCGGCTCCACTTGAAGAGAGTAAATACAGCAAAGTGCACTAGACTGAAGTTCGACCTGGACAAACTGCAAGACCCGGAGGTGGCAGAACTATTTCAGGCCACAATTGGAGGGAAATTTGCACCACTGCTCATTTTGGGGGCTGGTGAAGTAGATGTCAACACCATGACCACCACCTTCAACTCAGCTGTGACAGATGCCGCCACTGAGATACTTGGCAAGCACCGACCAAAGAAGAAGCTGTGGATCACACCTGAACTTTTGGATCTGTGTGATAAACGAAGAGAGATGAAAAAGAAAAAGAACACCTCACAGGGAGCTGATGTCTACCGAAAAATCAACAATGACATCCGAAAAGGCATGCTCACAGCAAAGGAGAACTGGATAGAAGATCAATGCCAGGAAATAGAGAACAGTCTGAACAAGAACAACAGCAAGAAGGCCTACCAGACTGTGAAGCGACTGACAAGTGTCAAACAGCCCAAAGTCTCCACTATCCAAAGCAAGTCTGGCATATGCCTTACAGAAGAACAAGAAGTCTTGGACAGATGGACAGAGTACTGCTCTGACCTTTACAACCATACACCAAATGGAGACCCATCAGTTCTAGCATGTCCAGAGAACAGAGAAGAAGAAGAAATCCTCCCAATTCTCCGGGAAGAAGTTGAGGCAGCAGTGCAAGCGCTAAAGAAAGGGAAGTCAGCAGGAGTGGACAACATACCCGCGGAACTGCTACAAGCAGGAGGAGAAGCGATGATTGATGCCCTCACCATTATCTGTAACAAGATCTGGCAGAGTGGGGAGTGGCCTATACCATGGACCCAGTCGCTTGTCATCACTCTTCCCAAAAAAGGTAACCTTCAGGAGTGTGAAAATTACCGCACCATCAGCCTCATCAGCCATCCCAGCAAGGTCCTCCTGAAAATAATACTCAACAGGTTGAAACCCCAAGCTGAACAAATCATAGCTGAAGAACAAGCAGGATTCAGGGCAGGGCGAAGTACCACTGAGCAGATTTTCAACCTCAGAATAATCTGTGAGAAATACCTACAGCACCAACAACATCTATATCATGTGTTCATAGACTTCAAGAAGGCGTTTGACCGAGTCTGGCATGCAGCTCTATGGGCAACAATGAAAGTGTACAACATCAGCCCAAAAATTATTGAAGTCATCAAAAGCCTGTATGACAAGGCTACCAGTGCAGTCCTCCACAACAGAGCCATCGGGAATTGGTTCAGAACAACAATCGGTGTGCGTCAAGGATGCCTACTCTCTCCAACACTCTTCAACATCTTCCTAAGAGCGCATCATGTCGGATGCTCTTGCAGACCATGAAGGCACAGTCAGCATAGGGGGTAGAGCAATCTCCAATCTTCGTTTTGCAGATGACATTGATGGATTGGCTGGAGAGGAACAAGAACTTGAACAGCTGGTACAGAGGCTTGACACCACCTCCAAAGCCTATGGAATGGAAATAAGTGCAGAGAAGACCAAAATGATGACCAACAACACCAATGGCATCAATACGGACATCAAAGTCCAAGGCCAATCCTCGACACAGTGCATAGCTTCAAATATTTAGGAGCCATTGTATCAGACAATGGGTCCCGACAGGAAGTCCTCTCCAGGATCGCACAAACAACTGCTGCCCTGACAAGGTTGAAGCCCATTTGGAAAGACAGGACCATCAGTCTACATTCCAAAGTAAGACTGCTGCGCTCCCTTGTCATCTCCATCTTCCTATATGCTTGCGAAGCATGGACCCTCACAGCAGATCTCCAACGAAGAATACAAAGCATGGAGATGAGGTGCTACAGAAGACTTCTGGGCATTTCCTATACCCAACACATCACCAACGACGAAGTCCGACAGACCATCACACAAGCTATTGGACAACATGATGACCTGCTAACAGTGGTGAAGAAACAGAAACTTCGGTGGTATGGCCACGTCACCAGATCATCAGGCCTTGCAAAGACTATTCTGCAAGGCACAGTGCAAGGAGGTAGAAGAAGAGGGAGACCGAAAAAGAGGTGGGAGGACAACATTCGAGAATGGACTGGTTTGACACTGAGCGAAGCCATCAGGGCTGCTGAGGACAGAGAAAGATGGAGTATGCTGGTTAAACGATCATCTGTGGTGCCCCTACGACCTTCGGGTTACGGGACAGGATAGGATAGGATTGAACAATGTCACATATAATAAGACAGCCTCATACTACAGTGTTAGTGTAGAGCTTGAACAATGTCACATATAATAAGACAGCCTCATACTACAGTGTTAGTGTAGAGCTTGAACAATGTCACATATAATAAGACAGCCTCATACTACAGTGTTAGTGTAGAGCTTGAACAATGTCACATATTATAAGACAGCCTCATACTACAGTGTTAGTGTAGAGCTTGAACAATGTCACATATAATAAGACAGCCTCATACTACAGTGTTAGTGTAGAGCTTGAACAATGTCACATATAATAAGACAGCCTCATACTACAGTGTTAGTGTAGAGCTTGAACAATGTCACATATAATATGATAGCCTCATACAAAGGAAGAAAGGGTTAATGCGTTGTAGACCACAACACGTTTTTGCTGAAGCGGCACTACTGCTGTGGGACAAGCAGGGATTCATAATGGTTACTTTACTAAAGAGTACATCGCCCCACCCCCTGCCAATACAAGTTAACTCTTGTGGCCTGTCTTCATTCCAAGGTTGACGGAGGTTCAAACACTTTGTTATTGAGGTTCTCACAACTAGAACGTGTGTTACTAAACCTCTGGGACTAACTAGAAGGGCAAAGCCCATACGACTCACAGGCTCTTTATGAAACCTGCAAGGTTTAATTGGAAAATGACTGTCCAGAAAAACAACAACAAACAGTGGCATTAAAATGCAAAGTAATAACAACTTTGATCTTTCTACGCTCTTGACCTTGAGATGACCTTGACCTCTGGCTTCAAATACACTAATGTAATATAAAATAAACTACAGCAAAAGTTGTAGTATGCCAAAAAAAAAACTGACCCTGAGATGACCTTGACCTTAGGATGCCCTTGACCTTCATGTGGCCTCTCATACTCATGTATGATCAAATAACCCAATGTTGTTGCATACTATGGGTTAAATATAGCCATTCCACTGTACGTTAAATAGAGCCATTCCACGTGTTTTTGCAAGGTCTAAAATGACATTGACCTTCAAGATCAATGCAATAATGGAATATATATATATGAAAGATCAATCTATCGTCTCTAAATAAAACAAATATGAACTTTATATCTCATAGTTTAGGGTCAAGGTCACTTCAACGTTCCTATACTGTCTTTGGACATCTCCAGTGACCTTGACCTTGGAGTGCGGTTGACCAAATGTGCATAGGAATGAGTCTCTCATTAATATCTATCATGCATCAAAGAATCCTAAGTTCAATATTAATAACTTAGAAAAAAGTTAAATTTTATGAAAACCTTTCATTTTTTTAATATCATTTGTTGACCCATTGACATTGACTTTGAAGTTAAGTCACTCATTCACTGATCATTTATGAGGTCTCATTGATATACACCATCTTACCAAGTTTGGTTGTGATATTTGAAATAGGTTCTGAGATATTAATCCATTCGCAAGTTTTGCATGTCCAGATGGCGGATGGCGGATGGCGTACAGACGGACACAATTTTTGTTTTTTTTAATTTCATTTTGGGACCAATTAGGACTCATTTTGCACAGATTTTCAAAAATCAGGAAAAAGTTTTTTGAGGTGAATACGTAGACTCAAATTGCTATGCATGTGAGACAAAAAAGGTCCAAGAACCTAAGTTCAGGGTCTCAGAACCTCAAAAAAACGTTTTTGAACATCCACGAACCTATATGGGGTACAGTTTACTAAAGAGAACATCATCCCACCCTTCAATAAAAGTTAACCATTACATGTGGACAGTTTACTAAAGAATACATCACCCCATCCTTCAATAAAAGTTAACCATTACGTGTGGACAGTTTACTAAAGAATACACTCCACCCTTCCAATTAAAGCCAGCCCGTACATGTGGTGCTGAGCTGTCAATGAAGACAAAGTGACCATTGAGGTCGCCCACAGAGTGGTCCCTGGACGGCCCAGTACCAGCGGAGGGTGTGCCTCCCGCCTGCCGTATCCAGTTGATGGTATCCGTGGTATCCTGCGTCCACTGGCACATGTCCCTTTCAAAGTCGCAGCGCTGGTAACCCTGGCAGTCCTCTGGCCGCTCGTCGGAGTTGTCCCCACAGTCATCCACAAAGTCACACTTGTTCTCCATGGGGATGCAGCCTTGGGATGCACACCTGACCAAAACACACGTCACAGTCATCATGCACACCTGACCAAAACTACACATGTCACAGTCATCATGCACACCTGCCCAACACAACACACGTCACAGTCATCATGCACACCTGTCCAACACAACACACGTCACAGTCATCATGCACACCTGACCAACACAACACACTTCACAGTTCTCATGCACACATGTCCAACACAACACACGTCACAGTCCTCATGCACACCTGCCCAACACAACACATGTCACAGTCATCATGCACACCTGTCCAACACAACAAACGTCACAGTCATCATGCACACCTGACCAACACAATACACACGTCACAGTCATCATGCACACCTGACCAACACAACAAACGTCACAGTCATCATGCACACCTGCCCAACACAACACATGTCACAGTCATCATGCACACCTGCCCAACACAACACACTGAACAGTCATCATGCACACCTGTCCAACACAACACACGTCACAGTCCTCAAGCACACCTGACCAACACAACACACACGTCACAGTCATCATGCACACCTGACCAACACAACACATGTCACAGTCAATATGCACACCTGACCAACACAACAAACGTCACAGTCATCATGCACACCTGCCCACAACAACAAACGTCACAGTCCTCATGCACACATGCCCAACACAACACACACGTCACAGTCATCATGCACACCTGCCCAACACAAAACATGTCATCATGCACACCTGCCCAACACAACACACGTCACAGTCATCATGCACACCTGCCCAACACAACACATGTCACAGTCATCATGCACACCTGCCCAACACAACAAACGTCACAGTCATCATGCACACCTGTCCAACACAACACACACGTCACAGTCATCATGCACACCTGCCCAACACAACACATGTCACAGTCATCATGCACACCTGCCCAACACAACACACTTCACAGTCATCATGCACACCTGCCCAACACAACACACTTCACAGTCCTCATGCACACCTGCCCAACACAACACACTTCACAGTCATCATGCACACCTGTCCAACACAACACACATGTCACAGTCATCATGCACACCTGCCCAACACAACACATGTCACAGTCATTATGCACACCTGCCCAACACAACACACTTCACAGTCATCATGCACACCTGCCCAACACAACACACTTCACAGTCATCATGCACACCTGCCCAACACAACACACTTCACAGTCATCATGCACACCTGTCCAACACAACACACATGTCACAGTCATCATGCACACCTGCCCAACACAACACACTTCACAGTCATCATGCACACATGCCCAACACAACACACTTCACAGTCATCATGCACACCTGCCCAACACAACACATGTCACAGTCATCATGCACACCTGCCCAACACAACACACTTCACAGTCATCATGCACACCTGCCCAACACAACACACACTTCTGAATGGATTGCTTAAGGTACCTGACTTTATAAGAGAAAATAAATTGGAGACGAGGAGAGAACAGAAGAAGAAGAAGAAGAAGAAGAAGAAGAAGAAGAAGAAGAAGAAGAAAGAAAAAGAAAGTAGAAAAAAAACAGGGTTCATACACCAATTGTTGTAAAAAAATTCAAGGAGTTTTCAAGGAGATTTCAAGGAGTTTTTCCAAAAATTCAAGGAGTTTTTAAAAATAGTAAACGCACATAATTGATAAATAGTCAAAATAAAGGATAAATCTTTTACCCAGTGATATCCATAAATTGTTTGCAGTCATGAATCTGATGGTGATACTGAAGTTGATATTGATACTGATTATGAAATCTACACACATAAATATTGCATGTCGATGAAGTTGCAGTTATGATGATGATGCAGATACGGAGTCTATACACATTTAAATAATAATTGTGAAACATGTTGTCCTTAGATACAAGTTAGAGAACTGTAAAAAGTCAGAAAGGCTAATAATACAGATAAATGAGTTTTCAGTTATTTTAGTTTTTCCATCCCTTCATCAATCTGACGGGAAATCTTCTCCAGCTGGATCTTTATTTCCTTAGATTTGCTCCTCAGCGCATTTGACTGGATTAAACACACAATTGCCTCCAGGCATTTTTACCGATTCATTCAGCAAACACGCGCGGAAAAACGAAGGATGTAGGGAAACCGACAACTGGGCATGCGCGCGCGACAGCAAGGGAATGAACAATTTACAGTGGAGGTCACTTCCCTTATCATTAGCAGACGACAAAAGTTACGATCGTCGAACAGTTGAAAACACAAATAATATTATAATTTTTGTTTTATAAATGTTTATTTTTCAATGCCTTTTTTTTGAAAACTTGACAATAAAATCTCTAGGACAAGCAATGGATAGATACACTGGTTGAGATTTCAAGGAGTTTTCAAGGAGATTCAAGGGCCCTTGAACAAGACATAGAAAATTCAAGAAAGTTCAAGGAGTGTACGAACCCTGAAGAAGAAGAAAAAAAGGAAGAAGAAGGTCATAAAAGGATGAATTTGATACTCTTTCCTCCCAGCCAGTGTATGTTGGTAAGCGGTCACTGCATACATGACTTGTGACTGTCAATGTCCAATCCAAATGTGTGTATAACTATCATAGCTCTTTACCTGTAGGTTGCAAACTGGTTGCACAAGCTCATGTCAGGAGGGGCACAGTACTGGAATTTGATGTCGTCGATGGCGATGTCACCCAAAATGCTGAAGCTTCGTGTGGCTGCAATGCTCAGCTGGAACGGACTGCGGATTCTGTCCAAGGGGATCACTGCCTGGAAGCAAAATAAGTGAGTATACCACACTGCCAAAAGGCTCATGGGAAACGCAGTTTGATGTTGGTGCTTCCAGGTCCATACGAACATGACTACTCCAATCTTTGTGGTGCTTAGCAACAGCAACAGCAACATACAAAACAACAAAGACCCAGGTGAGCTAATGGTAGCAGTGCTTGCTGATGATGAAGGTCACAATGACAATGATGATGAAGGTCACAATGACAATGATGCTGATGAAGGTCACAATGATGATGATGAAGGTCACAATGACAATGATGATGATGAAGGTCACAATGACAATGATGATGATAAATGTCACAATGACAATGATGATGATGAAGGTCACAATGACAATGATGATGATAAAGGTCACAATGACAATGATGATGATGAAGGTCACAATGACAATGATGATGATAAAGGTCACAATGACAATGATGATAATGATGCTCACAACGACAATGATGATGAAGGTCACAATGACAATGATGATGATGAAGGTCACAATGACAATGATGATGATAAAGGTCACAATGACAATGATGATGATGATGCTCACAACGACAATGATGATGAAGGTCACAATGACAATGATGATGATGAAGGTCACAATGACAATTATGATGATAAAGGTCACAATGACAATGATGAAGGTCACAATGACAATGATGACAATGAAGGTCACAACGACAATGATGATGATGAAGGTCACAACGACAATGATGATGAAGGTCACAATGACAATGATGATGATGAAGGTCACAATGACAATGATGAAGGTCACAATGACAATGATGATGATGAAGGTCACAATGATGATGATGAAAGTCACAACAACAATGATGATGATGAAGGTCACAATGATGATGATGAAGGTCACAATGATGATGATGAAGGTCACAATGACAATGATGTTCAAGATTGCCATAATGATATTGGTCATGACCAGAACAGGAACAAAATGAACATAATGGTGATAATGGAGAAGAAATAAAAGCTACGGATGGCAGGCCTGCTTTTGACTATACAAGGCAGTACTGACAAGTGTGACAAGACTGAGTTACACAACTGCCCTAGTACCTGGTTCCAACGATCGCCCTGGTCCCCTCTCATGCTCCAGAGTAGAGTGTTGCGGTAACCTTCTTGCTTGAACACGTACAGCATGCCCACAGATGCTCCCTTCATGTGGTACCTGCAACAACACAGCAGTCTTGGCTCAATGGAAACAACCTTTGTGGTCACAGACATTGACATTGAAAGTTCACCTTGTTACAGTGTAGACAGACTTTTACTGTAAAGCTAATGTTATTTATCTTCTACAATGCTCTGGAACTCGTTGCTTGAGGTGTTGAAGACAACAGAGGCTGTTGGATTGTTCAAAAAGAGACTGAAGACCTATTTATTGTTCTGACAGTGACTTTGTTTCTATGGATTTGGCCAAGCACCATTGTCGCTGTCACTGTCTTCCATACCCAATGCTCTCCTCCCCTTTTCACTGTTGTGTCCTATCATATGACCCAGCATTTGTTTTGGGGGATACATGCGCTGTACAAGTGGACATCATCATGGTCATCATCACCATCATCATCAAGGACTGGCTGAGTTTAGCCAAAAGCCAGCTTGAAGGTCCTATGCTGCATCCTATCCTATACTACTAGTAAAGAGCTATTTACCAAAAGGTGAGCTGGCAGGTGGCAGAAGAGGTCTGGAACAGCGGACTGAGCAAGGCAGCTCTGGAGTTCTGCGTTCCACTAGAGGCGTCCACATACATGTAGTTGCCCAGGCCAGAGTTGTAGGTGTGGTCACGACTGGGGCCTGTGTTAGAGCCGGGTGTGGCGCCATGGAACTTGATCCACTGGTAGCTGCCAGGACTGTTGGGAGTCCAGTGGCAGGTGTCATTGTCAAAGTTACAGTTGTAGCCGCACGTCACTTCATCCTCACCATTGGGGCAGTCGTTGACAAAGTCACAAAACTGCACAGTCAATAGTCACACAAACAACAGTAAAAAAAACTGCACAGTCAATGATCACACAAATAACAGTCACAAAACTGCAAAGTCAACAGCGACACAAACAACAGTCACAAAACTGCACAGTCAACAGCCACACAAACAACAGTTAAAAAAACAAACTGCACAGTCAATGATAACACAAACAACAGCCACAAAACTGCACAGTCAATGGTCACACAAACAACAGTCACAAAACTGCACAGTCAATGGTCACATAGCCATTATATTTAAAGACAAATCACCATCAAACACCCCACTTCCAGCACACTTGGTCAAACCTAAACCTATTTATTTTCATATCCACGATGGAGATATAAGAAATGTATGAGTCCAAAAGATCACAATGGCAACAGTTATTTCCAGGTAAACAAAACCAAAGCAACAATAATAAAAATTATAACAATGGATATAATACCATAAAATTAAAAAAAGTTACTATGAAAATAACAATGATGGCAATTACAGTAATGCTTATAATGACAATCACTGCTTTATCTCAAACCAGGTGCTGCTGTCTACGACAATTACTGCTTTATCTCAAAACAGGTGATGCTGACTACGACAATTACTGCTTTATCTCAAAACAGGTGATGCTGACTACGACAATTACTGCTTTATCTCAAAACAGGTGATGCTGACTACGACAATTACTGCTTTATCTCAAAACAGGTGATGCTGACTACGACAATTACTGCTTTATCTCAAAACAGGTGATGCTGACTACGACAATTACTGCTTTATCTCAAAACAGGTGATGCTGACTACGACAATTACTGCTTTATCTCAAAACAGGTGATGCTGACTACGACAATTACTGCTTTATCTCAAAACAGGTGATGCTGACTACGACAATTACTGCTTTATCTCAAAACAGTTGATGCTGACTACGACAATTACTGCTTTATCTTAAAACAGGTGATGCTGACTACGACAATTACTGCTTTATCTTAAAACAGGTGATGCTGACTACGACAATTACTGCTTTATCTCAAAACAGGTGATGCTGACTACGACAATTACTGCTTTATCTTAAAACAGGTGATGCTGACTACGACAATTACTGCTTTATCTTAAAACAAAGTGCTGGATGACCTGGCTGCGCTGGACACACTTGGCCTGAGGACCGGGACAGGTAAAGATACAAGCGTTGGGATTGCTGGTGGGCGCCAGGTCGCAGGAGCCGGGCAGAACAGTCAGGTCATCAATGGCAACGTCACTGGCTCCAACTTGCTGCACCACACGCTCGATGATCAGGCGGTAGTTGTTGCTGATGTTGGCCACTGTCACCCTCTGCCACTGCCAGTCTGGTCCCACCTATAGTTGTAGTAATAGTAACAATAGCAATAACAATAGTAATAGTAGTAGTAATAGTAATAGTAACAATAGCAATAACAATAACAATAGTAATAGTAGTAGTAGTAATACAATTAGTAGCAATTGCAATACCAGCACTGCTTTATGACATGCACATCTAGCCATTACAATGATTACCGGGGTCCAACAACAAACTGCTAGCATCTGTAATAGGGAAAGTCGACATAAATACCATACAGGGAGGAACAGGCTTTCAATCAAATTGTCTGTACAGTCCGCCTACAATGGTATTGGACAGTATATTTGACATACAGTAGCCTATGGTTCATAGAGAGAATGTTGTTGCAGAGAATCCATCAGATCGTATACTACAAAGAAAGGCGTAGCACTGCCATATACCTACATATTCACATAGAGAGAACACTAATTCTTATAGTTCACAAATAATGCACTATACTCCATCAAAAGATATACCTATGTGTTCACATATATAGAACATTCTAGTTACAGTTCACAAATAATGTACTGTACTCCATCAAAAGATATACCTATGTGTTCACATAGAGAGAACATTCTTATAGTTCACAAATAATGTACTATACTCCATCAAAATATATACCCTTGTGTTCACATATACAGAACATTGTTACGGAGCATGCAACATGAATTGATATAGAGTATATTGTCGGCATTCAACAGACTGCATACTGCAAAAACAATACTGCAGACCACTGCCTAGTGTACACATAATCACTATTGTCACAGAGCTTTCAACAGACTGCATACTGCAAAAACAATAAAGGCAGACCACTGCCTAGTGTACACATAATCACTATTGTCACAGAGCTTTCAACAGACTGCATACTGCAAAAACAATAAAGGCAGACCACTGCCTAGTGTACACATAATCACTATTGTCACAGAGCTTTCAACAGACTGCATACTGCAAAAACAATAAAGGCAGACCACTGCCTAGTGTACACATAATCACTATTGTCACAGAGCTTTCAACAGACTGTGTGCTGCAAAAACAATAAAGGCAGACCACTGCCTAGTGTACACATAATCACTATTGTCACAGAGCTTTCAACAGACTGCATACTGCAAAAACAATAAAGGCAGACCACTGCCTAGTGTACACATAATCACTATTGTCACAGAGCTTTCAACAGACTGCATACTGCAAAAACAATAAAGGCAGACCACTGCCTAGTGCACACATAATCACTATTGTCACAGAGCTTTCAACAGACTGTGTGCTGCAAAAACAATAAAGGCAGACCACTGCCTAGTGTACACATAATCACTGTTGTCACAGAGCTTTCAACAGACTGTGCTACAAAGAAAGGTGGATCACTACCTGTGTGATGGTCAGAAGGTTGGTGGGCTGGCTGTTGACAGGCTGTACCAGAATGTTGAGTGGCACGTTGTTCATCATCTTGAAGTACAGGCCCAGGCACATGGCAGTGGTGTTATCAAACACCGGGGACATCAGCCACGCCTTGTCGCCAATGTGGCGGTTGCTGGAGTCGATGTACATGAACACGCCATAGGGTGTGTTGAGGGTGTGGTCCAGGACCCTGCCTGTGAAACCCGCCATCTGCACCGCCTCTCCCTGACACAGCGGTAACTGATCACTCCACTAACTAATCATAATAATAACAACAGTAACTACTAAACAAGATAACAAGTCTGCTTCTAACAATGGCTAAGCTGTACGATCAGCTGTGCCTTGCACAATATAATACAATATACTCATAATGCTTGATAAAAGAGCATCAGGACTTGCAAAGACCGTCCTGCAAGGCGCAAGGAGGCACAAGAAGAGGGAGACAGAAAAAGATGTGAGAGGACAACATTCGAGAATGGACTGGTTGCTGAGGACAGAGAAAGGTGGAGTACGCTAGTTAAACTATCATCTTTCGAGTTATGATAGGATAGGATAAGATAGGATAGGATAGGATAGGATAGGATAGGATAGGATAGGATACGATAGAATAGGCCCGATAAAAAAAAAAGACAAAATGTGCCAAGTAGGTGCCATTTTCTACGTTTAAACTCGCTGACTTTGGCAGTGAAAACGGGTTCACTGCTGTGCTTTGGTAAGAGTGTTTAACTACAGTACTACAGCAGTCATCTTTGAAAATGGGTGTGATTCATTGTATGCTGTAAGGTTTTTACACTGTGCAAGCTTTTCATAAATAAAGGCAAAACATTTTGAAATTGTATATTACTTATTTGGCTTTTAGTTTCCTTTTCTTCTGCTAATATGTTAGCAATGGCATAAGCTACCAGCCTCTTGTCCTGAAGC
Organism: Oncomelania hupensis; assembly: GCA_036898135.1. Taxonomy (NCBI): domain Eukaryota; kingdom Metazoa; phylum Mollusca; class Gastropoda; order Littorinimorpha; family Pomatiopsidae; genus Oncomelania; species Oncomelania hupensis. Next base: position 73,198,507 of record CM072517.1, read on the forward strand.
TCAACATGTATCACCCTGCTGCTCTTTTAGGGCTTATTGTATCAGCTAACAGGCATCTAAAAAATGTGCTTCGGGTGGAATAATGATAGCTAAAAGTGATGACTGTGGCGTGCAACGTGTAACTACTGACCTGGAGCCAGTCAAACTGGTCGCCTTTAGCGGTGTTTTTCCAGGTGCAGAGGTTGTCCTCAAAGTCACAGTTCCCTGTCCCAGGGCAAGCCCCAGGCTGGACCATGATGTCGTCAATGGCCATATCTGTGTAGTAACTGCTGCCTACCACCGCCTCAAATGTCAACTGTAACATCACACACACACCCATACCACATTAGGCCTTCTGTCTTCATAACAACAGTAAATGTAACACACACTAACCAAGCATAGCCCAGTTTTGGTGCTGTATGTATCCCACAGCAATCATCCCACTTAACACACAATGGGTATCTGGCTCTCTTGAAAGCTGGGGAAAAGTAAAGTAGCAAAGTTAGTTAGTTATTCATTGCATACAGGGTCCAGCAGACTGCAAAGAGCCGAATCAAGACCACAAAATCAAGACCACAACTTCGCTGAAAGAGGACTCACCCCTGATCTGCATAAAAGATCTGCCGAAACAACCCTAGTGGTAACACTGAAGGCACTCCAACAGCCAGTCACTTTACAATAAAGACATCCCACGCAGGGGACGCTGAGGCTATACTCTAATTTATCGAACCCCCGTTTATAAATACAAAATAGAATATAAACATCATTATAAAATATCAACAAAACACATACATATAAAATGCATACATTGCCAAATAATAACATCATAGGAAGCCCCAGTGACAACCTGGCAGAAAGCGTCCAATATTTCCAAGCTGATCCAACAGACCTCACAATCAAATGAGGAGTTTTGTCCCGGAAGAGTTTTCAAGAAAAAAGGTAGGTGACTGGTCTAGCGAAGAAGAAGATAGTATAGTAGATTGACAGAACAGAGTAGGAATGAGAAAGAACACAGGAGAAAGCCAACGAAATATTGGGAATTTAAAGCACTAAATTTCCAGAAAGCGGGTATACTATTTATACTGAAACCCCCAGCACCCCCACGGGGGGAAAGCAACAAGAGAGAGAGAGAGAGAGAGAGAGAGAGAGAGAGAGAGAGAGAGAGAGAGAGAGAGAGAGAGAGAGAGAGAGAGAGAGAGAGAGAGAGAAAGAGAGAGAGAGAGAGAGAGAGAGAGAGAGAGAGAGAGAGAGAGAGAGAGAGAGAGAGAAAGAGAAAGAGAGACAAGAGAAAAGACAGGTCACTAATGCCTCTCTGCTTTGTGATTGAAAGATGATGGGAACATTGCTATTACCTTTTAGGTGTACATCAACTGATTTCATGAACAAGCACAATCAGTATGCCAATCCCACAAAATTGCTAAATATAAATATTAGTTCATCCATCAATATACTGATCTCCGGCTAATTAAACAGTCAGTCCACCCATCAATATACTGATCTCCAGCTAATTAAACAGTCAGTCCACCCATCAATATACTGATCTCCAGCTAATTAAACAGTCAGTCCACCCATCAATATACTGATCTCCAGCTAATTAAACAGTCAGTCCACCCATCAATATACTGATCTCCAGCTAATTAAACAGTCAGTCCACCCATCAATATACTGATCTCCAGCTAATTAAACAGTCAGTCCACCCATCAATATACTGATCTCCAGCTAATTAAACAGACAGTCCATCCATCAATATACTGATCTCCAGCTAATTAAACAGTCAGTCCACCCATCAATATACTGATCTCCAGCTAATTAGTCAGTCAGTCCACCCATCAATCCACTCCTCAGCAACCAGCTGATCAATGACTGCAGGTGACCCAACCCATTTCTTCTTCTGCATCCATCCTTTCCTCTGATGGTCAAATCCATCCCACTCACAAATGTAGAAGTACTCTACAGTGCCTTCAAATATTCAACCAACAACCAAACTACTCAACCACCTTCCCGACTACTCAACCAACAACACAACCAACCACCCAAATAACTGACCAGCCAAACTACTCAACCAACACAATACAATATGACTTTATTTGTCTCGCAGGGAGCCATTACAATGGCGGCAGCACAAACTTAACATGCAGAGGAAAACAACCAAACAGTAACAATATATAGTTGTAAGAGTAGAAGAAAACCCACTAGGTCACACTAGGTGGCAGCACAATCACACCCAACACCTCTTCATCATGTCACACCTAGCAAACAACTCAGCCAGCAACCTACTACTCAACCAACTACCAAAGTACTGAATGAAGGGAGTAATCAATACAAGACCTGGAAGGTGATGGCACTGCGTAGTGTGACCTGTGCCACTTCCCAGTCCATGCCCTGGTCTCTGGTCTTGGTCCACAGTGGTTTGCCCAAACTGCCCTGCTGTCGTATGTACACATTGAGCGTGCCCATGCTCATACCGTACATGTTGTACCTGCATGCCACACACAGCAGGCAAAAAATGACCACACAAAGCACACTGGCTATTATTTATCTACAAATACCTACAAATGAAACAGTTAACCATGGTTATCATTTATCCACAAATACCTACAAATGAAACAAACAGTTAACACTGGCTATCATTTATCCACAAATGCCTACAAATAAAACAAACAGTTAACACTGGCTATCATTTATCCACAAATGCCTACAAATGAAACAAACAGTTAACACTGGCTATCATTTATCCACAAATGCCTACAAATGAAACAAACAGTTAACACTGGCTATCATTTATCCACAAATACCTACAAATAAAACAAACAGTTAACACTGGCTATCATTTATTGACAAATACCTACAAAGAAAACATACAGTTTCAGGTATTCTCGGCAAATGAAATGGAATTGGCGTGAACGAAAGCATGTTGAGTGGTATTTATTGTGTAGGTGACAGTGTTTGTAACATGTGTTTATGTTTATTGTGTAGGTGACAGTGTTTGTCACATGTGTGTATGTAGGTTGTGTAGGTGACAGTGTTTGTCACATGTGTGTATATTGGTTGCGTAGGTGACAGAGTTTGTCACATGTGTATATGCTGGTTGTGTAGGTGACAGTGTTTGTCACATGTGTGTATATTGGTTGCGTAGATGACAGTGTTTGTCACATGTGAGTATATTGGTTGCGTAGATGACAGTGTTTGTCACATGTGTGTATGCTGGTTGTGTAGGTGACAGCGTTTGTCACATGTGTGTATATTGGTTGCGTAGTGTTTGTCACATGTGTGTATGCTGGTTGTGTAGGTGACAGCGTTTGTCACATGTGTGTATATTGGTTGCGTAGATGACAGTGTTTGTCACATGTGTGTATGCTGGTTGTGTAGGTGACAGCGTTTGTCACATGTGTGTATGTTGATTGCGTAGTGTTTGTCACATGTGTGTATGCTGGTTGTGTAGGTGACAGCGTTTGTCACATGTGTGTATGTTGATTGCGTAGTGTTTGTCACATGTGTGTATGTTAGTTCAAGATCGCCATGCATTGGGTGTAATAAATTTAAAAGAAAAGTGTGCATGCAGTATTATTGTGATAATCCCAAGCCATACTATCCTGTTGACAGTTAACAGAGTGATAGGCTATCTCCCATCTGCCTTGATAATCAAAAGATAAAAACAACAAACACCTGTATTAGGGGCTACCAATTTGAGATTTTTTAACATCATTTTCAAGTAAATCCATAGACTGAATTCTATTTCTCACTTAGTCACGGGCATATTATTAACTCGTCCATCCCTGTCAAACTGATTAACAGCAAACTAATCCTCCCTTGCTGTAGGCACAGAAATGTGGCCAAATCTGTTAGCTTATTGGCTTATTAATTTTATTTTTTTCATGACTGTGAAACTGAATGGTAGCAGTTTTTCATTTCTTACCAGAACTGCAGACAGGATCCTGTGGTTGGGTCAATGGGAGGACTGTCAAGTCGCGCCTTGAACCCAGTGCTATGTATGCTCCTGTCAGCGTACATATACCCAGCGTACATGTAGTTGCCGTCTGCTGTGCCAAAAGTGTGGTCGATGGTGGGTCCTGTGCGATGGCCATACACTCGGCCCACGTAGGTAGGGCCCGAGTTCTGCACCCAGTTAAACTGGTCCAAGTAGTCCTGCCACAGCAAACACTCCCCAGTAAGTGCCAACAACCACAAACACCCCCCAGTAAGTGCCAACAACCACAAACACCCCCCAGTAAGTGCCAACAACCACAAACACCCCCCAGTAAGTGCCAACAACCACAAACAACCCCCAGTAAGTGCCAACAACCACAAACAACCCCCAGTAAGTGCCAACAACCACAAACGCCCCCCAGTAAGTGCCAACAACCACAAAAAGCACAATTTTAATTTTTTGTTTGTTTAAAGATAAGACGGAATAAATCACTAAAAACTACAATGAAGATGGGTTAGTGTCAAGCTGGGCCAGACCTAGGCTCAGCTGTATTGGAAGAGCTGCACAGCTAAAAGACAAACATATCTTTGTCTCAGCGCCAACTAGAGAAATGACACAACGCAAACCAGGGATAGACTAGGGAATAAATGAGGGCCCTTTAATGATATCATGATACCTGAGCCTGGCTGTGGCTATCATGTCCATCACACAGACGTTTATCCTTCTACAACCCAGTGCCTCTAGTCACCACACAATCCACATATAACCTCTAGAATTCTACATCAGACCATGAAGCCACAGTCAATGGACCACAGTGGACTGTAAGCAGCGTGAAGTTGTAATACCACAAACATGCAAGTACCAGCCAGAACTCACTGTGGCCATCACTGGGGATATAGTTATAGGCCTGCAAACTACCAACTAAGGTGTCAACACACAGGTGTCACACAGAGCTAGAAATAGGTGAGAGGGTCATCTGTATATATCCATACTACAACTATGTGAGAGGGTCATCTGTGTATATCCACACTACAACTATGTGAGAGGGTCATCTGTGTATATCCACACTACAACTATGTGAGAGGGTCATCTGTGTATATCCACACTAGAACTATGTGAGAGGGTCATCTGTGTATATCCACACTACAACTATGTGAGAGGGTCATCTGTGTATATCCACACTACAACTATGTGAGAGGGTCATCTGTGTATATCCACACTACAACTATGTGAGAGGGTCATCTGTGTATATCCACACTAGAACTATGTGAGAGGGTCATCTGATTATCTTATATGTATATCCACACTAGAACTATGTGAGAGGGTCATATGTATATCCACACTATAACTATGTGAGAGGGTCATCTGTGTATATCCACACTAGAACTATGCGAGAAGGTCATCTGTGTATATTTACACTACAACTATGTGAGAGGGTCATCTGTGTATATTTACACTACAACTATGTGAGAGGGTCATCTGTGTGTATCCACACTAGAACTATGTGAGAAGGTCATCTGTGTATATTTACACTACAACTATGTGAGAGGGTCATCTGTGTATATTTACACTACAACTATGTGAGAGGGTTATCTGTGTATAACCACACTAGAACTATGTGAAAGTGTCATCTGTGTATATCCACACTAGAATGTGAGAGGGTCACCTGTGTATATCCACACTAGAACTATGTGAGAGGGTCATCTGTGTATATCCACACTAGAACTATGTGAAAGGGTCACCTGTGTATAACCACACTAGAACTAAGTGAGAGGGTCACCTGTGTATATCCACACTCGTCGTCCTCAAAGCCACAGGTGATGGTGGCGGGGCAGTGGTCCACATTGAAGCTGATGTCGTCAATGGCGATGTCGCCGTCATTACCACCACCTGCCCGCCCATCAAACACAAAGTTGGAGGATGTGGGAGGGGTGGTAGCGTTGAGGCGCACGTGGATCTGGGCATACTTCCACTGAGGTCCTTGGTCGCCCGCTCTTGTCCACACCTGAAGATACAGCATGTGTTCCTTATATTCTAGTCACTTCTGGTTATCAAGGCAAATACAACATAAAGTTATAATAATTTTTTTTTTTAAATAATAATAATTATTCATTTTAAAAAGCGAGCTTCTAAAGTAACAGGATGTTTCAATGGTGAGATTCAGGACGTAAACTGACGATAATAATAATAATAATAATGAACATTTAAAATGCGCCCTTCCTACCAGAATGATTGAGTTTCGGCGAACCCTAATGCATTATAATCAACTGCATCGCTCTTTAACATATCAGTAAGCACGCAGTTAAACTACTACCTGCCACCCTCTTTGAGGTCAGTCTGCTGTTGGAAGTTTCTACACCCTTAAGGTTTGAGGTTGCAGTGTTTTACCTCTATTTGTGTTGACAAGGACTGTTTGTGGTGGAGCCAGTATGCATTATCACAACAAACACGACGTCTGTGATCCACTGCACAATGAAAATGTGAAAACCTCCCAGTTGACTGTAAGTTAAGAGACCAACAATGGATAAGTTGATAGGAAACAGGGAGGAAAGAGAGCGACTTACAAGCTGCTGTGTACCGCCGTTCCTCATCCACACACTGAGAGAGTTGACTGTAAGTTAAGAGACCAACAATGGAGAAGTTGATAGGAAACAGGGAGAAAAGAGAGCGACTTACAAGCTGCTGTGTAGCGCCGTTCCTCATCCACAGACTGAGAGAGTTGACTGTAAGTTAGAGACCAACAATGGAGAAGTTCATAGGAAACAGGGAGAAAAGAGAGCGACTTACAAGCTGCTGTGTAGCGCCGTTCCTCATCCACAGACTGAGAGAGTTGACGGAGCTGCCGTACATGTTGTACCAGAACTTGAAGCACACCCCCACTGACGGGATGTTGTACGCTGGACTGACCAGCTGGGCCGAGTTGTTCACTCTTATGCCGCTCACTTCCACATAGGCATAGTGGCCTGCCACAGACACACATAGGCATAGTGACCTGCCACAGACACACATAGGCATAGTGGCCTGCCACAGACACACATAGGCATAGTGGCCTGCCACAGACACACATAGGCATAGTGATCTGCCACAGACACACATAGGCATAGTGGCCTGCCACAGACACACATAGGCATAGTGGCCTGCCACAGACACACATAGGCATAGTGGCCTGCCACAGACACACATAGGCATAGTGGCCTGCCACAGACACACATAGGCATAGTGGCCTGCCACACACAGATGGCTTGACATTTAAACCTCTACACAGCAAACCATTCCGCAAAAGAGGGGGGAGGGAGGGAATGGGGTGGGAGGAGTGTGTGTTAATAAATATTACGAGTATCACAAACACATCATTGATATTCAATGTCTTTAACCTTGGGTAAATCCTAATACACTGGTTAGTATGGATTACAATATTATCAACACCAATCATTTCTTTAGGTTAATCATTTCTTTGGGCTAAGGGATTTAACTTCAGGTTCCTGTCTACAGATTTTCAGTTTGAGGACAGAAGAAAACAATGTAGTAAACACTATCAAATTGTGTGTCATAGGACAGCACACAAGACAGGTACAGATGAGGGCTCCTTACTGGAGGCTTTTGTCTACCTTGGTTGGTGCCGTAAGTGTGGTCTGAGGTGGGCCCTGTGCCGGAGGAAGAGGTGCCACCACTCATCAGGCGCCAGTCAAACTGGTCCTGCTGGCTCTCTTGCTGCCAGTTGCACATGGCAGACTCAAAGTCGCAGTCGATGGAGGTGGGAGGGTAGGTGGCGGGGGAGGTGATGGTGGTGGGAGCCACGGTGGTGGTGGTCAGGCCATAACAGGGGGAGGGGGACACGATAATGTCGTCTATAGCGATGTCACCCGTCTCGTTACCCCCGTACACGCCCTCAAAGACGATCTGGAAGCTCTCAGCCACCATGGCTGGGGCGCGTCCTAGCTGCCAGATGTTGCCATGGTTACCGCTGAGGGACCACACCAGGGTCTTGTTCTGCATGCTGGCGGAGGTGGGCTTGATGTACATGTTCAGAGTTCCGATGCCAGCACCGTACATGTGGTAGTAGAAGGTGACGCAGGACCCAGCGGACATGGTAGGCTGGGGGATGGTCTCTGACACCAACCAGGCTTTGTCTCCTGTCTGGTGTGGCCCGCTTGTCTCAATGTACATGTAGTAACCCGCTGGTGTCTGCCGAGTGTGGTCAGTGTTAGGACCGGTGGTGGCAGTGGACGTGCCGCCGTTATCTCTCTGCCAGTCAAACTGGTCGCCCTGCAGATTGACATTAAATATTACAACAGGTCGCCCTGCAGATTGACATTAAAAATTACAACAGACTTGCAGGCAAAAGATCAATTATCTCCACTGTGGTAGAAGATAACTAAGCCAGTCACAACTAAATCCGTCACATTCAAAGAGCAATGTAGGCGGTTAGCATTAATTTTTAAGCATTGTCATTTTGTGCGTGCTTTTATTTCTTTAAAATGAGCTGCACCCCAGCCCGATCGGGGCCCCACTCGGGCCGCATAGGGCATCCCGACTTTTGTCGAGTTTTAGTAGGGACCCACATAGCCCTACAAAAACCCGATGCGTAGCGGAGTCGAGAAATGTGGATGCGTAACGATTCGCCCTCCCATGTGCCGCCCGATTCTGCCCCACCACAAAGCCACGCTGCACACACGCTAGCATAGGCCTACTCTCGCTTCTAATTGGCTAAACTGTCTGGAATGTTTCGTCTGCTTCACATATGCTGCGGAGTACGTATGTGAAAAATATTTATAAAAAATCAATTCAGCAAGATATCATTATTTAACTGTGCTTATAATTCTTAATTTTTATCATACAATATGTAAAATATTGTTAAAGTGTTTCTTTTAACTATTGTATTTATTTATACATTATAAGCCAAGGGTAAATTTCCGTGCCCATTACTGCTGGTCTTTTCCGGTTGTACTTAGGTGCCAATTTTCTATAGTTTTCTTCTACAGTTGCATGTGCTCGGATATTGTGCTTGCCTGCGAAAACCTATTTCACTGTGGTTGTTTTTTGGGTGCTTTGCCTTTCGTTTAAGTATTTACACACGATTTCGATAGCGACGAAGATCACGTTAATATAGGCTATATCGTTATCGAAATGGTGTGTAAATACTTAAGTGGGGACACACCAAGGACTTCCGAAAACAAAAACGCCTGTGCCCACAGTCCCTATTAACACCAGACATCTCAATTCTTTCTTCATGCAATCACATATCATAAACAATATGTGGGATATGATTTTAGGGTAAATCAGCATTGGCCAGGGATGGGGCATTATCGGGGTTGTTTCTGGTTTAAGTTGGGTTACAATAGGGTTGGTGTTGGGTATCCCGATGTATGCCCGATCTTTGCCGGAATCGGGTTACAGTTCGGCAAAGGTTGGGTTACGGTCGGGTAAGTTTTGGGTACCCCGACGATCGCCCAATCTTTATCGAAAGTCGGGCTACTGTTTGGCGAACGTGGGGTTACGATCGGGTAAGTTTCGGGTAGCCCAACGATCGCCCGATCTTTACCCGAATCGGGCCCGAGTCGGTTCCAATTTCCATTTGCCCGATCGGTAGCCCGATCCGGGCCCCATCGGGCTGCCCGATCCGGGCCCCATCGGGCCCCGAAATTGTGGTTAGCTGGGACTGAATTCCTTTAATGATAATAAAGAGTTCTTGAGTTTGAATGAAACTGACCTGCACATTTTCATAACTACACATGTCTGCCTCAAAATTGCAGGAGCCCACAGGAGGACAGGTGGTTCTGGTGAAGGACAGGTCGTCCACGACGATGTTGCCCTGCAGACCGCTGCCTCGAGTGCCGGTCATGGTGAGATAGAAGGAGGTGGCTCTTGTAGTGGGCATCTGGACTGAGGCATGGTGCCACGAGGACCCTTGGTCACCTTGCTGGGACCACAGCCTAGTGGTGACTTGGGCAGAGGAGTTGGTCACTAAGCTGACGTTGAGTGAGCCTGTGTTGGGGCCAGACATGTAGTAGTAGAACTGCACGCAGCCGTACGCGAAGGACATGATGTTAGGGTTGAGGGCCAGCTGCTGGGGCGTGATCAGTATGTAGGTCTGGCTGACGTAGGTGGCTTTGTCGCCTGCAACACACAACAAACACTGCTTCAAAATATTATATATGGACCTTTAGACTGGCCTTATTAATTAATTAATTAATGTTTTAATTAATCTATATAGCGCTTTACCAGTACTATATAAGAATAATAATGTCGCTGCAAACAGAGAGGTGTGACAGACCAATCATCATCCTCATCTTCAACCCCTTGGAAAGAGGAAGATCATTATCATCATTTTATCATCATTCTTAACATCAGAGTACAAAATATGCCATCACTACTTCCTGCTTTGAATAGAGGAAGGGACCAGCGCCTGAAGATTTGTAACTAAACAACTTGTGGCTTTGATTGTGATTTAGACCTACATTAATAATATTACACAGCACTATTGTGCTTGCTGACCTAGGTTGCCTTGGCTGGGGTCCAGGTAGAGGTAATGACCAGTGTTGGAGCCAAAGGTGTGGTCAAGCTGGGGTCCTGTGCCACGAGAGAGCTGACCGTTACTGCCCACTGTCCAGTTGAGGTGGCCGTTGTTGGTCCAGGTGCAAGAGTTGTCTTCAAAGTCGCACATGCCGGAGGGTGGACAGGCGCCCTTCAGAGCGGAGATGTCGTCAATTGCGATGTCACCCATGTAGCCACCCACAGTGGCTTGGAAGTAGAGAGAGTACTGCTGGTCTGACTGGATGGTGCGCTGTACTTGCCGCCACTGGTCACCGTGCGGGCCTGATGTCGACCAGAAGGTCTGCAATCAATAGTTTAATGTCCGCTCAACAGTGGTAGTTTTAGACAAACAGAAGGATAGCGATTATGCTCGTTTTTTTTTTCTCTGATGCTACTTCAAAGACAGATAGAGAACAGATCAATAACAGTGGTATTAGACATACAGAAAGATAATAATTATGCTTGTTTATTTTTTCTTTCTCTGATGCAACTTCAAAGGAATTTTATACAGCAACAAACAGATAATAATTACGCTTGTTTTTCCTTTCTCTGACTTCAGATACAGATACACAAGGTAAATATTTGCCCAACCCCCACCTCCCCACTCCCCAAACCCAAAGCAAGCATACTTGTATTGTCCTTGATCTGAAAGTCCACACCTTTTCCTAATGCCCAAACCCTCTGTGTGAAGCAACTCAGTAGCATTGTGTAAGACATGAAACAACTCTGTAGCACTATGTAAGACATGAAACAACTCTGAAGCACAATGTAAGACATGAAGCAACTCAGTAGCATTGTGCAAGACATGAAACAACTCAGTAGCATTGTGCAAGACATGAAACAACTCTGAAGCACTATGTAAGACATGTGTTACACTCGTTTGATGGTGGTGTTTTTCTATCAGTAGTTGATTCAGCCCCAATGCTGAAATACTGATGAGTGTAATCGGATTCGTTTATCCACGCAACCCGTTCAATCAGCAACACAGAGTCGTCGTATAAGTTTTCAAACTTTATTCAGCGTTCATCAACAACTGCATACAATCGCTTTTTCACTCTTTTTTCTACAATTCTCAACTATCAACTTTCCACTTTTTACAACTTTCTCAACTCTAACACAACAGCTCTCTTTACTTTTCAACTCTCAGCTTTTTACTTTCAACACTCCCCAATTTTGAAACAGTGCGGCACTTATATAGTCTCTACATACTCCAGAACAAACGAGAATATCCCACATGAAACACCACAACCAATCAAAATTAATTTCATGATCACTGTCTCACGTCATACAACCTTATTTGGAATAGAAGCTTCCATTGTTACCACTAGAACTATCCATACGCTTTGATCGATAGTAAACAACTGACTCGAGAAAATTCTCAAATAATATCGACCAACTAAAGACACAAATGCCACACAAAGCCTCCTCTAAAAACAACGCAAAATCAAATCAAAGATAAATACACTCCAGTACTGCATGCATTGCAAAATAAAACGAACAGATCTATTGCGCGCGTCACACATGCAAGCCTACTATCGCACGCGTCTCCAACGTAACAACATGAAACAACTCTGTAGCACTATACAAGACAGAAACAACTCTGTAGCACTATGTAAGACATGAAACAACTCTGTAGCACTGTGTAAGACATGAAACAACTCTGTATCACTATGTAAGACATGAAACAACTCTGTAGCACTATACAAGACATGAAACAACTCTGTAGCACTATGTAAGACATGAAACAACTCTGTAGCACTATGTAAGACATGAAACAACTCTGTAGCACTATGTAAAACATGAAACAACTGTGTAGCACTAAAAAAGACATGAAACAACTCTGTAGCACTATGTAAGACATGAAACAACTCTGTAGCACTATGTAAGACATGAAACAACTCTGTAGCACTATGTAAGACATGAAACAACTCTGTAGCACTATGTAAAACATGAAACAACTGTGTAGCACTAAGAAAGACATGAAACAACTGTGCAGCACTATACTAAGACAACAATACTGACAAGCGACTGCTGCTGGACACTGACCTGCATGGCTGATGGCGTCAGGAGGCTGAGGGAGAGGTTGCCTATGGTTGAGCCAAACATATGGTAGTAGAAAGTCAGACAGAAGCCGATGCTGTCAGTGGGGGAGAGCCAAGGGGTCTGTAGGATGGCCAGGTCACCCCTTTGTCTGGGGGTTGAGGACTCAATGTACATGAACTTGCCACCACTATTTAGACGAGTGTGATCAAACTGGGGCCCTGTGCCGAGCGTGGGAGTGCTGGAGCCCAGGGTCCAGTCAAACTGGTCGCCGGTGCCTTGTTGCCAGGAGCACAGTCCCGCCTCAAAGTTACAGGCCACGCTGGGTGGGAACTCTTTGGGATTGCAGTTGCGGAAGATTATGTCGTCGATGGCCAGGTCGTCCGAGTTGTTGGCCAGTCGCGCAGTGTATCCAGGCTGGACGCGGAACTCCAGGCGCCCGTTGGGAGGGAATGTGGTGGCGTAGCGTCCGATGTAAACGTAGGCAGGACGCCAGTAGTTGGCGATGGTGGTGAAGAACTGCGGGGCTTGGAAAAGACTTTGGAAGGTGGTATTGTCGCTAATGAAGCCCACCTGGAAAGTGCCGAAGTTGCCACCACCCAGGTAGTAGAAGGACATAATGCAGCTCTGGGCGAAAGGGGGGAGGGCAGGAGTCTGGATCCTGGCTGCCTGGCCAAACACTCCCCGCGTTCCCTCCACATAGGCGTAGTGGCCCAAGTTGCTGTTCTTGGTGTGGTCACTTGCAGGACCCACCGACCCCATTATGGCCGGATAGCTGAGGGTCCAGTTGTAGCGTCCAACACTCATGTCCCTGCAACACAATGTAAAACATCAGCCTGACTGTCCATCGCAAAACCACTGTTAAACCCTGATATATTGTGTTGGTGTGTGTATGTTGTGTGAGTTGTGTGTGTGTGTGTGTGTGTGTGTTTATCTTTTACAAAGACCGCTCATGATAAAGACATAATCATAACCTGTAAACTCAAAGTCTATATATAACTAATGATCACCTGTAACCACAGAGGCCCTTCTCAAAGTCGCAAGGACCGCAGGTAGCCTCGTCTGATCCATCGTGACAGTCCAGCGTGTAATCACAATAGCTGGTCTGAGAGATGCAGCTGCCGTCTGCACACTGGAACTTTCCTCCACCGCAATTGTTAACAGTGGTGGTGGCCACCGTTGTGAGGTAGCCGGCTGGGGGTAACGTGGTGCCTACAAACAAAGACCACGCCACAATACAACACTGCAAACCCACACTACCACTATGAAACACACACTACCAGTATGAAACACACACTACCACTATGAAACACACACTACCAGTATGAAACACACACTACCACTATGAAACACACACTACCACTATGAAACACACTACCAACTACAGGTAGAAAAAGCACAATGCAACACTGCCAACTCTTACAGTACCAAACACACTCAATGCCTCATAGAAATACAACAAAACATAGAATCAATAAAGGGTACACACTCAATGCCTCATAGAAATACAACAAAACATAGGATCAATACATAGTACCCACCAGCATATTTGCAGCCTGCAGAGAGAGAGAGGTCGTCGACAGCGATGTCACTGTAGTAGTTGTTGCCGCGGACAGCCTCCACCATGATCTGGAAGGGCTGAGAGCTGGTCAGGGCCGTGGAGAACAAGACCCACACCTGTCCTAGGTCACCGGAGCGAGAGAGCAGGGTGGTGGAGTAGCCGTTGATTGCCGTGCGCATGTAGACGTTGAGTGTGCCCATGGTCTGGCCGTACATCATGTAGAACATGTTCATATAGCAGTTGTCGCTGGCAGAGGCCGCCTGCACACCACAGCACTGGGTCATAGTCATCTGTGCATAGGCTGACATGTGTGTCAATAACATATTAGTACCACCACTGTCACAACACTGGGTCACAACTGCAAGCAACTGAAGCAAGTATGGTCATGGACCAAAGTAATAGGTACAATTCAAAAGCTGCCAAGGGTGGTCACCTGAATGACAGGGTTGAGAACCGTGTTACCTGTGCTTACCTGAATGACAGGGCTGAGTAGCCTGGCCTTGTTGCCTGTGCTTCGTGGTGCTGAGGTCTCGACGTAGATGTAAGATCCGGTGCGCAGTCCTGTGGTGTGGTCAGAAGTGGGGCCAGTACCGACGGTGGGGGTTGGGCCGGAGCGTCTGGTCCAATCAAAGTCGTCAGTGGCGTCCTGGCTCCAGTCACAGAAGGAATGTTCAAAGTCACACCTGTGGGCGTTGGTGCAGTTGCTCTCGTCGCTGATGCTGGAGGTGGGACCACAATTGTTGACCAGGTCGCACACCTATGGATAGAGAGAAGTTCATAGGTCACAGTGCTCCATCTTCCTGTATCTAATTCCAAAACCAACAGACAACAGCAACATACTTGCACACTGAAAGCAAGTTCAGTGGGTGCATAACTGCGAAATGGCATTGATTTGACATGAACAAATGGACACCATCATCATCATCATGCACACAATTTGTTCCCTACCTGTGTCTGTGTACATGGACAGTGAAGTGAAAGAGCTAGCATGTCCCTGATGTTTCAGTGGTACAAGACTAAGTACCTATCCTATCCAGTAACTCAAAGGTCGTTAGAGCTCCACAGATGATCGTTTAACCAGCGTACTCCATCTTTCTCTGGCAACCTTCATGGCTTCCCTCAGTGTCAAGCCAGTCCAATCTCGAATGTTGTCCTCCCACCTCTTTTTCTGTCTCCATTTTCTTCTGCCTCCTTGCACTGTGCCTTGCAGGATGGTCTTTGCAAGGCCTGATGCTCTGGTGACATGGCCATACCACTGTGAGCATGTCATCATGTTGTCCAATGGCTTGTGTGATGGTCTGACGGACTTCGTCGTTGGTGATGTGCTGGGTATAGGAAATGCCCAGAAGTCTTCTGTAGCACCTCATCTCCAAGCTTTGTATTCTTCGTTGTAGATCTGCTGTGAGGGTCCATATTTTGCAAGTGTATTGGAAGATGGAGATGACAAGGGAGCACAGCAGCCTTATCTTGGAATGTTGACCGATGGTCCTGTCTTTCAAAATGGGCTTCAACCTTGTCACTTTCAAGCAATTTGGCCCCAAGTCTAGCACACATCAACCTACTGTACTGTGTTGTACTGTATTGTGTTGTACTGTACTGTGTTGTACTGTATTGTATTGTACTGTGTTGTATTGTACTGTACTGTGTTGTACTGTACTGTATTGTACTATGTTGTACTGTATTGTGTTGTACTGTATTATGTTGCAATGTACTGTACTGTTTTGTTGTACTGTACTATGTTGTACTGTATTATGTTGCAATGTACTGTGTTGTACTTTAGTGTTTTACTGTACTATGCTGTACTGTACTGTGTTGTACTGTACTATGTTGTATTGTATTGTACTGTACTATGTTGTACTGTATTTTAATGTACTATGTTGTATTGTATTGTGCTGTACTGTGTTGTATTGTACTATGTTGTACTTTATTGCACTGTACTGTGTTGTACTGTATTATGTTGTACTGTCTTGTACTGTACTGTGTTGTACTGTACTATATTGTATTGGGTTGTATTGTACTGTACTATGTTGTACTGTATTATGTTGTACTGTACTGTGTTGTACTGTACTATGTTGCATTGTATTGTGTTGTATTGTACTATACGTAAAGGCTGACCTCTACCCTTTTACTGTGTGTAGCAGGGACCAATAGGTTACCTGTGTGTAGCAGGGAGCAATAGGTTACCTGTGTGTAGCAGGGAGCAATAATATGTTACCTATGTGTAGCAGGGAGCAATATGTTACCTGTGTGTAGCAGGGAGCAATAGGTTACCTGTGTGTAGCAGGGAGCAATAGGTTACCTGTGTGTAGCAGGGAGCAATAGGTTACCTGTGTGTAGCAGGGAGCAATATGTTACCTGTGTGTAGCAGGGAGCAATGTTACCTGTGTGTAGCAGGGAGCAATAGGTTACCTGTGTGTAGCAGGGAGCAATATGTTACCTGTGTGTTCGGGATGCAGAAGCCAGCGGGACAGCGGAACGAGCTGGGGTCACAAGAGGCTTGGGATGAGGGATAGGCACAGCCTATCAGCTGGACATCGTCCACAGCCACACTGCCCAGAGTGAAAGACCGCCTGGCCTGCAGCAGGATCTGGAAGGTGCTGTCAAAAGCCCCGATGTTGACCAGCGCCTGTACCCAACGGTTACTGCTGGCCACAGCTGCAGATGACCAGATGGTGGACACAGAGTTGGCTCCCGTCTTCAGTGCTACCTGTTGGTGCAAACAACACAGACATATTTCACAGTGGTCATAAAGATCTCACTTTCACTAGACGTCTTCAGTGCTACCTGTTGGTGCAAACACAGACATATGTCACAGTGCTACCTGTTGGTGCAAACAACACAGACATATATCACAGTGCTACCTGTTGGTGCAAACAACACAGACATATATCACAGTGCTACCTGTTGGTGCAAACAACACAGACATATATCACAGTGCTACCTGTTGGTGCAAACAACACAGACATATATCACAGTGCTACCTGTTGGTGCAAACAACACAGACATATATCATAGTGCTACCTGTTGGTGCAAATAACACAGACATATATCACAGTGCTACCTGTTGGTGCAAACAACACAGACATATATCACAGTGCTACCTGTTGGTGCAAACAACACAGACATATATCACAGTGCTACCTGTTGGTGCAAACAACACAGACATATATCACAGTGCTACCTGTTGGTGCAAACAACACAGACATATATCATAGTGCTACCTGTTGGTGCAAACAACACAGACATATATCACAGTGCTACCTGTTGGTGCAAATAACACAGACATATATCACAGTGCTACCTGTTGGTGCAAACAACACAGACATATATCACAGTGCTACCTGTTGGTGCAAACAACACAGACATATATCACAGTGCTACCTGTTGGTGCAAACAACACAGACATATATCACAGTGCTACCTGTTGGTGCAAACAACACAGACATATATCACAGTGGTCATAAAGATCTCACTTTCAGAAGGCAAGGGATGGTTCACAATAATGCAGTAAGCAAGCACCTGAGAACAACAGACTTCCAAAGCCATATCTTCTTTCTTTTTCTCATAGTTGCCAATCATCATCATCATCATCATCATCATCATCATCATCATCATCATCATCATCATCATCATCAAGGCAAACTTTGAACAGTGATGAATGTAGTGCGTGAAAGAAACATCAGGGCTGACTGAAGAAACTGCATGGTTAAAACTAAAGAGGAGAGAAAGAGAGGAGATGGACAAGAAAATGATGATGCCAGCTCCTGTCTTTAATGGTTCTTATATATTGCTTTTCCAGTTCAAGTGAGTGAACAGCTGACCTGCACCATGCCAGCCCGTGAGTATCGGATGTTGTAGTAGTAGAAAGACAGCATGCAGGTGGGGGCAGATTTCCTCAGCACAGGGCTCTGCACGGTGGCCAGGGAGTTCAGCGCGCCCTGATTGAAGTCCACAAACAGCATGTTGCCCGAGGTCTGGTTGCTGCTGTGGTCGGTGGGCAGTATGCCGGTGGTGCCGTCGTAGGTGTCGTTGCTGGTGCGGATGAAGCTGAAGGATCCGGTACTGACGTCCTGCCAGCCGCACCAGTCTTGCTGGAAGGTGCAGTTGCCGCACTGGGCTTCGTCCGACTTGTCCTGGCAGTTGGGCACAAAGTCGCACACTGTGTCGGACGGCGTCTGACCCCCTCCCGTAACGCAGGGGAAGTTGTGAGGCTGCGTGCTGTTGGCCACGCAGGCGCCTGATGTGAAGACGATGTCATCGATAGCGATGTCGCTGAAGTAAGTGGGTCCCACTATGCCCTCAAACAGGACCATGTACTGATCGCTTGAAGGGTTGAACGTCACAAAGTCCTGCACAAACAGCAATCAACAAAACCATCAACACAAGGACATTTATTTCCTGCTCAACACTGATGACACTGAATTATTAAAACTAAGCAGACATTTTGTTTTGTTAATGCCTTCTACACAGCCTTGTGTGGGTGTGTGGATGAAGTGTTAGTGACTGACTGACCTGTTTCCATGCATTGCCCTGGTTTCCAACCATCTGCCACATCACGTTGAGTACTGTGTTGTCCCTGGCCATTTCCTGGTAGACGGTCAGCGTGCCCATGCCTGTGCCGCTCATGTGGTACCAGAATGACAGGCAGCTGGGGTTGTTGCTGGCAGCCAGGATCTCGGAGTGAAGGCGAGCTCTCTCTCCAGGCTTGCGAGGGGCTGAGGCTTCAATGTACATGTAGTGACCTACACAGCACAACACTGGATACAGCATGAGCTTTAATGACACCTTACAGCCTCAAAACAATGGACCTGTTGCCATTGAGAGGCGCACGATAGATCCGATCATTTTGTTTTGCAAAGCATGCAATGATAGAGTGTATTTACCTTTGATTTGATTTTACGTTGTTGCTAAAAGAAGCTTTATATAATGTTGATGATTTTCGTCAGTCGATATTGTTAAGAATTTTCTGAAAATTACTTGTTGATTATCAATTGAAGCTTCTAGACCTTACGGGTAAAAGCTGATGGAATCCAAAAATAATATGATGTAAGGCAGTGCATAGTTCCGGTGATTGGGTGTTATTGCGTCATGCTGGAATGTTCAAACTTTTTCTCAATTGTAGCAGAGGCTATATAAGTAATGCACTGTCTGCTTGCAGGGATAATGATGATCTCCGTCGTGATTTTTGGAAAGTGATCTTGCAGGCAGTTGTTGATGTTTGCTGAATAAAGCTGGAAAACTTTATATGACTCCTGCTTTGCTGCCGAGTGAACAGGCTGTTTGTATAAACGAATTCGAGTTATACATATCAAGATTCAAGCATCGGGGCTGAATCAACTATTGATAAATAACGGTGTAACAGAACCATTTACAGTTTAACGCAGGCATATGTACATATTTATTATAATTTTAAGCAGGGGAAGCAATGGACCATTTACAGTCTTGAAGAATGGAGTTGTCTTTATTAAGCGTGCATCAGTGGTTCATCAGGCATATACAATAGGAGTACTTCCTAAATAGCTGTCAACATGTATTATGTACCGCATTTCAGGGGAAGCAACCTACTTTCGGTTTATTTAGGAGTACTTCCTAACTAGCTGTCGATCAACATGTATTGTGTACCACATTTCAGGGAAAGCAACCTACTTTCGGTTTATTTAGGGATAATGCCTATTTTCTATACATGTGTTATGTGGATGTATGTATTATGTGGGTGTTTGTGTTAAGTGGGTGTTTGTGTTATTTGGATGTATGTGTTATGTGGTTTTATGTGTTATGTGGGTGTATGTGTTATGTGGATGTATGTGTTATGTGAATGTGTTCTCTGTCCTCAGCAACCCTCATGGTACAAGGAGTGTTATAGTACAAGGAGTGTTATATACAGCAAACATGAATGTTTTTATATAGTACAAGGAGTGTTATATACCGTTAACATGGATGTTTCTATAGTACAAGGAGTGTTATATGCAACTTGCATGCATGTTTCAATAGTACAAGGAGTGTTATAGTACAAGGAATTTTATATACCGCTAACATGCATGTTTCTATAGTACAAGGAGTGTTATATACCACTAACATGAATGTTTCTATAGTACAAGGAGTGTTATATATCGCTAACATGCAGGTTACCATAGTACAAGAAGTGTTATATACCACTAACATGCATGTTACTATAGCATGCTGAAGAGGGCTTACCCAGACTGTTGCCTTGCGTGTGGTCGGCGTATGGGCCAGTCCCCAGTGTCTGTGTTGAGCCCTGTGAGCGAATCCAGTCAAAATCATCCCCGGTAGCGTCGTTGCTGTAGGTGCATGGCCCACTTTCAAAGTCACAAGATGCTGGCTGTGGGCAGGGGCCATTGGTAAGGGCCACATCATCAATAGCAATGTCACCAAAGAAGTTGTTTCCCCTTACACCTTCAAACACCACCTGGTGATAGACAAAGAGACAGAGTGAGAGAAGACAAAGAGACAGAGTGAGAGAAGACAAAGAGACAGAGTGAGAAGACAAACAAAGAGACAGTGAGAGAAGACAAATGAAGAGACAGAGAATACAAAGAGACATAGTGAGAGAAGACAAAGAGACAGAGCGAGAGAAGACAAAGAGAGTGGGAAGAAGACAAAGAGAGAAGGCAAACAAAGAGATAGAATGAGAGAAGACAAAGAGACAGAGTGAGAGAAGACAAAGAAATAGTGAGAGAAGACAAACAAAGAGGCAGAGTGAGAGAAGGCAAAGAGATAGAGTGGGAAGAAGACAAAGAGACAGAGTGAGAGAAGACAAAGAGACAGAGGGGAAGAAGACAAAGTGAGAGAAGACAAAGAGACAGAGTGGGAAGAAGACAAAGAGACAGAGTGAGAGAAGACTAAGAGACAGAGTGAGAAAAGACAAAGAGATATAGTGGGAAGAAGACTAAGAGACAGAGTGAGAAAAGACAAAGAGATATAGTGGGAAGAAGACAAAGAGACAGAGTGCGAAAAGACAAAGAGATTTAGTGGGAAGAAGACAAAGAGACAGAGTGAGAAAAGACAAAGAGATATAGTGGGAAGAAGACAAAGAAATATAGTGGGAAGAAGACAAAGAGACAGGGTGGGAAGAAGACAAAGAAACAGTGAGAGAAGACCAAGAGACAGTGAAAGACAGACAGTGAGAGAAGACCAAGAGACAGAGTGAGAGAAGACCAATAGACAGAGTGAGAAAAGACAAAGAGACAGAGTGAGAAGACAAAGAAACAGTGAGAGAAGACAAACAAAGCAGCTGAGTGAGAAGACAAATAAACAGAGTGAGAGAAGACAAAGAAACAGAGTGAGAGAAGACAAAGAGACAGAGTGAATAAAGACAAAGAGACAGAGTGAAGACGAAGTCTACACAGCCACACTGACTGCTCCACATCACAGCTAACCCATACCTACAGGGTTGGCGCGTCTTCCACTCGCTGACATACAGTTATAGTCCTGGCAAACCTACACCCTTGCTGGTGCTGAACAAAGATTTTTACTACAATTACAGCTAGCTCAATTTGTTGTAGCTTGGACTGAAGAAGGGCAAGGACAATAATGAAGTAACTAATGCTAGTACTTCATACTGCATGGCTGAGCTCAGCACCAGCAAACAGCAAAGCCACCAATACCATTATCAACAACAACATTATACTGTACAACTCATTGTTGTTACCTCCATACCTGATACTGGAAGTTGGCGGAGACGGTGACAGTGGCAGCGTGCCACAAGCTGCCTGTCTGGCCAGTGCGAGACCACAGCTGCTTCATGGTGTTCTGTGACTTGGCGTAGATGTTGAGTGAGCCGATACCAGTGCCCTTCATATGGTAGAAGAATTGCAGACACTGTCCCATGGTTGCCGACTGCATGGGTCCCACCAGACGTGCCTTGTCCCCGGGTCTCTGGTTTGACGCCTCGGTGTACACATAGTAGCCTGACCATTGAACAAGCAGCTTTACGTTTAAAAACTAACACTCCTTAGCTTAAACTTCTGACCATTGAACAAGCAGCTTTACGTTTAAAAACTAACACTCCTTAGCTTAAACTTCTGAGCATTGAACAAGCAGCTTTACGTTTAAAAACTAACACTCCTTAGCTTAAACTTCTGACCATTGAACAAGCAGCTTTACGTTTAAAAACTAACACTCCTTAGCTTAAACTTCTGACCATTGAACAAGCAGCTTTACGTTTAAAAACTAACACTCCTTAGCTTAAACTTCTGACCATTGAACAAGCAGCTTTACGTTTAAAAACTAACACTCCTTAGCTTAAACTTCTGACCATTGAACAAGCAGCTTTACGTTTAAAAACTAACACTCCTTAGCTTAAACTTCTGACCATTGAACAAGCAGCTTTACGTTTAAAAACTAACACTCCTTAGCTTAAACTTCTGACCATTGAACAAGCAGCTTTACGTTTAAAAACTAACACTCCTTAGCTTAAACTTCTTACCATTGAACAAGCAGCTTTACGTTTAAAAACTAACACTCCTTAGCTTAAACTTCTGACCATTGAACAAGCAGCTTTACGTTTAAAAACTAACACTCCTAAGCTTAAACTTCTGACCATTGAACAAGCAGCTTTACGTTTAAAAACTAACACTCCTTAGCTTTAACTTCTTTACCATTCATTAAAAGTCATTTTAATTAACTCTTAGCGTCCTATAGTGCGGTAATGCGCGCCTCGCCCATAATCCTGAAGCGGGGTAAACCGCGCCTCGTTAGTGCACCTTTTAGTCAGTAAATCACAGGAAAAAGGAACTCTCCTGTGCGTGAGAGAAGGTTTAGTCAACTTCCGGAAAGGTTCCCGTGTGTTTTCCGCTATCGTTTTCGCAAGTTTGACGTGGTTTTGTGAACTTTTTTAACGATTTTGTTTGAGGTTTGAGTTTGCGAAATTTTCGGCCATGATGGCAGGGGATAGCTCCGACAGTAATAGTGAGTTTTGTAACCTTATTGTTGAGCTTATTGCTGAAAGAGCACAAGGACTTGGTGTAGACAACCAGAGTGAGTTTTCTTGTCTGTGTTGACTGACTGTGCACACATTCACTGCAATCCACACTGTCTTGTTGTTGTTTTATTAACATAGTCCGTAAAATACCTGTTATTATGAATTAATTACAAGATTCCAACAGGTAAAAATAGTACTAAAGTCAAAATGGTTCTTTGGGTACATAGAATAACCATTTTGTAAACATATCCTAAAATATGAAGTTAATGTGACAATAAATAAATTTTTTGCAATTTTTTCAAATTCATAACCCAATTTATTGCAATAAACTTGAAATCCTTACAGGCGCAAATGTACAGAAAACCTTATAGGACGCTAAGAGTTAATCTATTTTAAAAATACAATCTTTAATATAGAGGGCTTGGTGTGGGGTGAGTAAATAGATTGACGTTGTGATTACACATGCAAGCAAGCAAACAAATCAGCTGTAAACATCCAGCAATTATCAATGTCAACAGTCATGCGCTGCTCCAACAGTGCCATACTTTGTGGTCATGGCAGTGAGAAGACAATGGTATATATAAGTACTTTCCCAAACTTTCTCCATCAGCCAAAATGACAGACTTTCTATCTCAGCAAAACTCTTCCTTCTGTCAGCCAAAATGACAGACTTTCTATCTCAGCAAAACTCTTCCTTCTGTCAGCCAAACCATCCTTTAGTCTATGTCATTCAATTACCTATGTTGTATGGCCTACAATGACCTCTGCCCTATGGCCTACAATGACCTCTGCTTTATGGCCCACAATGACCTCTGCCCTATGGCCTACAATGACCTCTGCTTTATGGTCCACAATGACCTCTGCCCTATGGCCCACAATGACCTCTGCTTTATGGTCCACAATGACCTCTGCCCTATGGCCTACAATGACCTCTGCCCTATGGCCTACAATGACCTCTGCTTTATGGTCCACAATGACCTCTGCCCTATGGCCTACAATGACCTCTGCTTTATGGTCCACAATGACCTCTGCCCTATGGCCTACAATGACCTCTGCTTTATGGTCCACAATGACCTCTGCTTTATGGTCCACAATGACCTCTGCTTTATGGTCCACAATGACCTCTGCTTTATGGTCCACAATGACCTCTGCTTTATGGTCCACAATGACCTCTGCTTTATGGTCCACAATGACCTCTGCTTTATGGTCCACAATGACCTCTGCTTTATGGTCCACAATGACCTCTGCTTTATGGTCCACAATGACCTCTGCTTTATGGTCCACAATGACCTCTGCCCTATGGCCTACAATGACCTCTGCTTTATGGTCCACAATGACCTCTGCCCTATGGCCTACAATGACCTCTGCTTTATGGCCCAAAGACCTCTGCCCTATGGCCTACAATGACCTCTGCTTTATAGCCTACAATGACCTCTGTCCAATGGCCTACAATGACGGCTAATCTATCCTCTTACCAGTGGCCGTGCCGTAGGTGTGGTCATTGTCAGGGCCAGTACCCAAGGTTGCAGTGTGGCCATGCTGTCGTGTCCAGTCAAACTGATCCGTCGTGTCCTGGGTGTAGCCGCACAGGTTGGGGTCTTCAAAGTCGCAGTTGACTGAGGCAGGACAGTTACCATCGTTGAAGGAGATGTCGTCAAGGGCGATGTCGCCATAGTAACCATGGGCGATGACACCCTCAAAGACCACCTGGGCCTGAATGGGGATGGTAGAGTTCAGCCACACTGTGGCGCTCTTCCACATGTTCCCTTGTTCTCCAGTTCGAGTCCACACTGGGTTGGCCAGTTGACCTGAAATAGCACACAACACAAATACAACCACAATAGGCAAAAAAAAAAAGAAATGTTGACATTAAAATATGAAGTTCTTTCTATGCTCTTGATCTTAAGATGACATTGACTTCCGGCTCCAAATACACTCATGTACTATCAAATAAAGTACAGCAAATGTTGTATTATGCCCAAAAATGGTGACCTTGGGATGACCTTGATCTTCAGTGACCTTGACCCTTGGGATGATCTTGACCCTCATGTGATCTCATGCATGTATGATCAAATAACCCCATGTTGTTGCATACTATGGGTTAAATAAACAACCATTCCACTGTAAGATGACTTAAAAAAATAGTTTTGCAAGGCCTAAAATGACCTTGACCTTAAAGATCAAAAATGGAAAATATATGAAAGATCAATCTATCACTTCTAAATACAACAAGTTTGGACTTTAGATCTCTCATAGTTTAGGGTCAAGGTCATTTCAAAGCACCTATACAAACCGACTTTGGATAGCTCCAGCTAGTGACCTTGACCTTGGAGCGAGGTTGATCAAATTTGCAATGTGTGTCTCATTGGTATCTATTATGCTTCAAAGAATCATAAGTTCAATATTAATAACCTAGAAAAAAGTAACATTTTGTTAGAAAGTTTCATTTTTTAACTAACATTTGTTGACCTTGTGACCTTGACCTTGAAGTGAAGTCATTCATTCGCTGATCATTTTTGAGGTCTGTTGGTCTTACCAAGTTTCATTGTGACAGTTAAAATAGGTTCTCAGCACTTAGCTACTTTACAGTTTTTGCACAGACAGACGCCGGACTGCGACAGACAGATGGACGGACATACAATTTTTTTCTATCATTTTAAGACTATTTAGCTCTTAATCTCGCCAGATTTGCGCCAATCTGGAAAATATTTTTTGGGGGGCGAGTACATAGACTTGCATTGCTGTCTAAGCATGTGAGTAAAAAAATCCCTATAAAGGCCGTTTGTCACATGACAGTAATACATCACTATGTAGACCTTTGGTAAGGTGCCAGTAATAAATCCCTAAATAGGCTTTTGGTCAGGTGCAGTAATACATCACTATATAGGCCTTTGGTCAGGTGCCAGTAATATATCACTATATAGGCTTTTGGTCAGGTGCCAGTAATATATCACTATATAGGCCTTTGGTCAGGTGCCAGTAATATATCACTATATAGGCCTTTGGTCAGGTGCCAGTAATAAATCACTATATAGGCCTTTGGTCAGGTGCCAGTAATAAATCACTATATAGGCTGCCATGGTTTGGGGTGTCACTGACTTGCAGTCTTGGTGTAGACGTTGAGAGTGCCGATGGAGGTGCCATACATGTGGTACCAAAAGTGAAGACATTTGCCGGTGTTGGTCAGTGTCATGGCGGTGCTCACAATGCGAGCTGTAGAGTTGACACTCTGGCCTGATGCCTCTGTGTAAATGTAGTAGCCTGCAACACAAACATGTATAAATACAATGTGTAAATGTAGTAGCCTGCAACACAAACATGTATAAATACAATGTGTAAATGTAGTAGCCTGCAACACAAACATGTATAAATACAATGTGTAAATGTAGTAGTCTGCAACACAAACATGTATAAATACAATGTGTAAATGTAGTAGTCTGCAACACAAACATGTATAAATACAATGTGTAAATGTAGTAGTCTGCAACACAAACATGTATAAATACAATGTGTAAATGTAGTAGCCTGCAACACAAACATGTATAAATACAATGTGTAAATGTAGTAGCCTGCAACACAAACATGTATAAATACAATGTGTAAATGTAGTAGCCTGCAACACAAACATGTATAAATACAATGTGTAAATGTAGTAGCCTGCAACACAAACATGTATAAATACAATGTGTAAATGTAGTAGTCTGCAACACAAACATGTATAAATACAATAAGCAATCAATAAACCAATAGACAAATAAATAAATACTATAATAAATAAAAGTAGGTTTAGCCTGCAATGAACAATAAGCAGCATAGTTTCATCTGTACGCTCACAATGACAAATACCAACCTCAAAAACTGATTTCTATGAGCAGTACTATTAGTAGTCAGCACAAATAGATGGTGTCAGTGGGTATGTGTGTGTGTTTTTACATTGTGAGTTTGTGTTTTTTAAGATTGTGTCTGTGTGTATGTGTGTGTGTATTAAGATTTTTTTGTGTGTGCCTGTCTCATCTCTATCCAACTACTGAAGAGTAGGCACTTTATAAATATTACTTCCTCTTCTTCTTGTCATTACTATTATTACTATTACTATTACTATTATTATTATTATTATTATTATTATTATTATTATTATTATTATTATTAACAACAATAAATAAAAGAAAAAAAGCACCAAACAAAGGTCTGACCGTTGGAGTTTTGCTGAGTGTGATCAAAGTTGGGCCCAGTGTTGATGGAGCTGGTCCCCAGTCTGTGCGGAGTCCAGTCAAAGTTATCTGTGTTATCCTGAGTCCAGCTACACAAGTGGTTGGCCTGGTCAAAGTTGCAGTCATACTGTGTGGGAGCTGAAAAATAGGAGCAAGTACTTGTCAAAGATAAAGCAAATACTGCAAACAGGACCCATATTTTCTATACAAATATCCGCCATCAGTTGCAACAAGCGGTGCATGCAACATATAACTACAATCACCCTGACCAGCAAAACCAGGGACTGCAAAATCCCATTTCCCGGTTCCCAGGGAAAGTTAAAAAAAGTCGCCGGGAAAGACAAATCATTAAAGTTACTTGCCCGGGGGTAAGTAAAACAAAAACGCTGTGAACGTAAAACAACGCAACTTGATCATCAGCACAAAAATCATGTTTGTTTTGATCTGCATAGGAGCCTGTTGAACGCGTTTTTGGAATTTTTACGTAACACTCCAATCCTATATATTACAGCGGATTTGATTGACCAATTGTTCATCCTTCAGCCAATGACATCGCTCCTTTTATCAATAGTGAGGCGATATATTACAGCATACTTGATTGATCAATTGTTTAAACGTCCACCAGTGACAGTGCACCTTTTATCTCAGTCCACTGTACAGTGACCTATTTTTGGTGTGTTGTTTGAGTTTTTTCGCTTTCAAGTAAGTACATTTTTGAGCGGGAAAGTTAAAAATGACACATTGCCTATTCGGGGCAAGCTCTTGTTGAAATAAAAGGCAAACCCTGAAACACAAATATATCCCATTAGCTGTTCAACTGGAAGTTTGGCTAGTGTCTATAGTGGCAGAATAACAGGTCAAGCGTGTCCATGACTGCACATCTATTTAGAAGGCAAAAGGCTGATGGCCTGTGATGCAATCACTACTATGCTTTGCTATGCTATGCTATGCTATGCTATGCTATGCTATGCTATGCTATACTATACTATACTATACTATACTATACTAACTACTTCAGTTAGTTGATGGAACAGTGAAGAAAATGCTACCGCTCCACGTGACTTACGGTAGGTGACAGCACTGGTGACGGAGGCCCCAGTGGGTTGTACAGGTCCTGTGCAAGGGGAGTAAGTGACAGAAATGTCATCAATGCCCATGTCACCTAGGTAGCCTGAACCCATCACGCCTTCAAAGGTCAGCTACAAGCACAACAAGGCACAACATATAATGGTAGATCAACGCCACAGCAATACATTTCTATGCAAAAAGCAAATTATATTATATATATATATATCCTATCTAATCCTGTAACTCGAAGGTCATTGGGGCACCAAAGATGATTGTTTAACCAGCGTACTCCATCTTTCTCTGTCCTCAGCAACCCTCACGGCTTCGCTCAGTGTCAAGCCAGTCCTTTCTCGAATGTTGTCCTTCCACCTCTTTTTCTGTCTCCTTCTTCTTCTGCCTCCTCGCACTGTGCCTTGCAGGATGGTCTATGGAAAGCCTGATGCTCTGGTGACGTGGCCATAGCATCGGAGTTTCAGTTTCTTCACCACTGTGAGCATGTCATCGTGTTGTCCAATAGCTTGTGTGATGGTCTGTTTGTAGGTGATGTGCTGGGTACAGGAAATGCCCAGAAGTCTTCTGTAGCACCTCATCACAACACAGTACCATGTTACACACGCTGTCACATACACAACACACACAGTCCAATGTTACAAATGTTGTCACATACACAACACAGTCCCATGTTACACACACTGTCACATAAACAACACACACAGTCCCATGTTACACAAACTGTCACATACACAACAAACTCAGTACAGTGGAACCTCTCTACAACGACCTTGAAAATGTTGACAAAAATCGGTCTTTATAGAGAGGGGTCTTTATAGAGAGGGGTCTTTACAGAGAGCATAATGGCCTTTTCTTGAATCAATTTGCCAGAGATCGGAATATTCTTTCTTTTAGCATCCAGAAACCAATCCCAAACTTTCTCATTTACTTCCGAGTATGTTGTCTTCCTCCGTTTTGATCGCGTACGATCGGCATTATCACCACTTTCCAACCTTTTAAGAATGTCATCTTTGTCTCGGATCATTCCTTGAATTTGTGTTTTTCCAACTTTAAGACTCTTTGCGATCGCAATGGCAGTCTCTCCTTTTTTGTGTCTGTTCACAACATTAACTCGATCTTCCAGAAATAAAAATTTTATTTTCTTTGTAGACTCCATCATCCCATCACGCTTTCTTTGCTTCTTCTCAGTGCCGCACTCGTGATGTCATGTGAATAAAGTGAAATGCAAACCCCAAACGAGTAGAATCTAGAATGTGACGTTACAAGATGACATCAAACTTATAGAAGATTACTTTATCGGCTGGCGTGTCACATATAGGTAGGTACCTGTCTGACTGTGCTGAACTAGATCGTAGACAGTTTTTATTGTGCAGTCATGCCGAGAAAGTTGCTATACGGTCTGCAAAGATCGGTCGTTAGACGTTATAGCGAGGGAGTCGCTATACTGATGACAGCAATATAAGGAAATACATCGGTTAAAATGAAATGGGTCGTTGTAGCGGGGGAGTCGTTATAGAGGGGGGTCGTTGTGAGAGGTTCCACTGTATATCATTCAAACAGGTTATGTAAAGGCAAGATCACTATTATAAGAAAGAAAGAAAATGTCATTTTATTTTGAAAATTTCAATTGACTGCATCCAATTGTATATTGTATTGTTTATGTTTAGACAGTGGTATTGCATTACATTGTATGGTGTATTGTATATTGTATTGTTTATGTTTAGAAAGTGGTATTGCATTACATTGTATGGTGTATTGTATATTGTATTGTTTATGTTTAGAAAGTGGTATTGCATTGTATGGTGTATTGTATATTGTATTGTTTATGTTTAGAAAGTGGTATTGCATTGTATGGTGTATTGTATATTGTATTGTTTATGTTTAGAAAGTGGTATTGCATTGTATGGTGTATTGTATACTGTATTGTTTATGTTTAGAAAGTGGTATTGCATTACATTGTATGGTGTATTGTATATTGTATTGTTTATGTTTAGAAAGTGGTATTGCATTGTATGGTGTATTGTATATTGTATTGTTTATGTTTAGAAAGTGGTATTGCATTGTATGGTGTATTGTATATTGTATTGTTTATGTTTAGAAAGTGGTATTGCATTGTATGGTGTATTGTATATTGTATTGTTTATGTTTAGAAAGTGGTATTGCATTGTATGGTGTATTGTATTGTATTGTTTATGTTCAGAAAGTGGTATTGCATTGTATGGTGTATTGTATATTGTATTGTTTATGTTTAGAAAGTGGTATTGCATTGTATGGTGTATTGTATTGTATTGTTTATGTTTAGAAAGTGGTATTGCATTACATTGTATGGTGTATTGTATATTGTATTGTTTATGTTTAGAAAGTGGTATTGCATTACATTGTATGGTGTATTGTATTGTATTGTTTATGTTTAGAAAGTGGTATTGCATTACATTGTATGGTGTATTGTATTGTATTGTTTATGTTTAGAAAGTGGTATTGCATTGTATGGTGTATTGTATTGTATTGTTTATGTTTAGAAAGTGGTATTGCATTGTATGGTGTATTGTATTGTATTGTTTATGTTTAGAAAGTGGTATTGCATTACATTGTATGGTGTATTGTATATTGTATTGTTTATGTTTAGAAAGTGGTATTGCATTGTATGGTGTATTGTATTGTATTGTTTATGTTTAGAAAGTGGTATTGCATTGCATGGTGTATTGTATTGTATTGTTTATGTTTAGAAAGTGGTATTTCATTACATTGTATGGTGTATTGTATTGTATTGTTTATGTTTAGAAAGTGGTATTGCATTGTATGGTGTATTGTATTGTATTGTTTATGTTTAGAAAGTGGTATTGCATTACATTGTATGGTGTATTGTATTGTATTGTTTATGTTTAGAAAGTGGTATTGCATTACATTGTATGGTGTATTGTATTGTATTGTTTATGTTTAGAAAGTGGTATTGCATTGTATGGTGTATTGTATTGTATTGTTTATGTTTAGAAAGTGGTATTGCATTGTATGGTGTATTGTATTGTATTGTTTATGTTTAGAAAGTGGTATTGCATTACATTGTATGGTGTATTGTATTGTATTGTTTATGTTTAGAAAGTGGTATTGCATTGTATGGTGCATTGTATTGTATTGTTTATGTTTAGAAAGTGGTATTGCATTGTATGGTGTATTGTATATTGTATTGTTTATGTTTAGAAAGTGGTATTGCATTACATTGTATGGTGTATTGTATTGTATTGTTTATGTTTAGAAAGTGGTATTGCATTGTATGGTGTATTGTATTGTATTGTTTATGTTTAGAAAGTGGTATTGCATTGAATGGTGTATTGTATTGTATTGTTTATGTTTAGAAAGTGGTATTGCATTACATTGTATGGTGTATTGTATTGTATTGTTTATGTTTAGAAAGTGGTATTGCATTGTATGGTGCATTGTATTGTATTGTTTATGTTTAGAAAGTGGTATTGCATTGTATGGTGTATTGTATATTGTATTGTTTATGTTTAGAAAGTGGTATTGCATTACATTGTATGGTGTATTGTATTGTATTATGTTTAGAAAGTGGTATTGCATTGTATGGTGTATAGTATATTGTATTGTTTATGTTTAGAAAGTGGTATGGCATTACATTGTATTGATTGATTTATTGTTGCTTTAGGTCCAGCGGACTCTTCCGAGCCAAATCAGGACCGGATTACATTGTATGGTGTATAGTATATTGTATTGTTTATGTTTAGAAAGTGGTATGGCATTACATTGTATGGTGTATTGTATTGTATTATGTTTAGAAAGTGGTATTGCATTACATTGTATGGTGTATAGTATATTGTATTGTATTATGTTTAGAAAGTGGTATTGCATTACATTGTATGGTGTATAGTATATTGTATTGTTTATGTTTAGAAAGTGGTATTGCATTACATTGTATGGTGTATTGTATTGTATTGTTTATGTTTAGAAAGTAGTATTGCATTACATTGTATGGTGTATAGTATATTGTATTGTTTATGTTTAGAAAGTGGTATTGCATTACATTGTATGGTGTATAGTATATTGTATTGTTTATGTTTAGAAAGTGGTATTGCATTACATTGTATGGTGTATAGTATATTGTATTGTATTATGTTTAGAAAGTGGTATTGCATTACATTGTATGGTGTATTGTATTGTATTATGTTTAAAAAGTGGTATTGCATTACATTGTATGGTGTATAGTATATTGTATTGTTTATGTTTAGAAAGTGGTATTGCATTGTATGGTGTATTGTATACTGTATTGTTTATGTTTAGAAAGTGGTATTGCATTGCAATGTATGATGTATTGTATATTGTACTGTACTGTAGTGTTCTTTATTGTACATTGTACTGTACTGTAGTGTTCTGTATTGTATATTGTACTGTACTGTAGTGTTCTGTATTGTATATTGTCCTGTATTGTAGTGTTCTGTATTGTATATTGTCCTGTACTGCAGTGATCGGTATTGTATATTGTACTGTACTGTAGTGTTCTGTATTGTATATTGTACTGTACTGTAGTTTTCTGTATTGTATATTGTCCTGTACTGTAGTGTTCTGTATTGTATATTGTACTGTACTGTTCTGTGTTGTATATTGTCCTGTATTGTAGTGTTCTGTATAATACATTGTCCTGTATTGCAGTGTTCTGTATTGTATATTGTCCTGTACTGTAGTGTTCTGTATTGTATATTGTCCTGTATTGTAGTGTTCTGTATAATACATTGTCCTGTATTGTAGTGTTCTGTATTGTATATTGTCCTGTACTGTAGTGTTCTGTATTGTATATTGTCCTGTACTGTAGTGTTCTGTATAATATATTGTCCTCTATTGTAGTGTTCTGTATAAGTGTATTGTATATTGTCCTGTACTGTAGTGTTCTGTATAATATATTGTCCTGTACCGTTCTGTATTGTATATTGTCCTGTACTGTAGTGTTCTGTATTGTATATTGTCCTGTATTGCAGTGTTCTGTATTGTATATTGCCCTGTACTGTTCTGTATTGTATACTGTCCTGTACTGTAGTGTTCTGTATTGTTCTGTATTGTATATTGTCCTGTACTGTAGTGTTCTGTATTGTATATTGTCCTGTATTGCAGTGTTCTGTATTGTATATTGTCCTGTATTGCAGTGTTGTGTATTGTATATTGTCCTGTATTGTAGTGTTCTGTATTGTATATTGTCCTGTATTGCAGTGTTCTATATTGATACAATGGGGTGGACAAGAGTACCTGTATTGCAGTGTTCTATATTGATACAATGGGGTGGACAAGAGTACCTGGAACCAGTTGGTGGTGCTGTAATTGGCTTCCCAGTAAAGCCACTGGTTGCCTTGGTCACCAGTGATGTTCATCAGAGTGATGGTACGCGTACGTTCCACTTCATACAGCCTCAGTGTGCCTTCGTCTGGCGTAAAACAAACAAGACATTGACAACACTCAATTTAAAAAAAAGAAGTAATCTGTCAATTCTTAAGATCAGAACCTCACACATATCCATGATGATGTTGGTGCGCGAGTCTTTATGACTGTCCACTTTACTTACCTAGTACACAACAACAAAAACAGTTGTTGTGAGCATTATTCAAACACATTCTCTCGCCAACCACCTAACAGCCAATTAAAGTTAACAAACTACATAAAGTATTAAATAAGAGAGAACAAAAACAACGACTATTGTATTAATTTTTTTCAATGTTGTTATGGGAAACTTGCTAATAGTAATAATATGCATTTGTCCATGCTGGGCTTAAAATACATCTTGTTCTTTCAGGCAACATTCATATATCTTTCAGCTATCATATGTTAGTGGCTTAAACAGTACCTACATAAAGAAATGACAAACTGGCAAGGGCAGAAGATAGTACCAACCTCTGCCATACATGTGGTACCAGAAACTGATACAAATTTGTGGGCCAGGAGGAATGGCTGGACTGTACAACCAAGCGCGGTTGCCAACCTGTCTGTTGGTGGACTCCACGTACATGTAGAAACCTGTCACAAGGAACACACACACACACATGGCAATGATGATGGAATGGCAATCTAACGTACCGCTAATATAATAATAACGATAGAGAGGGAGGAGGAGGGGGGAGACAGAGGGGGATCGGGCAATAGGAAGGGAGAGAGAGAAGCGGTCCTCAAACCTACCTGCGTCAGAGTCCGTGGTGTGGTCGACGGACGGCCCGGTGCCAGCGGTGATGGTGGCACCGGCTGTACGCAGCCAATCAAAGTCCTCCGACATGTCTTGGATGTTGAAGTAGCCGCAGGTGTCGTACTCAAAGTTGCAGGAGCCAGCAGATGGGCAACTGCCATCGTTAATGGCGATGTCATCAATGGCGATGTCCCCTGTGTAGTCTTGGCCCGCCACTCCTTCAAAGGCAATCTGAGGCAAAACAGGAGACTGGGATGTGCACAGCCATGGAAAACTGCAGCACTCAACATTACATTACTTTACCTGTTGTAAACCATCACAAGCCCCTATCTACCATACCCATTATAAACCTTCACCTGCCTTCAGCCCCTCTCTACAAAAGCCTCTATAAACCCTGAACATTGAGGTTTAACGTCTACACCCACCATAGGGCAGACGGGGATAACCATCCCAGGGAACAAGGGGTAGGGACCTAAGTTAACACTGAACCACCATTGGCCATAGGACAGACGGGGATAACCATCCCAGGGAACAAGGGGTAGGGACCTAAGTTAACACTGAACCACCACAGCTGTCATAATGCCACAATGGACAGTGAAAAATGGCCACTTTAATCTTGACCATCCCAGGATTCCAACGAGCCTACCTTAGCTCTTATATACCCCTGCCTACAATAGCCTATATAACCCCTGACCTAGCGGTAGTGTCTACAATAGCCTATATAACCCCTGACCTAGCGGTAGTGCCTACAATAGCCTATATAACCCCTGACCTAGCGGTAGTGCCTACAATAGCCTATATAACCCCTGACCTAGCGGTAGTGCCTACAATAGCCTATATAACCCCTGACCTAGCGGTAGTGCCTACAATAGCCTATATAACCCCTGACCTAGCGGTAGTGCCTACAATAGCCTATATAACCCCTGACCTAGCGGTAGTGTCTACAATAGCCTATATAACCCCTGACCTAGCGGTAGTGCCTACAATAGCCTATATAACCCCTGGCCTAGCGGTAGTGCCTACAATAGCCTATATAACCCCTGGCCTAGCGGTAGTGCCTACAATAGCCTATATAACCCCTGACCTAGTGGTAGTGCCTACAATAGCCTATATAACCCCTGACCTAGCGGTAGTGCCTACAATAGCCTATATAACCCCTGGCCTAGCGGTAGTGTCTACAATAGCCTATATAACCCCTGGCCTAGCGGTAGTGCCTACAATAGCCTATATAACCCCTGGCCTAGCGGTAGTGTCTACAATAGCCTATATAACCCCTGGCCTAGCGGTAGTGCCTACAATAGCCTATATAACCCCTGGCCTAGCGGTAGTGTCTACAATAGCCTATATAACCCCTGGCCTAGCGGTAGTGCCTACAATAGCCTATATAACCCCTGGCCTAGCGGTAGTGTCTACAATAGCCTATATAACCCCTGACCTAGTGGTAGTGCCTACAATAGCCTATATAACCCCTGACCTAGCGGTAGTGCCTACAATAGCCTATATAACCCCTGGCCTAGCGGTAGTGCCTACAATAGCCTATATAACCCCTGACCTAGTGGTAGTGCCTACAATAGCCTATATAACCCCTGGCCTAGCGGTAGTGCCTACAATAGCCTATATAACCCCTGACCTAGCGGTAGTGCCTACAATAGCCTATATAACCCCTGACCTAGCGGTAGTGCCTACAATAGCCTATATAACCCCTGACCTAGCGGTAGTGCCTACAATAGCCTATATAACCCCTGACCTAGCGGTAGTGCCTACAATAGCCTATATAACCCCTGACCTAGCGGTAGTGCCTACAATAGCCTATATAACCCCTGACCTAGCGGTAGTGCCTACAATAGCCTATATAACCCCTGACCTAGCGGTAGTGCCTCATCTGCCTACAATAGTCTATATAACCTCTGACCTAGCGGTAGTGCCTCACCTGCCTACAATAGCCTATATAACCCCTGACCTAGCGGTAGTGCCTCACCTGCCTACAATAGCCTATATAACCCCTGACCTAGCGGTAGTACATCACCTGTCTACAATAGCCTATATAACCCCTGACCTAGCGGTAGTACATCACCTCCCTACAATAGTCTATATAACCCCTGGCCTAGCGGTAGTACATCACCTGTCTACAATAGCCTATATAACCCCTGACCTAGCGGTAGTACATCACCTGCCTACAATAGCCTATATAACCAATGGCCTAGTGGTAGTGCATCACCTGCCTACAATAGCCTATATAACCCCTGGCCTAGCGGTAGTGCATCACCTGCCTACAATAGTCTATATAACCCCTGACCTAGCGGTAGTGCATCACCTGCCTACAATAGTCTATATAACCCCTGGCCTAGCGGTAGTACATCACCTGCCTACAATAGTCTATATAACCCCTGACCTAGCGGTAGTGCATCACCTGCCTACAATAGTCTATATAACCCCTGGCCTAGCGGTAGTACATCACCTGCCTACAATAGTCTATATAACCCCTGACCTAGCGGTAGTGCATCACCTGCCTACAATAGCCTATATAACCCCTGACCTAGCGGTAGTGCATCACCTGTCTACAATAGCCTATATAACCCCTGACCTAGCGGTAGTGCATCACCTGTCTACAATAGCCTATATAACCCCTGACCTAGCGGTAGTGCATCACCTGTCTACAATAGCCTATATAACCCCTGACCTAGCGGTAGTGCCTCATCTGCCTACAATAGTCTATATAACCCCTGACCTAGCGGTAGTGCATCACCTGTCTACAATAGCCTATATAACCCCTGACCTAGCGGTAGTGCCTCACCTGCCTACAATAGCCTATATAACCCCTGACCTAGCGGTAGTGCCTACCTGTCTACAATAGCCTATATAACCCCTGACCTAGCAGTAGTACATCACCTGTCTACAATAGTCTATATAACCCCTGACCTAGCGGTAGTGCCTCACCTGCCTACAATAGCCTATATAACCCCTGACCTAGCAGTAGTACATCACCTGTCTACAATAGCCTATATAACCCCTGGCCTAGCGGTAGTGCCTCACCTGTCTACAATAGTCTATATAACCCCTGACCTAGCAGTAGTACATCACCTGCCTACAATAGCCTATATAACCCCTGACCTAGCGGTAGTGCCTCACCTGTCTACAATAGCCTATATAACCCCTGACCTAGCGGTAGTGCCTCACCTGTCTACAATAGCCTATATAACCCCTGACCTAGCGGTAGTGCCTACCTGTCTACAATAGCCTATATAACCCCTGACCTAGCGGTAGTACATCACCTGTCTACAATAGCCTATATAACCCCTGACCTAGCAGTAGTACATCACCTGTCTACAATAGTCTATATAACCCCTGACCTAGCAGTAGTACATCACCTGTCTACAATAGTCTATATAACCCCTGACCTAGCAGTAGTACATCACCTGTCTACAATAGCCTATATAACCCCTGGCCTAGTGGTAGTGCATCACCTGCCTACAATAGCCTATATAACCCCTGACCTAGCGGTAGTGTCTCACCTGCCTACAAAAGCCTATATAACCCCTGACCTAGCGGTAGTGTCTCACCTGTCTACAATAGCCTATATAACCCCTGACCTAGCGGTAGTGTCTCACCTGTCTACAATAGCCTATATAACCCCTGACCTAGCGGTAGTGCCTCACCTGCCTACAATTGTCTATATAACCCCTGGCCTAGCGGTAGTGCCTACAATAGCCTATATAACCCCTGGCCTAGCGGTAGTGCCTACAATAGCCTATATAACCCCTGGCCTAGCAGTAGTGCCTACAATAGCCCATATAACCCCTGGCCTAGCAGTAGTGTCTACAATAGCCTATATAACCCCTAGCCTAGCGGTAGTGCCTCACCTGTCTACAATAGCCTATATAACCCCTGGCCTAGCGGTAGTGCCTCACCTGTCTACAATAGCCTATATAACCCCTGGCCTAGCGGTAGTGCCTCACCTGCCTACAATAGTCTATATAACCCCTGGCCTAGCGGTAGTGCCTCACCTGCCTACAATAGTCTATATAACCCCTGGCCTAGCGGTAGTGCCTCACCTGCCTACAATAGCCTATATAACCCCTGGCCTAGCGGTAGTGCCTCACCTGTCTACAACAGCCCATATAACCCCTGGCCTAGCGGTAGTGCCTCACCTGTCTACAACAGCCCATATAACCCCTGGCCTAGCGGTAGTGCCTCACCTGTCTACAACAGCCCATATAACCCCTGGCCTAGCGGTAGTGCCTCACCTGTCTACAATAGCCTATAATAACCCCTGGCCTAGCGGTAGTGCCTCACCTGTCTACAATAGCCTATAATAACCCCTGGCCTAGCGGTAGTGCATCACCTGTCTACAATAGCCTATATAACCCCTGGCCTAGCGGTAGTGCCTCACCTGTCTACAATAGCCTATATAACCCCTGGCCTAGCGGTAGTGCCTCACCTGCCTACAATAGTCTATATAACCCCTGACCTAGCGGTAGTGCCTCACCTGCCTACAATTGCCTACATAACCCCTGGCCTAGCTGTAGTGCCTCACCTGCCTACAATAGCCTATATAACCCCTGGCCTAGCGGTAGTGCCTCACCTGCCAGGGTGTGGTCTGGGTGGGGATGGAGACGTTGCCATACATCCAGTAGTGCCCCTGGTTGCCTGTCCTGTGGAAAGAGCTCAGAGTCCTCTGTCCGTTCACAACAGTGTAGACGTTGAGGCTCCCCACGTGCGTGCCGTTCATGTAATACCAGAAGGTCAGACACCTGTTGCCAGTGAATGCTGTCTGTACAGGGCTGCTCATGATGGCCTTGTCTCCCAAACTTCGGCCTGACGTTTCTATGTAGGCATAGTAGCCTGCACAACAAACTCCCATGTTAACAGTCATTATCTCTTGTTATGGCAACATATCACATGCAAAAGCACAATGAAAATGCCTACAGCATAGCGGCAATATTCCAAAGTTAAAAAGAGTAACATGTGGGGGGTGGGTCCGGGAGGGGGGTACGCCCCCCTCCCGAATAGCGGGGTTCAGGGGGCGCAGCCCCCTTAAGCTGAATCCTTTTTTGCAATCTGAAAGGCACATTTCTCATCTCCTGAAAGGAAAACTTATAATAATAATAATAATAATAATAATAATAATAATAATAATAATAATAATAATAATAATAATAATAACAAGAAGAAAAAGAAGAAGAAGAAGACGAAGACGAAGACGAAGAAGAAGAACAAGAAGAAAAAGAAGAAGAAAGCCCATTATATTACAAAGCATTCATTATTTTATGTAGATTACTATACACAACACACAAAAGATCAGCTTTTAGCTTACACAAACTGCTTTATTCTTTTGAATGGTGTTGAATGAACATTGATGCACAGCCCTTCGAAACGCTGAACATTCTCAGTTCTAGGAGTCTACAGCTGATTCCAGCCAGTAGGCTAGGCCTAGTGCGTTCAAAGGTGGTCAGCTAGGCGCGGAAAACGAGTGCACAAAAACTTCACTCGATAGACTAGCGCAACATGTTGAAAGCCAAAGTTGCTTCGTTTAAAATTTAGTTGCTGTTGTTGGTGGTTTTTTTTTTTTTTTTGTTTGTTTTTTGTGAAATCGGAAACCGTATTTTTGTTAGAAAACAACGAAAACGACGACAGATATTAAAAAAACGATTTTTTCCGGTTTTTCCGTAACAGTTGGCAGCTATGCTACAGTCATACCAATAACTTTATCTGCCACCATCATAACAGTGTACAGTAGTATGCAGGCCTATTACTAAGCAAGTATTTACACAGAGATACATAACATTTGTTAGTGTCTCTGTATTGAAATAGCTCAGCCAACACAACATTTGTTAGTGTCTCTGTATTGAAATAGCTCAGCCAACACAGTGCAGCCATATTCATTCCATGTAACGCATAATGCAATGCTGAGTTTGGTTCCAGCACTACGGCTGACACAAGCCAGCATACCATATCCGTTGCGTGTGGTGTGGTCGTTGTTGGGTCCGGTGCCAACAGTGGCGGTAGCGTTGGCGTGTCGCTGCCAGTCAAACTGGTCATCTCCCTGACTCTGCATGTACCCGCACATGTCCACCTCAAAGTCACAGTTGGCTGATGGAGGGCAGGGTCCAGAGGTCAAGGATGTGTCATCGAGTGCTATGTCACCCTGCCAGCTGATTCCCACTACGCCCTCAAACATGATCTGCACACAATCACACAGTCATTTTCATGATCTGCACACAGTCACTGTTCATGATCTGCACACAGTCACACAGTCATTGTTCATGATCTGCACACAGTCACAGTCATTGTTCATGATCTGCATACAGTCACACAGTCATTGTTCATGATCTGCACACAGTCACACAGTCATTGTTCATGATCGGCACACAGTCACACAGTCATTGTTCATGATCTGCACACAGTCACACAGTCATTGTTCATGGACTGCACACAGTCACACAGTCATTTTTCATGATCTGCACACAGTCATTGTTCATGATCTGCACACAGTCACTGTTCATGATCTGCACACAGTCACTGTTCATGATCTGCACACAGTCACACAGTCATTGTTCATGATCTGCACACAGTCACACAGTCACTGTTCATGATCTGCACAGTCATTGTCCATGATCTGCACACAGTCACACAGTCACTGTTCATGATCTGCACACAGTCACTGTTCGTGATCTGCACACAGTCACTGTTCATGATCTGCACACAGTCAAGTCACATGATCCTCACACAGTCACAGTCATTGTTCATTATCTGGACACAGTCAGTCATTGTCCATGATCTGCACACAGCCATTTTCATGATTTGCACAGTCACGCAGTCACTTTTTTATGATTTGCACAGTCACACAGTCACTTTTTATGATTTGCAGTCACACAGTCACTTTTCATGATTTGCACAGTCACACAGTCATTTTTTTATGATTTGCATACAAATGTCAAATGATCTGTACAATCACATAGTCATGTTATGTGATCTGTACAGTCAGTCATGTCACGTGATCTGTAAAGTCACATAGTCATGTTCCATGATCTGTAAAGTCACATAGTCATGTTCCATGATCTGTACAGTCACATAGTCATGTTCCATGATCTGTACAGTCACATAGTCATGTTACATGATCTGTACAGTCACATAGTCATGTCACATTATTTGCACACAGTCACACAGTTATGTTAAATGATCTGTATAGTCACATAGTCATGTTACATGATCTGAACAGTCACATGATCATGTTACATGATCTGCACACAGTTTGCAAAGTCACATAGACATGTCACATGGTATGTACACAGTCACATAGTCATGTCACATGAACTGTACTTTGTCACGTAGTCATGTCGCATGATCTGTACACAGTGAAAGTCATGTCACATGATCTGTACAGTCACATAGTCATGTCACATGCTCTTTAGAGTCACGTTACTTGATTGTACACAGTAACATTGTCATGTCATGTGATCAGTACAGTCATGTCACATGACCTGTACAGTCACATAGTCATGTCACATGATCTGTACAGTCACATAATCATGACATGATCTTTATATATATATATATATATACATTTGTACAGTCACAGTCATGTCACGTGATCTGTACACAGTTACACTGTCATGTTACATGATCTATATAGTCACAAAGTCATGTTACAAACACATCACTGTGTGCCAAAGGAATGTATTGGACATCACACAACACCACAGTGAGTGTTGTAGTTATTGGCAAACACCT
Organism: Oncomelania hupensis; assembly: GCA_036898135.1. Taxonomy (NCBI): domain Eukaryota; kingdom Metazoa; phylum Mollusca; class Gastropoda; order Littorinimorpha; family Pomatiopsidae; genus Oncomelania; species Oncomelania hupensis. The sequence continues at coordinate 73,240,687 of CM072517.1, forward strand.
CACTGTATTCCAGTGAACTCACCTGATATGGCTGTGTGCTGATCAGTGTTCGCTGTATTCCAGTGAACTCACCTGATATGGCTGTGTGCTGATCAGTGTTCGCTGTATTCCAGTGAACTCACCTGATATGGCTGTGTGCTGATCAGTGTTCGCTGTATTCCAGTGAACTCACCTGATATGGCTGTGTGCTGATCAGTGTTCGCTGTATTCCAGTGAACTCACCTGATATGGCTGTGTGCTGATCAGTGTTCGCTGTATTCCAGTGAACTCACCTGATATGGCTGTGTGCTGATCAGTGTTCACTGTATTCCAGTCAACTCACCTGATATGGCTGTGTGCTGATCAGTGTTCGCTGTATTCCAGTGAACTCACCTGATATGGCTGTGTGCTGATCAGTGTTCACTGTATTCCAGTCAACTCACCTGATATGGCTGTGTGCTGATCAGTGTTCGCTGTATTCCAGTCAACTCACCTGATATGGCTGTGTGCTGATCAGTGTTCGCTGGCCCTTTCTCCACACGTTGCCCTGAGTGGTGGAGCGTGTCCACACCAAGGAACGCCTGCCTGACACCACAGTGTACACGTTCAGCGTCTCCACGTGGGCCCCGAACATGTGGTACCAAAACGTCAGGCAGTTTCCACCGCCATTTGTCGCTGGCTGAACACACAAACATTGGAATTTATTACTGTTAAGTCAGGAAGCCTAAACACCCAAGCAGTGCAATTTGTTACTGTAAGTCTAGCCAACCTAAACACACACAGTAAGTCTAGGCAGCCTAAACACACACACAGTAAGTCTAGGCAGCCTAAACACACACAGTGGAAGTTATTACTGTAAATCTAGCCAACCTAAACACACACAGTGGAAGTTATTACTGTAAATCTAGCCAACCTAAACACACACAGTGGAAGTTATTACTGAAGTCTAGCCAACCTAAACACACAGTGGAAGTTATAACTATAAGTCTAGCCAACCTAAACACACACAGTGGAAGTTGTTACTGTAAGTCTAGGTAGCCTAAACGCACACAGTGCAAGTTATTACTATAAGTCTAGGCAACCTAAACACACACAGTGGAGGTTATTACTGTAAATCTAGGCACTTCTGTAACACTACTGACTACAATAAGACACTTCTGTAACACTACTGACTACAATAAGACACTTCTGTAACACTACTGACTACAATAAGACACTTCTGTAACACTACTGACTACAACAAGACACTTCTGTAACACTACTGACTACAACAAGACACTTCTGTAACACTACTGACTACAATAAGACACTTCTGTAACACTACTGACTACAACAAGACACTTCTGTAACACTACTGACTACAACAAGACACTTCTGTAACACTACTGACTACAACAAGACACTTCTGTAACACTACTGACTACAATAAGACACTTTTGTAACACTACTGACTACAATAACAGTTACAGTCTGTTCATTGACCTGAGGTGCTGTGGCCAGGACAGCGGTGTCTCCGGGTCTGCGTGGCTGGGAGGTCTCGATGTAGAGGTAGTACCCTGTGCCCGTGGTGTGGTCGCGGTCGGGGCCTGTGCCTGCAGTGGGTGTGCTCTGGTTGGTCCAGGTCCAGTCAAAGCTGTCAGTGTGAGACTCAAAGAAGCCACACAGGCCATACTCAAAGGTACAGTTGACGCTGAGGTCTTCAAACAAAAACATCATGCCATAATTGCTCAAGCCTGATTCCCTTTGTATAACTGTATAACATTGAGCTTGATATCTCTGTAACTAACACTGAGTTGGTTATCTCTGTAACTAACAATGGGTTGGTTATCTCTGTAACACTGACTTGGCTATCTCTGTAACTAACACTGATTTGGCTATCTTTGTAACTAACAGAGATGGTTATCTCTGTAGCTAACACTGAGTTGGCTATCTCTGTAACTAGCATTGAGTTGGTTATCTCTGTAACTAACACTGAGTTGGTTATCTCTGTAACGAACACTGAGTTGACTATCTCTGTAACTAACACTGAGTTGGTTATCTCTGTAACTAACACTGAATTGGCTATCTGTAACAAACACTGAATTGGTTATCTCTGTAACTAACACTGAATTCGTTATCTCTGTAACAAACACAAAGTTTGTTATCTCTGCGAGTAACATTGAGCATTGAACATTGGTCCCTGGACCTGTCAGGTTGTCACAAGGCTATGAGGGACAACGCAGCAGTCTCTCTCTTCCAGTCAACTTAATCAGCAGCCATTAGCCAAATAATGGACTCGGCCCATAGGTCCATTAATTGACGTAAGGTATGACAAGTACAAAACTAAGTCTAGACTCAAACACATGCGGGACTCAATACCTTGACATTAGGAATAGTAAATACAAGACTGCTGATGAAATAAAGGTCTGGCTGTGTACCTTGGTTGGGCAGTTGCTGGCCAGGAGCACAGTCAACGAACTGCATGTTGTCAACTGCCACGTCATAACTGCCGTAGCCTGGAGTTGGCATGGAGGAGAACACAATCTGCACACCACAAACCACACATGGAGGAGAACACAATCTGCACACCACAAACCACACAATGTCAGTAACCTGGAGTTGGCATGGAGGAGAACACAATCTGCACACCACAAACCACACAATGTCAGTAACCTGGAGTTGGCATGGAGGAGAACACAATCTGCACACCACAAACCACACAATGTCAGTAACCTGGAGTTGGCATGGAGGAGAACACAATCTGCACACCACAAACCACACAATGTCAGTAACCTGGAGTTGGCATGGAGGAGAACACAATCTGCACACCACAAACCACACAATGTCAGTAACCTGGAGTTGGCATGGAGGAGAACACAATCTGCACACCACAAACCACACAATGTCAGTAACCTGGAGTTGGCATGGAGGAGAACACAATCTGCACACCACAAACCACACAATGTCAGTAACAAAGCATCTTTGGGGTAATCGTGTTTGCATTGGGGGTCACACAGCTCAGTTGGTAGAATGGCTAACTAGTAACCGAAAAGTCCCTGGTTCCAATCCTGGATTGGCTGTGTAACCATATTATTTTCCCCTTGCCATCAACTGGTTCGCTGCTGTCAGAACAATGTGACCAGTAGTTGCCTATACACTCTGGTGTCATGTCACTATAATCTACAGTTAACCTTTTTGCTTGCATTTAGTCCAACATTAACACGGACTGTTGGGGCCTAATCCTCATTGCAAACTTGCCTAACGTGTTGGCAGTACTCCAGGCTCAAAACCAGATTTTGGAAGCTTTGACCAGATTTTGGTTTAGCAGACTTTTTGTCTTCTTGTAACATATTAATATTGACATTGTGCACAAAGTGTACTGAAGTACATATAGAAATGCTTGGTTACTAAGCAAATGATATTACAACATATAAAAATAAAAGGGAAAATGAAGAGTTCAGGTCAAAGTTTTGCAGAAGAGTGCAAATAAACTTTCTTTCACATAAGCAACACATCACACATACTTCAGGTTACAATATATTCATGCTTTCGGCACCAGTGGATTTTGTCTGCACATGAAAAAGGCTTTTGATGGACATTTGTCCTTTAGCAGCTTCTTAAAACTTTTGATGTGATTTTGATGATACACGCTTTCATAGTTTCACAGTGAAGTGGATTTTGCACAAAGTGAACCTTCTACACGCTGGCCCTTTCCAAGATGTAGTCAGGCAAGGTCCATTTGGACTGTAGACAAAGCTTTCTTTCTGGCCTGCTGTTTAGCTTTTGGTTCATCTTTATTCTGATCGAGAGAACGGCTTGTATCATGATTTCTCTTCATTTTTCATGCTATTACACAGCACTGAGCACAATGGAGGAAAGCGGAACACAAGTGTGATGTTAGTTAGTTAGTTATTCATTGCTTACAGGGTCCAGCGGACTGCAAAGAGCCGAATCAGGACCACAAAATTAAGACCACAACTTCGCTATAAGAGGACTCACCCATGATCCGCATAAAAGATCCGCCGAAACAACCCTAGTGGTAACACTGAAGACAATCCACCAGCCGGTCACTTTATAATGAAGGCATCCCACGCAGGGAATGCTGAGACTATACTATAATTTATCAAACCCCAGTTTACAAAAACAAAATAGAATATGAACATCATTATACAATATCAACAAAACACATACATATAAAATGTCTACTTTGCCAAATAATAACATCATAGGAAGCCCTAGTGACCATTTGGCAGAAAGCGTCCAATATTCCCAAGCAGATCCAACAAACCTCACACACAAATAAGGAGTTTTGTCCAGGAATAGTTTACAAAAAAAAAGGTAGATGACTGGTCTAGCGAAGAAGAACATAGTATAGTAGATTGATAGAACAGAGTAGGAATGAGAAAGAACAAAGGAGAAAGACAGCGACAGTAGGAATTTAAAGCACTAAATTTCCAGAAAGTGGGGATACTATTTATACTGAAACACCTGGCACCCCCATGAGGGGACAAGTGTGATGAACTTACTACATGTGCGCATGAGCCACCTTGGTAAGGGAAGTAACTACGCTGGGCCTCTTTTAATCGGAGTAAAATTTGTTTAAAATAATAAAATAATCCTATCCTATCCCGTAACTTGAAAGTCATTGGGGCACCACAGATGATCGTTTAACCAGCATCTTTCTGTCTTCAGCAACCCTCATGGCTTCGCTCAGTGTTAAACCAGTCCATTCTCGAATGCTTTCCTCCCACCTCTTTTTCTGTCTCCCTCTTCTTCTGCCTCCTTGCACTGTGCCTTGCAGGATAGTCTTTGCATGCAAGGCCTGATGCTCTAGTGATGTGGCCATACCATTGGAGTCTCAGTTTCTTCACCACTGTGAGAAAGTCATCGTGTTGTCTAATAGCTTGTGTGATGGTCTGTCGGACTTCGTCGTTGGTGATGTGCTGGGTGTAGGAAATTCCCAGAAGTCTTCTGTAGCCCCGCATCTCCATGTTTTGTATTCTTCATTGTAGGTCTGCTGTGAGGGTCCATGTTTCACAAGTGTATAGGAAGATGGAGATGACAAGGGAGCGCAGCAGTCTTACCTTGGAATGTAGATGGAGATTGCTCTACCCCCAGTGCTGACTAAGTCTGATGGTGCGGTAGTTTCACATTCTTGAAGGTTACCCTTTTTGGGAAGAGTGATGACAAGCGACTGGGTCCATGGTATAGGCCACTCCCCACTCTACCAGATTTTGTGACAGATAATGGTGAGGGCATCAAGCATCGCTTCTCCTCCTGCTTGAAGCAATTCTGCAGGTATGTTGTCTACTCCCGCTGACTTTCCCTTCTTAAACAATTGCACTGCTGCCTCAACTTCCTCTAGGAGAATTGTGAGGATTTCTTCTTTTCTTTTCCGGGGAAATGCTAAAACTAATGGGTCTCCATTAGGTGCATGGTTGTAAAGATCAGTGCAGTACTTTGTCCATCTATCCAAGATTTTTTGTTTGTTTTTCTGTAAGGCACATGCCAGACTTGCTTTAGATCGTTGAGATTTTTGGCTGTTTAACACTTGTCTGTCGCTTAACAGTCTGGTAGGCCTTATATAATAAATATAATAAATAAAATAAAAAATAAAAACGGCTGTATTTCTTGTGAGCTGACCAGATGACCATTCATTATGGCTAAATTGCGTACGAACATTGTGAACGAAGGTATGGTAGGCAAGTCTGTCACTGTGCAGCGGCTGCTGTGCTTGTACTGCTAACAGTGTCTCAATTTCATCCCTTAGTGCTGAGTAATTTGTTTTTCTTAATTTAATATTTACAGAGAAAACTAATGATAATCACAATTTGTTAAGACAGATCTATGTGGTGATATGTGTTTCAGCAAAAATAATAATCACGCAATAGCCACACATTTTTTAAAAAAGTTATGACCAGCCTGAAGACCCCCAACAGTGTAACAGCGATAGTACTATCAGGCTAAAGCATAGTAACTACATGATAGGATGAAATTATTGTGCATGATAAGAGATGTACAAAAGTCTTCAAGGAGGGCAAGTGTAAAACCAACATACAACAAACTGTGAGTTGATCTGGCCGATGTCCACAGAGTAGGATTGCCAAGTGTTGCCAGCGTTGCCGGTGTAGTGCCACAAAGCAACACCGTTTTCTGAGCCAATCTGTGATGGTGTTTGTAGCCATATCATCAGGTTTCCTACACACACACACACACACACACACACACACACACAGCTGTGTAGAAACGCCGTTGTGATGGCTTTCATGAAACTCTACATACGTTACTTTGACATTTGTACAAATTTGTCTATTTTTTTAAGCTAACCCTAACCCTAACTCTAACCCAAACCCTAACCCAAACCCTTAACCTAAACACACACATAATAACAATCTACTATATGTAGTCAGATTATCAGGCAGTACAAACACACACATAATAACAATCTACTATATGTAGTCAGATTATCAGGCAGTACAAACATACATATGATAACAATCTACTATACGTAGTCAGATTATCAGGCAGTACACACACACACGATAACAATCTACTGCTATTGTTTGTTTTGCACCCTGATTTTCTGTATTGTCCCTTTCTATATGTTGACGTCTTAATTATTACCTTGTTGAAAGCTATTTTAATTGTTTCCTTTTTCAAACATTTTTATTTTGGTCCATTTTTATTATTGGCTAAGGTTAATGCTGTAAGTCAACCTACAACCAGTCAATGACTATTCATTTATTCAATCATCCACCACTGATAGCGCGCGTCAGTCAGTCATTCAATGGTGCACTCACCGGCACTGGCACCCAGCATGTGGTAGTTAAACAGCATATGACAGGCGGCGCCACTGCCTCTGAAGAGAGGAGAGACAAGTATGGCGCGATCCTTGGTCACTCCTGAACTGGACTGGACTATCATGTAGTGGCCTGAACAACATTCATTAATTTATTTGTTTAGTTAATTTAACATCTAGTCGCATCTGATTATTAAATTATAAACTCATTAACATACAATTAAAATAATTATAATAAAATTAACATGAACAAAATTAAATATAAAGACATAATTATCTAACTGGCACACTTCTGAATAATTACCATCTTGCAGATAGCATCAATATAACAGTACACAGGGGATAATATATACATGGGATACTTCATAATACCAACAGTGTACAGGGGTTAGTACAGATAGGGGATACTGCATACATACCAACAGTGTACAGGGGATAGTACATACATGGGATACTTCATACATACCAACAGTGTACAGGGGACAGCACATACATGAGATACTTCATACATACTAACAGTACTGAGGGGATAGTACATACATGGGATACTTCATACATACCAACAGTACACAGGGGATAGTACATACATAGGATACTTCATACATACCAACAGTACACAGGGGATAGTACATACATGGGATACTCAGACCTGCCTACTGCTACGATTTTGCCGTAGCAGCTACGAAAAATAAAGCTCTGCTACGATGCTACGGCAAACATAAAATTGCTACAGGAAAAAAACTCCGACTTTTTTTTTAAAAATCCTTTACCGGGCTTTGCCGAAGGTCTAAAAAGGCAAAACGCCCAAAAGCGTCCGTATCAACCACTTTTATATTCTCGCGTTGTTTGAAAGTTTGCGAGAGTTCCGGCAATTGACTTCCTGTTTATTCTGTTGTGAAAACAGTCGACTGCATTTCCACAAGTTTTCTCTTTGATGCGTTCGTTTTTTCTTCTTTTTTTTTCAATTTTTTGTGTGCAAGTGTCTAGAATGGATGGTTTGGATTCTTCGACTGATGAAGGAGAGTTTACAGGCTTCCATTTATTAGACATTGAAGTGAGAGAAATAGACTTTAAGTCGGAGGAAGAGATCAGTACAGTCAGTAGCATGCATGCATCCGATTCAGATGGGCAGGAAAGTGAAGAAGAGGAGGAGGCTTGTTTGGACTTTTTAAAACATTTTTTTTTCAATTTTTGTAAACACATGGAGTAATAAAAAACAAGACATGACAAGAGAAGAATAAAAAGGTATTTATTTCTGTTCATTTTGCATTTTATTTCATTTAAATCTATTGCACTAATACCTAACGTACTCCGAAATATCTCTAAAGTTATAAGACTTCTTGCCTAGAGCTAAAAAATAGACAAACGTGTGACCAGTAAAGGGTTAATTTTTTTTTTAGTTTGGGGTTTGTCTCAAGCCAATTGTGCGCGTAGAAAGTTGAACTTCCGCTATTTCTAAAGTCCATCGTACACGATGCAGCCAGGGCGTGACCAATCAGACGGCTCCGTTTCTATTTCCCTTTGTTAAAACGTGGTGTCCATCCTCACAATTCCACACTCAAGCGCTCACTGCGAAAGAGTTTTCTCATGTGTGAGGAAGAACAGAACTAACCAAAGAGCAAGCTTGGGAGAGGACACTATGGAGGCTCTGATGGTGGAGAAGAGTCAGCCAGGTGGCATTTTAAACAGGCATCTGACCAAAGAAGACCTTGTTAAACTCAATAGCTGTTATGCTGACTCTCTGCGAAAGTAAACAGTAAACCCTGACACCAAGTATTGTATTTCTTATCATGTGTGCTGAAGCAGGTAGAGACTGATTTTGTGCTTCCTCAAAACGTTTTTAATGTTAAAATATATATTTTAAGTAAACAATTAACTTGTCGTGGCGTCCTACATCGACGGTTGTGCATGCTACTGAAAATCGGGCTTTGCTACTGAAAACTGGACCTTTTGCTACTGATTTAAAGAATTGTAGGTAGGCAGGTCTGGATACTTCATACATACCAACAGTACACAGGGGATAGTACATACATGGGATACTTCATACATACCAACAGTACACAGGGGATAGTACATACATGGGATACTTCATATATACTAACAGTACACAGGGGATAGTACATGCATGGGATACTTCATATATACTAACAGTACACAGGGGATAGTACATACATGGGATACTTCAAACATACCAACAGTGTATAGGGATAGTACATAAATGGGATACTTCATACATACCAACACTATACAGTGGATAGTACATGCATGGGATACTTCAAACATACCAACAGTGTATAGGGGATAGTACATAAATGGGATACTTCAAACATACCAACACTATACAGGGGATAGTACATAAATGGGATACTTCATACATACCAACACTATACAGGGGATAGTACATACATGGGATACGTCATACATACCAACACTATACAGGGGATAGTACATACATGGGATACGTCATACATACCAACAGTATAGTACAAAGCAAACAACCCATACAGAAATTCAAAATCATGTCATGAAAATGAGGTTGCTGAAAGGATGTCTACAAAACAAGGGCTTGGAAAATGTACAGAAAAGCTGGCAGTGGGTGTCATCACATAAGGGTGTTGTTGGAGAAGGTATTACAGACATAGGCCATCAGCCAAATAGGGCATGCTCATGCATTAACACAGTATAAACTGCACAGTGCTCACCCATAGGGTCGCCACCAGAGTCAGTAGAAGGTCCATTGGTGGCTGCGCTGTTGTTGGCCATTGTGTTGCTCCATGCAAACGTGCCCGTGCTGTGGTCATGCCAGCCACAGTTGCCAGAAGAAAACTCACAAGTACCTAACAAAAAGTTAAAAGATTTTTTTAATGATTTCATAAACCTAACAAATAAATGAGTACATTTAAAGTAAGATATTATCGGTAGAACAGGAACAAGAACCTAAAAACACAAACCATTCCATCGGGTCCAGCTTCCAGGTAAAACACTCCGCATGTTTCTTGCTTTATGCATTTTATTTTGTTGTTTATTCTGTCTGCCTCTGGCTGGTCATCACATAACAATGTTGTGCTCAGTATTTTATTGTGTTGTTTATTCTGTCTGCCTCTGGCTGGTCATCACATAACAATGTTGTGCTCAGTATTTTATTGTGTTGTTTATTCTGTCTGACTCTGGCTGGTCATCACATAACAATGTTGTGCTCAGTATTTTATTGTGTTGTTTATTCTGTCTGCCTCTGGCTGGTCATCACATAACAATGTTGTGCTCAGTATTTTATTGTGTTGTTTATTCTGTCTGCTTCTGGCTGGTCATCACATAACAATGTTGTGCTCAGTATTATTTTTTTTTTTGGTTGTTTATTCTGTCTGCCTCCGGCTGGTCATCACATAATCATGTTGTTCTCACACCAGCTCAATTCCTATGTCAATAGCACTTTTCAGTGCCTCCGCATTTTGCATGCACCCCCCTTCCAGTGAAAGGAAGTATCGGCAAAGTTATTTATAGCTAGCCTGGCTGACCTAACTTCAAAATCTGAAAAGCTTTGGTTGAGCCGCTGTGTTCTCAGTATTTTACTTTGTAGTTTATTGTGTCTGTCTGTGGCTTTTCATCATTTTATTTATTTAATTTATTTAATTTAACTTCTAATCACATTTGTGATATTAGATACTTTTAATCATATAACAATGTATGTTGTTCTCAGTTGACAATGTCTTGATCTAACACCACCTTTCTCCTTCATGTGTACTTGCTGTTTGGAACGACTTCACTCTGTTCAATCCTATTCCAATTTGGTTTCAAAGCCAAACTGTTCAAAACACTTACCGCAGTTTGCTTCATCAGTGCCGTCAGCACATTCCGGCACAAAGTTGCAGACCTGCGTAGCGTTGATACAGCGCGTTCCATCGCACACCGCCTGGTTTGCGTGGCACGGGTTGACAGTGGTGGCTGGGGGTGGAGAGCCGCTGGGCAAGGGACCTACATCCATAAAGATGGCTCATATTACCTCACACAGCACTGACAGTCACAGTTGTGACCACTGGGCAGGGGACCTACATCCATAAAGATGGCTCACATTACCCCACACAGCACTGACAGTCACAGTTGTGACCACTGGGCAGGGGACCTACATCCATAAAGATGGCTCACATTACCCCACACAGCACTGACAGTCACAGTTGTGACCACTGGGCAGAGGACCTACATCCATAAAGATGGCTCATATTACCTCACACAGCACTGACAGTCACAGTTGTGACCACTGGGCAGGGGACCTACATCCATAAAGATGGCTCACATTACCCCACACAGCACTGACAGTCACAGTTGTGACCACTGGGCAGGGGACCTACATCCATAAAGATGGCTCACATTACCCCACACAGCACTGACAGTCACAGTTGTGACCACTGGGCAGGGGACCTACATCCATAAAGATGGCTCACATTACCCCACACAGCACTGACAGTCACAGTTGTGACCACTGGGCAGGGGACCTACATCCATAAAGATGGCTCATATTACCTCACACAGCACTGACAGTCACAGTTGTGACCACTGGGCAGAGGACCTACATCCATAAAGATGGCTCACATTACCCCACACAGCACTGACAGTCACAGTTGTGACCACTGGGCAGAGGACCTACATCCATAAAGATGGCTCACATTACCCCACACAGCACTGACAGTCATAGTTGTGACCACTGGGCAGGGGACCTACATCCATAAAGATGGCTCACATTACCCCACACAGCACTGACAGTCACAGTTGTGACCACTGGGCAGGGGACCTACATCCATAAAGATGGCTCACATTACCCCACACAGCACTGACAGTTGTGACCACTGGGCAAGGGACCTACATCCATAAAGATGGCTCACATTACCCCACACAGCACTGACAGTCACAGTTGTGACCACTGGGCAGAGGACCTACATCCATAAAGATGGCTCACATTACCCCACACAGCACTGACAGTCATAGTTGTGACCACTGGGCAGGGGACCTACATCCATAAAGATGGCTCATATTATCCCACACAGCACTGACAGTCATAGTTGTGACCACTGGGCAAGGGACCTACATCCATAAAGATGGCTCATATTACCTCACAGAGCACTGACAGTCACAGTTGTGACCACTGGGCAAGGGACCTACATCCATAAAGATGGCTCACATTACCTCACAAAACACTGACAGTCACAGTTGTGACCATGCCGTTTTATAGACAAATTTTCACAGGCTTTATACACTGTCATTCATTGTTAGTTTGTGGTGTAAACATATAGCATTGTGAGTTTGTGGTGTAAACATATAGCATGGTTAGTTTGTGGTGTAAACATATAGCATTGTTAGTTTGTGGTGTAAACATATAGCATGGTTAGTTTGTGGTGTAAACATATAGCATTGTTAGTTTGTGGTGTAAACATATAGCATTGTTAGTTTGTGGTGTAAACATATAGCATTGTTAGTTTGTGGTGTAAACATATAGCATTGTTAGTTTGTGGTGTAAACATATTATAGCATTGCCACTTGGGAAAAGACTGTTGGGAAGAACAGTGGACACAAAAAATAATCACATACACACTGACCTGCAACTAAGGAAAACTTCTGTCAACCCCCTCCCCACACACACACCACATACACATTGACCTGAACTAAGGAAAACTTCTGTCAACCCACCTCCCCCCCCCCCTCACACACACACACCACATACGCACTGACCTGCAACTAAGGAAAACTTCTGTCAACTCCACACACACAACACATACACACTGATCTGCAACTAAGGAAAACTTAAACAAACTGACCTGCAGCAGGCACACATCCTGGCGTCATGGAGATGTCGTCGATGGCGATGTCGCCAGTGTAGCCATTGCCTACCACTCCCTCGATGATGACCTGGAAGTTGCTGCCCTCACTCAAGGTCACGTCCCGCCGTGCCCAGAAGTCACCATAGTTACCCACCAAGGAATCCACCGGCTTCAGCGCGCCCAGAGAGGTTGATCTGGTGTAGATGTTCAGCGAACCGATGGTGGCGCCATACATGTGGTAGTAGAACCGCAGCTGGAAATGGCCCGCCACAAAATTAAACCAACAAATGCACCAAGGAAGCAAAAGCAACTAATAATTTGTAAAATTAAACCAAGGAAACAAAAGCAAGTAATAATTTGTTAAATTAAACCAAGGAAGCAAAAGCAAGTAATAATTTGTTAAATTAAACCAAGGAAGCAAAAGCAACTAATAATTTGTGAAATTAAACCAAGGAAGCAAAAGCAACTAATAATTTGTGAAATTAAACCAAGGAAGCAAAAGCAACTAATAATTTGTGAAATTAAAACAATGGTAGTACAGTTGTAGGTGCATTCCTGTAACAAGAGCATAGTTTTACCCCGCACATTTTAAGATTTTGCCTTGTTTGGTCAGTGTAGGCTTAGAAGGTTACTGTTAGTCTATAGCAGATGACAGAAGTGATCATGCGTAACACAGTTGTAGCTTGATGCAAGCACAGTTGGTGACATCATCGCAGCCTACGATGGAGTTTCGAATTTTACAGCCACTCAGAGTTGTTTCATCCAATGAGAACACAGCTAGGTTAGATGGAACCGGTCCTGGGTGATTCAAGCAAAGAGATAGAACGTCAGTCTTCGTTGAAACGCTGAGCAGTATTCAGTACACTCAAGCAGAAATCTCTCTCCTGAGAAGATTAGACAGCAGTACTTGTTGAATATTCGAATTCAATCAAGTAGCCACGGCCTGACATTGTCAAACAGGTAAATGAACATACTTCTGTTTCATCGTGATGTATTTATATTATTATTAAATTATGTGTGTGAAATTTGCTAGGCTCAGAATTAAATTGTTAGTTCGACGTTGCGTGACCACGTGGAGAATCCGACCACGATGCGAGCATGACCGGCCCACGCCATGTTGTATTATGTACGGAACCACTGTTGTTTAACCAATATGCATGCTTGCAGAACAGTGGCTGTACCAGAGAATGTTTATAATATTAATTCTTTCTCTATGTGTATAGTTAGCCACGTTTTATATTTATAAATGTATATGAAATTAGAGTGGAGATTCCAGTGGACCACAGACTTAGCAGAATGTTCGTCGCTTATGTATAGAGATGTGGAGCTATCACTGAGGGCTACTTTGGCCTTCAGTGAGACGCTCTGCACAGACCTATTATACAGGGTTGTGCAGAATTTCGTCTCATATTATGTTACAGACGAGCAGGCGTTATATCGTGAGCCCAACTCAGCAAAAGACAAAACCAAGTGAACGCTTAAAGTTGGCTGCCGAGGCATCTCCAGCATTGTGCTAAGATAGCCCAACCGACGAACCACAAAGTCAAAGACTCCACGACAACACAGATTGTCCCAGCAGCGACCTCAACGCAGCGCTTCAACCACGCAGTTAAGTGCCACAAGAAACAGTGCACTAAAACTCTGTATAAACAGGACCACAGTAGTCCACTCTTCAAGAACTCCGACCATAAAGGCAGAAAGTATCCAGTGCCCTATGATGAAAAAGTAGCTGCCTAGATCATCAGCGAGTGAACCATTCGCATTGACAATTGAACTTTTAAGTTAGTTTCGTACTTCGAATATCGTGTATGGAGTAGAAGAAATAAATGTTTGATTTTTACTGTTATCAAGTGGCTGGACTACATATGATTCATAGCCATGTGAAAGCTAGTGTGACAGTGATCTTTTACCATTTTTCTATCTATCTCTGTACCCCAGCCTAAACACAGACCGAGCTAAACAAATAAATGTATTAAGTGAAGTCATAGGGAGATAACTAGCTATCCCCATAGACTAAGACGAGGAGGTAATAGCAGTCCATTGTGCAGAGCCCAGCAACAATAAAACCCCCGTCACAATGCCTCACATTAGCAACAAGTGTTCTCTAATATAACACTGACTAGCTGAAAGACTAGCTGGCTGTACTTACAGTACAAGTAGTGGTGGTGGTTGGGTTGAATGGGACACTGACCAGCCAGGCCTTGTCACCTGGCTTTCTGGGAGCAGAGCTCTCGATGTATGCGTAGTAGCCTGTGGAACAGTATACAGTATTTTATCACGTTAGTTGTGATATTTTATTACATCTTTCCAACATAGAGCAAACACTACAACATACCTAGTGACGCGGCTTCTATTAGCTCCCTTGATTGACAAAACGTTCAACCTACTTTTATCTGCTTACCAAAATGAACGTTTTGTAATCTTTATCATTTTAAAATCACTATCTAAACAAATTTAAAATAAAAATAAAAAAATAAAAACATTTTTCTATACAATGAAAAATGTTATAATTACTGTATAAAATCTTTAATAAAAAATGTTCTTATACCTGGGAAGGCTTCAATACAGCCTTTATCAAGCATTTAAAAATTTCTATAAAATATAACCAGTCTGAAGAGAGTTTTGAAAACACTGTTATTATTATAGTAAAAACTTGGGCATGCCGAGGGTGCATAAACCACTGAACCATGCGCTGCCATATCAATAACCACTATCATTGTAGCTGTTGGATCATGTGCTCTATCAAATGGCCTGCAATACAATAAAGCAACCATTTTATAAGCCACGATATGAACTTAAAGCTTGTCCACAGGGCAAGCAGTTGGCTCAGTGGTGTAATCAACGGCAAAACAATGACAGCACTGAATGTTGGGCGATAACTTTACAGCAGTGGTTCCAAGCCCACTGACGGTCTGCAATGCACAAACAAAACCAACAAATAAAATGACCCAGCAACACAGTGAAGTCCTTCATCACAAAGCAATGAAAGTATTGAATGTCAAGCAATAACATCTGGGCCTGTGCGGTCGGTAGTTCAAAGCTTGTTGAGGACCTGAGGTGCCGCAACAAAAATAACACTGCCCCCACCCCCTCCCCCCTACTTCTTCCCATGACAGTACAAACCCAGGTCTAGCCTACGCACGCATGCATTCCATCGCATTGATTTTTCAAGATCCTAACGCTCATGTCCTAGACGGGTGAGTGCAGGCTTCCCAAATGCTCCCAGTAAACACTTGGTCCCTTCTGCCCAATACCTGGTCACTGAACATTATGCTCAGTTATCTGGGCATCAAGCTATGCGCCCAAAGGCTTGAGTTATTCTGTATTAGCCAGTGCCTTGATCAGATCTTTAGCTGGGAAAGCGCTGTATAACGATGAAATAAATTATAGACTGACCGCTGATGGAGCCCCTGGTGTGGTCTCTCTTGGGTCCAGTGTTAGCGCTGCTGGTGCTGCCTCTATTGCGCGTCCAGTCAAAGTTGTCACCGCCACTCATGTCATTGCTCCAGCTATCATAGCTCACCTCAAAGTTGGTGCGAGCTTGATAGGTACCTACAGCCCAAAACAACACAATACAGTGCAATGCAATACAGTACAATGCATCTTTATTTACCAACTTTACATTTAATTAAACAAAGATCAAAACTTTCCTCCCACCTGTAAATAATCCAGACTTGATAAACAGCAGCAGAGCAGTAACTTCGATAACATTGTTACTAACAAAGGGGAAAAGTAAAATACTCCACTCTTTCCTGGCACAGCTAGGTTTGAGCTGTACACAGTTCTATACATTTAGGAGCCACTGCAAACTCACTGCAAGAAACTTCATCGCTGCCGTCACCGCAGTCGTCGGTGAAGTCGCAGACGGTTGCGATGGGCACGCAGGCTTTGTTGGCGCAAGTGAACTGACTCTGAGAGCCGTTGCAGGCAGTGGGGGTGGGAAAGTTACAGTTGAGAAACTGCACGTCATCGATGGCCAGCTGGCCGTAGCTTTGGAAACGTCGTCCTTGGATGTGGACCTGAAACCACCACGCACAATGACGATGATGAGGATGACCAGAGGAGGATCCACAGTGCCTAATGGGGGTGATCTCAACAAGCATTTTCTCATGGTAAAAACAGTTTGCAAACAAGGTGACACGACCTCAACATTTTGTTAAAACTATCTATATCAAGACTGAACATCACCTATTCCCTACAAAAGGCACAAGTTCTCAGTACTATTATTATTATTATTATTATTATTATTATTATTATTATTATTAAATCACTTTTATAGAGCGCTTTACCAGCTCAAGAGCCGCTCAAGGCACTGGCCGATACAGGATCTAACTCAAGCCAACAGAGGCACGCATAGTCTGACACCCAGACGACTAAGCACAATCCTGGACTGACTGGAGTTGATGAGAACGGACCTAGTGCGTGCTGGGTGTATTTGTGTAGGCGGCACTCACCCATCAAGGACATGGGCGTCAGGATCTTTAAAGTCCATGCAATGGAATGTGTGCATGCACAGACTAGACCTCGGCTTATACTCTCATTAAAAGTACACAAAATAACGCCCAACAGGGGACTAAAAGTGGCTTTAGAACAATGGCTGTTGCAGGCAATTTCAACCTCTGTATGTTTATTGATGGCAAAAGTGGCGAAACTGTTAGTGATGTATAATAGGTATAACAGTACACAGATGACTATATAATGTTAGTGATGTATAATAGATATAACAGTACACATATGACTATATATTGTTAGTGATGTATAATAGATATAACAGTACACAGATGACTATGCCATTGTTAGTGATGTATAATAGATATAACAGTACACAGATGACCATGTCATAGTTAGTGATGTATAATAGGTATAACAGTACACAGATGACTATATATTGTTAGTGATGTATAATAGGTATAACAGTACACATATGACTATATATTGTTAGTGATGTATAATAGATATAACAGTACACATATGACTATATATTGTTAGTGATGTATAATAGGTATAACAGTACACAGATGACCATGTCATTGTTAGTGATGTATAATAGGTATAACAGTACACAGATGACCATGTCATTGTTAGTGATGTATAATAGGTATAACAGTACACAGATGACTATATATTGTTAGTGATGTATAATAGGTATAACAGTACACATATGACTATATATTGTTAGTGATGTATAATAGATATAACAGTACACATATGACTATATATTGTTAGTGATGTATAATAGGTATAACAGTACACAGATGACTATATATTGTTAGTGATGTATAATAGGTATAACAGTACACAGATGACTATATATTGTTAGTGATGTATAATAGGTATAACAGTACACAGATGACCATGTCATTGTTAGTGATGTATAATAGGTATAACAGTACACAGATGACTATGTCATTGTTAGTGATGTATAATAGGTATAACAGTACACAGATGACCATGTCATTGTTAGTGATGTATAATAGGTATAACAGTACACAGATGACTATATATTGTTAGTGATGTATAATAGGTATAACAGTACACATATGACTATATATTGTTAGTGATGTATAATAGATATAACAGTACATATATTGTTAGTGATGTATAATAGATATAACAGTACACAGATGACTATATAATGTTAGTGAGGTATAATATGTATAACACTACACCTATGACTATATATTGTTAGTGATGTATAATAGGTATAACAGTACACATATGACTATATATTGTTAGTGATGTATAATAGGTATAACAGTACACAGATGACCATGTCATTGTTAGTGATGTATAATAGGTATAACAGTACACAGATGACCATGTCATTGTTAGTGATGTATAATAGGTATAACAGTACACAGATGACTATATATTGTTAGTGATGTATAATAGGTATAACAGTACACAGATGACTATATATTGTTAGTGATGTATAATAGGTATAACAGTACACAGATGACTATATATTGTTAGTGATGTATAATAGATATAACAGTACACATATGACTATATATTGTTAGTGATGTATAATAGGTATAACAGTACACAGATGACTATATATTGTTAGTGATGTATAATAGGTATAACAGTACACAGATGACTATATATTGTTAGTGATGTATAATAGGTATAACAGTACACAGATGACCATGTCATTGTTAGTGATGTATAATAGGTATAACAGTACACAGATGACTATGTCATTGTTAGTGATGTATAATAGGTATAACAGTACACAGATGACCATGTCATTGTTAGTGATGTATAATAGGTATAACAGTACACAGATGACTATATATTGTTAGTGATGTATAATAGGTATAACAGTACACATATGACTATATATTGTTAGTGATGTATAATAGATATAACAGTACATATATTGTTAGTGATGTATAATAGATATAACAGTACACAGATGACTATATAATGTTAGTGAGGTATAATATGTATAACACTACACCTATGACTATATATTGTTAGTGATGTATAATAGGTATAACAGTACACAGATGACTATGCCATTGTTAGTGATGTATAATAGATATAACAGTACACAGATGACCATGTCATTATTAGTGATGTGTTATAGGTATAACAGTACACAGATGTCTATGTCATTGTTAGTGATGTGTTATAGGTATAACAGTACACATATGACTATATATTGTTAGTGAGGTGTTATAGGTATAACAGTACACATATGACTATGTCAAACAACTCCCACCTAGCAATCTTCCATCACTCAATATTGCATTTTGTTTTAAAATTGTTCTTATATAGAGCTTTAGCAACTAGACTGCTGCTGACAGCACTGGCTGATACACTCAACAGCTGCTGACAGCACTGGCTTATACACTCAACAGCTGCTGACAGCACTGGCTGATACACTCAACAGCTGCTGACAGCACTGGCTTATACACTCAACAGCTGCTGACAGCACTGGCTGATACACTCAACAGCTGCTGACAGCACTGGCTTATACACTCAACAGCTGCTGACAGCACTGGCTGATACACTCAACAGCTGCTGACAGCACTGGTTTATACACTCAACAGCTGCTGACAGCACTGGCTTATACACTCAACAGCTGCTGAAAGCACTGGCTTATACACTCAACGGCTGCTGACGGCATTGGCTGATACACTCAACAGCTGCTGACAGCACTGGCTTATACACTCAGCAGCTGCTGACGGCATTGGCTGATACACTCAACACCTGCTGACAGCACTGGCTTATACACTCAACAGCTGCTGACAGCATTGGCTGATACACTCAACAGCTGCTGATGGCATTGGCTGATACACTCAACAGCTGCTGACAGCACTGGCTGATACAGGACTAACTGAAGCCTCTTGTTGCCTTTGTGTGCATAGTGTGATGCTCAGACGACTAAGCACAAACCTGAGTGAAAGTGGATGGGGGAGAAGACATCTAGCGCTTACTGGTGGTATTTATGAAGCTGGACGTCACACAAAACCTTTCAAAATCTTTAGAGATCCGCCTGTTTTTAAGAAAGCTGAATTCTGGAAAATGATGATGATGATGATGATGATGATGATGATGATGATGATGATGATGATGATGATGATGATGATGATGATGATGATGATGATGATGACATGATGATGATGATGATGATGTCTTGTCCAGCAGGAATGCAGAAAGCAGATGACTCACCTTGAAGCGCGTTGCCACACGGTTGATGTCGATGGTCGCCCTGGTCCACTGCGCTATCTGGTTCCCACTGAGGCTCCAGATGACCGTGTTCTGACCTCCCTCATCAATGGTCACCTGTAGGATGGGATCTGTAACGCGCAGCACAACAAACTGAATTACATTTTGCACTTTAATGTTATTTGTGTTGAAATCAGTAGGAGGAGGGTTAAGAGAGGAAGGCAGAGGAGGCTCCAAGTACCCAGTTAGCCCTTGCTGCCTGTGGTGCTCTGTGACATCAGTAGGAGGAGGATTAAGAGAGGAAGGCAGAGGAGGCTCCAAGTACCCAGTTAGCCCTTGCTGCCTGTGGTGCTCTGTGACATCAGTAGGAGGAGGATTAAGAGAGGAAGGCAGAGGAGGCTCTAAGTAAGTTTCCAGTTAGCTGTGGTGCTCTGTGACATGCAACACTAATAGCTTGCTTCTAGTCATTGCACTTATTTCTGTTGGGTCATAACCAAAGCCAGTGGCTCTAATTTGTATCCTATAACCTGTGAAGACAACCCTGAACATAAACTTTGTAGTTTTCAAAAGCCTTATATCTTGTTAAAAACTACCAGGAAGGAATCCTTTTTCTCCACACCCCTTGACCGCTTGTGACCACTTAGTCCATCACTCCACAGTGCCACCATATATGTCTATGACCGCTAAGCCCATTGCAAAGCTCAAAACATGAGCTGTTTAACATTGGAATGTTAGATTTGACAACGCTTTTCACTGGCGAGTGGCCACCCACCCGTTCCAAGCCCAACCAGCCCCATCCACAAGCCTGCAAAGTTGATTTATTCCCCAAACAGGGACAGAAACAAAGGTGACACAGCACAGCTCACCATACATACAAAATACAGCAAAGATCATGCCATTGCCCCCCACCCTACACCTCCATACCCTCTCTCCCCCTTCTCTCTCTCTCTCTCTCTCTCTCTCTCTCTCTCTCTCTCTCTCTCTCTCTCTCTCTCTCAGTTTTGAACTCAAAATAAATAAATATAACAAAGAAATTATTTTTTAAATTTCCAAATGAAATATTTTGTGAAGAAAATTAAATTACCGTTAAGAAATGTATGTTTCTCCTAGTTATTGTTAATTGTGTTCAAGCTATTACCAGCTATATGTTGTGACTGGATGCAATTCCTGATAGTCAGCGCAAGGGTTAAATACATGTTACACAACGACACAAGGATGAGGGTTAAATACATGTTACACAACGACACAAGGATGAGGGTTAAATACATGTTACACAACGACACAAGGATGAGGGTTAAATACATGTTACACAACGACACAAGGATGAGGGTTAAATACATGTTACACAACGACACAAGGATGAGGGTTAAATACATGTTACACAACGACACAAGGATGAGTGTTAAAAACATGTTACACAATGACACAAGGATGAGGGTTAAATACATGTTACACAATGACACAAGGATGAGGGTTAAATACATGTTACACAATGACACAAGGATGAGGGTTAAATACATGTTACAGAATGACACAAAGATGAGGGTTAAATACATGTTACACAATGACACAAGGAGGAGGGTTAAATATATGTTACACAATGACACAAAGATGAGGGTTAAATACATGTTACACAATGACACAAGGAGGAGGGTTAAATACATGTTACACAATGACACAAAGATGAGGGTTAAATAATGTTACACAATGACACAAGGAGGAGGGTTAAATACATGTTACACAATGACACAAGGATGAGGGGTAAATACATGTTACACAATGACACAAGGATGAGGGTTAAATACATGTTACACAATGACACAAGGATGAGGGTTAAATACATCTTACACAATGACACAAGGATGAGGGATAAATACATCTTACACAATGACACAAGGATGAGGGTTAAATACATGTTACACAATGACACAAGGATGAGGGTTAAATACATCTTACACAATGACACAAGGATAAGAGTTAAAAGCGTTGACTCACAGCTGCTGGCAAAGGCGCGTGTGTTGATCATGAAGTAGAAAAACTGGAACTGACAGGTGGAGCTGGATGGACCAATGTCCAAACTTTGAAGGTCGGCCCATGCCCCCCGTGTTCCAAACCCTGCATCCAGGTACAGGAACTGGTCTGCAAGGAGAGGGGGGATAATAACAACAAAACAACATCAACAACAACAAATAATAATAATAATAATAATAATAATAATAATAATAATAATAATAATAATAATAATAATAATAATTGTCCACATACCAGTGGGACTGCCATTGTGGTCAAACAAAGGAGCAGAGCTGTTGGTGTGTTGCTGTCCATTGCCTGGGGACCACTGGTAGATACCAGTGCTGTCTTCCACCCACTGGCACGTGTCTTGCTGGAAGTCACAGTCGCCTGCACACAGACACACACACACACCTTGTGTGTACCACAAAGAAAAATGAATGCTATACATAACGAAGATTACTGTGACAACATAGCTGTCCACAGTACCATGAAGAAGTAGGAATGCTATACACAATGAAAATGACTGTGATCACAGAGCTGATAACAGGTACCATGAAGAAGTAGGATTGCTATACACAATGAAGATGTCTAACCACAAGCTGTCTACAGTACCATGAGAAAGTAGGAATGCTATACACAATGAAGATGTCTGTGACCACATAGCTGTTCACAGTACAACGAAGAAGTATGAATGCTATACACAATGAAGTTGACTATGCACAGAGCTGTCCACAGTACCATGAGGTAGGAATGCTATACACAATGAAGATGTCTGTGACCACATAGCTGTCCACAGTACCATGAAGAAGTAGGAATGCTATACACAATGAAGATGTCTGTGACCACATAACTGTCCACAGTACCATGAAGAAGTATGAGTTCTATAGACAATGAAGATGACCAGTAATGGCTGTTACCCACATGTGTCAATTTGACCATTGATATTGGTCACTCTTGCAATGAAAGTTGTCCATCAAAATTATTATCACCCAGTCAACACTGACACAAAATTATCATCACCCAGTCAACACTGACACAAAACTATCATCACCCAGTCAACATTGACATAAAATTACAGTGGAACCTCCAGTATCCGTCTCTCTGGTATACGACTCCCTCCGTTATGTGACCTGAAAACTTCTGGCAGATTCACTTCCAATAATAAATGACCTCTGGTATGCGACAACCTCGTTAATGCTACCA
This sequence comes from Oncomelania hupensis, assembly GCA_036898135.1. Classification (NCBI taxonomy): domain Eukaryota; kingdom Metazoa; phylum Mollusca; class Gastropoda; order Littorinimorpha; family Pomatiopsidae; genus Oncomelania; species Oncomelania hupensis. Next base: position 73,264,147 of record CM072517.1, read on the forward strand.
GGGACCATCTCCTTAAGCCCTTTATACGACCGTCTTAGGCAATTTAAAAGGGATATCAGTTAAATTAATGTCTGTACCTTTCGTTTTTTTCTTTCATGTTAGTGTACGCTTGCTGTTGTCTGCTATTTCCGGTTCGCAAGTAAGAAACATTACTCGCCTACACTGGCTTGTCAAAATGGCGTCGCGCAAGAGGAAAGTTTTGAGTTTGGCAGAGAGAAAGTTTTTCCCTGTTCAAAATATCTGAAGACCCGACTGTTTTCTATTTTTGAAGTTGTGGATAAAAGACAAAGCTAAAAATAAAACATGTTTTACAGTTTTCTTTGTCAGAGAATACATGCTGGTGAGTGTGAAAATTAGGATTACATACCCCTCCGAGCCTGACCCTCCCTCTCCCCTCCCAACCCTTGTTTCCGGTATAAGAACACCTCTATTATAAGACCGCTTTTTCTCAGATTTTGGATGGTTGTATACCGTAGGTTCCACTGTATTATCACCCAGTCAACACTGACACAAAATGAAGACTGAACCTTGCTGCAAATGAAAATAACATTTCACAATTCAGTGAAAGTTTACAAAAGTTATCTGTAGCCACATGGAAACTTTACATAAGTTATCTGTAGCCACATGGAAACTTTACATAAGTTATCTGTAGCAACAAGGAAACTTTAAATAAGTTATCTGTAGCCACATGGAAACTTTACATAAGTTATCTGTAGCCACATGGAAACTTTACATAAGATATCTGTAGCCATATGGAAACTTTACACAAGTTATCTGTAGCCACATGGAAACTTTACGTAAGTTATCTGTAGCCACATGGAAACTTTACATAAGTTATGTGTAGCCACATGGAAACTTTACATAAGTTATCTATAGCCACATGGAAACTTTACATAAGTTATCTGTAGCCACATGGAAACTTTACATAAGTTATCTGTAGTTACATAAGTTATCTGTAGCCACATGGAAACTTTAAATAAGTTATCTGTAGCCACATGGAAACTTTACATAAGTTATCTGTAGCCACATGGAAACTTTACATAAGTTATCTGTAGCCAAAGGGAAACTTTACATAAGTTATCTGTAGCCAAAGGGAAACTTTACATAAGTTATCTGTAGCCACATGGAAACTTTACATAAGTTATCTGTAGCCAAAGGGAAACTTTACACAAGTTATCTGTAGCCACATGGAAACTTTACATAAGTTATCTGTAGCCACATGGAAACTTTACATAAGTTATCTGTAGCCACGTGGAAACTTTACATAAGTTATCTGTAGCCAAAGGGAAACTTTACATAAGTTATCTGTAGCCAAAGGGAAACTTTACATAAGTTATCCGTAGCCACATGGAAACTTTACATAAGTTATCTGTAGCCACAAGGAAACTTTACATAAGTTATCTGTAGCCATATGGAAACTTTACACAAGTTATCTGTAGCCACATGGAAACTTTACATAAGTTATCTGTAGCCACATGGAAATTTTACACAAGTTATCTGTAGCCACATGGAAACTTTACATAAGTTATCTGTAGCCACATGGAAACTTTACATAAGTTATCTGTAGCCAATGGGAAACTTTACACAAGTTATCTGTTGCCACATGGAAACTTTACATAAGTTATCTGTAGCCACATGGAAACTTTACACAAGTTATCTGTAGCCACATGGAAACTTTACATAAGTTATCTGTAGCCACAAGGAAACTTTACACAAGTTATCTGTAGCCAATGGGAAACTTTACACAAGCTACCTGTGGTCACAGGGTAACTTGACACAAGCTCTCTGTGGTCACAAGGTAACTTTACACAAGGTATCTATGGTCACATGGAAAACTTTACACAAGCTATCTATGGACACATGGAAAACTTTACACAAGCTATCTATGGTCACATGGAAAACTTTACACAAGCTAAACACAGGGTTACTTAACACAAGCTATCTGTGGTCACAGGGTTACTTGACACAAGCTATCTATGGTCACAGGGTAACTTGACACAAGTTATCTGTGGTCACATGGAAAATTTGACACACGCTATATGTGGTCACAAGGAAAACTGTACACAAGCTATCTATGGTCACATGGAAAACTTGACACAAGCTATCTGTGGTAACAGGGTAACTTGACACAAGCTATTTGTGGTCACAGGGTTACTTGACACAAGCTATCTGTGGTCACAGGAAAAACTTGACACAAGCTATCTGTGGTCACAGGGTTACTTGACACAAGCTATCTGTGGTCACAGGGTTACTTGACACAAGCTATCTATGGTCACAGGGAAAACTTGACACAAGCTATCTGTGGTCACAGGGTTACTTGACACAAGCTATCTGTGGTCACATGGAAAACTTGACACAAGCTATCTGTGGCCATGTAAAATATGATGATACAAGTATGCTTGGCGCCCATCAAACCAGTCGGTTGCAAACTTTACATCATTTGCAGGAAGTTCTTTAATATAGTAGTTTATTTTATGTTTTAATAAGCAGCTTTGGACTACATGTAATGTACTTACCGCAGAAGGCCTCGTCCACATAGGGCAAGGGGCAGTCCCTCATGAAGTTGCACACCTTATTTTGTGGGATGGTGGTGTTTTGTGGGTCTTGGCATGAAAACAGTTGGTTGTTGGCCTGTGACTGGTTCACTGAAAACATCAATACAGCCAGGTCAGACTGAAGAACAAGTCACTGCTAGTCAGGCCAGCAAGCAGTCAATGCAATCCAACATTTCAGGCAGGGTAAAAACGGGTTAAACAGATTTCAGTTATTTTTCTTTTACATATTAAACCTTGTAGGCAATTTACGTAGTGCCTGATGCCATGAATTGACAAAAATTAATATTAATATATGTGGTGCATGATGCCATAAATTGCATAACATTTCTATCAATGTGTGTTTGGTGACTGACGCCATTAATTACCTTAAAAAATGTGTGACATAGTACAACCCAAACTCCCAGCAAAAGAAAAAATGTGTGACATAGTACAACCCAAACTCCCAGCAAAAGAAAAAATGTGTGACATAGTACAACCCAAACTCCCAGCAAAAGAAAAAATGTGTGACATAGTACAACCCAAACTCCCAGCAAAAGAAAAAATGTGTGACATAGTACAACCCAAACTCCCAGCAAAAGAAAAAATGTGTGACATAGTACAACCCAAACTCCCAGCAAAAGAAAAAATGTGTGACATAGTACAACCCAAACTCCCAGCAAAAGAAAAAATGTGTGACATAGTACAACCCAAACTCCCAGCAAAAGAAATAATGTGTGACATAGTACAACCCAAACTCCCAGCAAAAGAAAAAATGTGTGACATAGTACAACCCAAACTCCCAGCAAAAGAAAAAATGTGTGACATAGTACAACCCAAACTCCCAGCAAAAGAAAAAATGTGTGACATAGTACAACCCAAACTCCCAGCAAAAGAAAAAATGTGTGACATAGTACAACCCAAACTCCCAGCAAAAGTGATTTCATTGCAGCATCTATGTCTCTCTATTTTTATCAATGTGTGGTGACTGATGCCATGTTGACTGATGCCATGTTGACTGATGCCATGTTGACTGATGCCATGAATTACCTAACATTTCTATCAATGTGTGTGGTGACTGATGACATGCATTATCTAATATTTGTATAAATGTGTGTGGTGACTGATGACATGAATTACCTAATATTTGTATAAATGTGTGTGGTGACTGATAACATGCATTACCTAATATTTGTATAAATGTGTGTGGTGACTGATGACATGCATTACCTAATATTTGTATAAATGTGTGTGGTGACTGATGACATGAATTACCTAATATTTGTATAAATGTGTGTGGTGACTGATGACATGCATTATCTAATATTTGTATAAATGTGTGTGGTGACTGATGACATGCATTACCTAATATTTCTAAAAATGTGTGTGGTGACTGATGACATGAATTCCCTAATATTTGTATAAATGTGTGTGGTGACTGATGACATGAATTACCTAACATTTCTATCAATGTGTGTGGTGACTGATGACATGCATTACCTGATATTTGTATAAATGTGTGTGGTGACTTATGACCTGAATTACCTAACATTTCTATCAATATTTGGGGTCACTGATGCCATAAATTACCTAACATTTCTATCAATGTGTGTGGTCATTGATGCCATACATTACCTAACATTTCTATCAATGTGTGTGGTCATTGATGCCATACATTACCTAACATTTCTATCAATGTGTGTGGTCATTGATGCCATACATTACCTAACATTTCTATCAATGTGTGTGGTCATTGATGCCATAAATTACCTAACATTTCTATCAATGTGTGTGGTCATTGATGCCATACATTACCTAACATTTCTATCAATGTGTGTGGTCATTGATGCCATACATTACCTAACATTTCTATCAATGTGTGTGGTCATTGATGCCATACATTACCTAACATTTCTATCAATGTGTGTGGTCATTGATGCCATAAATTACCTAACATTTCTATCAACGTGTGTGGTCATTGATGCCATAAATTATTTAACATTTCTATCAATGTGTGTGGTCATTGATGCCATACATTACCTAACATTTCTATCAATGTGTGTGGTCATTGATGCCATACATTACCTAACATTTCTATCAATGTGTGTGGTCATTGATGCCATAAATTACCTAACATTTCTATCAATGTGTGTGGTCATTGATGTCATAAATTACCTAATATTTCTATCAATGTGTGTGGTCATTGATGTCATAAATTACCTAATATTTCTATCAATGTGTGTGGTCATTGATGCCATACATTACCTAACATTTCTATCAATGTGTGTGGTCATTGATGCCATACATTACCTAATATTTCTATCTGTGTGTGGTCATTGATGCAATACATTACCTAATATTTCTATCTGTGTGTGGTCATTGATGCAATACATTACCTAATATTTATATGTGTGTGGTCATTGATGCCATACATTACCTAATATTTCTATCAATGTGTGTGGTGATTGATGCCATTGTTTGCTTTGCCAGTATTATTCCAACTGACAATGAATGTACACATAAAGGCTTTGCCTGTATTATTCCAACTGACAATGAATGTACACATAAAGGCAAGGCACAGAACAGAGAAAACAGCCACGTACCGGCAGTGCATGTCTGTGGGTAGAATTTGAAGTCATCAAGGGCTATGTCACCCGTGTATCCATTGCCCACACTAGCTGATATCTGAATCTGTTGGACACAAACAAGCAGTCTATAAGAGACACACCACATGGTCTTTAAGAAACACACTACAAGGTTTAAAAAAACAACACATGCTCCATAAGAAACAATTTATAAATTGATGAACTATAGGAAACAAAGAAACCAATGGTTTATAAAATCAACTACCAAAACAGTCTCAAAAGTATCTATAAAAAATAAACCAATGGACATTCAAATATAAACCAACAAATTATGTGTTTTTCCTCTCATATAGTGTAACACTTATGTTATAGAGAATTATTGACTGATATAGATATTTACTGATTACTAATTGACTGATTACTAATTCAATAATGGTTAGTTAGTTAGTTAATTGTTTATAGGGTCCAGCGGATTGCAAAGGGGTGAATCGGTATTGGATGCAGTCAATCTAAACTTTGCAAAATAACATTAACATCTGTTCCCACTTCTGTAGTAGCCATCTCTACAGAGCGCTTTGCTTTGAGTTTCAGCGCCTGATAGCATCCTGTAGTAGTAGTACTACTACTATTATTACCAGGTCACTGTCAATCCATGTTGTCCACCCATTACTTATTGTCTAGTATTATGTCATGCTTTGTTGTGTCCTACTTTAATGTGTCCACCCATTATTGTCTAGTAGTATGTCATGCTTTGTGGTGTCCTACTTTAATGTGTACACCCATTATTGTCTAGTATTATGTAATGCTTTGTTGTGTCCTACTTTAATGTGTCCACCCATTATTGTCTAGTATTATATAATGCTTTGTTGTGTCCTACTTTAATGTGTCCACCCATTATTGTCTAGTATTGTGTAATGCTTTGTTGTGTCCTACTTTAATGTGTCCACCCATTATTGTCTAGTATTAAGTAATGCTTTGTTGTGTCCTATTTTAATGTGTCCAACCATTATTGTCTAGTATTAAGTCCTGCTTTGTTGTGTCCTACTTTAATGTGTCCACCCATTATTGTCTAGTATTAATGCTTTGTTGTGTCCTATTTTAATGTGTCCACCCATTATTGTCTAGTATTAAGTCATGCTTTGTTGTGTCCTACTTTAATGTGTCCACCCGTTATTGTCTAGTATTAAGTAATGCTTTGTTGTGTCCTATTTTAATGTGTCCACCCATTATTGTCTAGTATTAAGTAATGCTTTGTTGTGTCCTACTTTAATGTGTCCACTCATTATTGTCTAGTATTATGTCATGCTTTGTTGTGTCCTACTTTAATGTGTCCACCCGTTATTGTCTAGTATTAAGTCATGCTTTGTTGTGTCCCACTTTAATGTGTCCACCCATTATTGTCTAGTATTAAGTCATGCTTTGTTGTGTCCTACTTTAATGTGTCCACCCATTATTGTCTAGTATTATGTCATGCTTTGTTGTGTCCTACTTTAATGTGTCCACCCATTATTGTCTAGTATTATGTCATGCTTTGTTGTGTCCTACTTTAATGTGTCCACCCATTATTGTCTATAATTATGTCATGCTTTGTTGTGTCCTACTTTAATGTGTCCACCCATTATTGTCTAGTATTATGTCATGCTTTGTTTGTCCTACTTTAATGTGTCCACCCATTGTTGTCTATAATTATGTCATGCTTTGTTGTGTCCTACTTTAATGTGTACTGTATTTGTAAGTGTACCGTAAGATGAACTGAAACAAAAACAAAATGGCAAGCCATTCAAATGCATTTCCAGACAAACACACAGAGCCCAAAACTAATCATATTGAAAAGAGTTAATGTTGTTGCAAGCAAAAGCAAAACATGGAGCGATAGGCTCAAACCATGGAGCGATAGGCTCAAACCATGGAGCGATAGGTTCAAACCATGGAGCGATAGGTTCAAACCATGGAGTGATAGGCTCAAACCATGGAGCGATAGGTTCAAACCATGGAGCGATAGGTTCAAACCATGAAGTGATAGGCTCACACCATGGAGCGATAGGCTCAAACCATGGAGTGATAAGGTTCAAACCATGGAGTGATAGGTTCAAACCATGGAGCGAGAGGCCGCTATCTGAACCATATGCATGCCAACAAAATATTAAAATTGGATCATAGATACAGCGCAAAACGTGTTTAGCATGCTTTATTTGTTTGTTATGTATCTTGTGCATGCGTGCTGCTGATCTAAAGCATTATTTGTGTCATGTATACTATAACTGTATGTATGTCACTTGGCGAATAAATCTTGAATTGAATTGAAATACAACTGGTTAGTGGTTGTTGAGATAAGGTGTCCAAAGGACCGACGGACTGACCAACACACTGACAAACCCACATTCGGTTTGTTCAGATTCCCCCCCCCCCCCCCCCCATCTTTTTCAGAAAAATTAGAAGCTGACCACAAAGCTAGAAGAAGGGAGAGAGATGGACAAGAAGCCTTGTTGCCAGCTGTTGCCCTGGTTGCCGCTGGCGCTGAAGACGCCCTGGGTGGCGGTTATGGTGGGGTCCGTGTAGTTAACACCCACATTGAGCGAGCCGATGGTGGCGCCGTACATGTGGTACCAGAAGGTGAAGCAGTAGTCAGTGGTGGAGGCGTCCAAGGGGATGGCCTGTGAGATCAGCACTGCCACCTGCCCTGGTCTCTGTGGGGCGCTGGTCTCAATGTACAGGTACTCACCTACAGCGCACAGCACAGTGATGTCACAACCAAACAGCTGTTGCTCTGTCAATTGATGTGCAATGTGGGAGTGATGGTGTCATAAAGATGTGAACAGCTAAATGGTTTTAATGTTACAGCCACCAACAAACTTGTACACACAAATAAATCACTTTTATAGCTACAACATAACTTGTACACAAAAATAAATCAGTATTACGACTACAACATAACTTGTCCACAAAAATAAATCAGTATTACCGCTACAACATAACTTATAAAACTAAATCAGTATTACAGCCACACAGTAACTTGAACACAAAACTAAATCAGAATTTTCAATATTACAGCCACAAAGTAACATGAACACAAAACTATAGCCACACAGTAACTAACACAAAACTAAATCAGTATTACAGCCACACAGTAACTTGAACACAAAACTAAATCAGTATTACAGCCACACAATAACTTGTTCACAAAACTAAAGATGTGGAAGAGAAGGTTTACCAGCTGGTGTGCCCAGGGTATGGTCGTTGGAGGGTCCGGTGTTGATGGAGCCGGTGGCACCACTGTTGACAAGCCAATCAAAGTTGTCACTCTTGCTCTGTATCCAGCTACATGTGCTGCCGTCCTCAAAAGTACAATCCACCAGTCCCAGGCAGCTGGTTGAGGCCATGCTGATGTCATCAATGGCGATGTCTCCATTATAACCGCCACCCACGATGCCTTCAAACATCATCTGAAAGACGCCATGATTGTTGTTGTTATCATCGTCATCATCATCACCACCCCACCCATCATCAGCCATTATAATCATCATAATCATCTTGGTCATCATCATTATCATTTGTGGTCATTATCATCATCCCCTACTTCACCGTGATGCAGTGGACAGACCTGGAATTTTCTGGATGTTGCTGGGATGTTGAGAGAGGCCACTCTCCAGTTGGTTCCCTGAGTCCCTGATAGTGTCCAGATAGACTGGCTGCGGGCCGTTCCTTCCATGATGTAATAAACATTGAGTGTCCCGATGTTGGCCCCATTCATGTTGTACCAGAAGGTGAAGCAGGTGGCCGTGCTGGTGGGGTTGTAGGGCTTGGTGTACAACTGGGCCATGTCATTCTGTCTCCTGGGCGCTGAGCTCTCAATGTACATGTAGTGGCCTGCATGTGCACACAACAAACATTGCATTTAGTATGGATCTCACTAGCTATCCTTTAGCTGTACACATCTATGTGTATGTCAGCATGTGGGTATGTGTGTGTGTGTGTGTGTGTGTGTGTGTGTGTGTGTGTGTGTATGCATGTATTAATGCACATGTATACATATTATAAAATAATAGAATGAAAGCAGAGAGAGAAAAGTTGAATTTAAAATAACGTTACGCTTTTATGCTACTTTATATTTTTTTGGTTTGTTGGACTTATGTAATGCACGGTGACCATAGAGACTTCACACTAGTAATACTGCATGTGTGAGGGTGTGCATGGCTTTACACTGAAGACTGCTGTCCATTACCTTGATTAGTGCCGTAGGTGTGATCGTTGGTGGGTCCAGTGTTGACAGAGGACGTTAATCCACTGTGCAGTGTCCAGTCAAACTGGTCGTTATGGCTCTGGATCATGCCACACACTGTCTGGTCTTCAAAGTCGCAGGTGGCTGAAACATGGGTCATAGCCAATGCTTTAATAATGTCAGGCGTTACATTGCTATTGCCCCCTCTTAGTAGGAGAGTCGACTGAGAGAGTATTTGTAACTAACAAAGGCAGTATAGTGAGTGATTGCTATTGACCCCAGTCATAATAAAGCACTATACTATTGCAGACACATGTCACCAATACTAAAGCCACTCATTCCCTGGTGTCCAACAGAGGGTGAGCGGAGAGAGGAGAGAGAAAGTGTTGTAACCAGAAGGAGAAGCACTCACACCACAAAACACAAACTACCTGGTGCTGGACAGGTGCCTTGGTACACCACGATGTCATCCAGCGCAATGTCGCCCAGGAATCCGTTGCCTCGCGCTGCCTCAAAGTAAATCTGTAAAGCCACAACAATGAAATTAAGAAACATGTTACACCTCTGACATGTCACACCTTTGACAGTAAGAAACATGTTACAACACTGACAGTAAGAAACACGTCAAAGCACTGACAGTAATAAACATGTTACAACACTGACAGTAAGAAACATATTACCACACTGACAGTAACACATCACAACACTGACAGTAAGAAACATGTCACAACACTGACAGTAAGAAACACGTCACAACACTGCCAGTAAGAAACATGTCACACCACTGACAGTAAGAAACACGTCACAGCCCCAGAATCACATTAGCAATCTCATTACTCATGAGAACTTTACCCACTAAGGAACACTGGCATCACAGTCATTACATCAGCATGTACCTTCTCCCCCTCTCTCTCACCTGAGCGTTTGTTGCAGCACTGACATCCACAAGGGCCTGCATCCATTTGTTGCCTTGGTTACCAGACTTGGTCCACATGCGCTGCGTGCCGAACTGTGTGCCGGGCAGACTAAGGAACATGTTCAGGCGGTTGACGTTGGTCCCATACATGTGGTACCAGAACGTCACGCACGTCTGACCCGACATGGAGAAGAAGGGACTGCGAATGCGAGCAGTGTCGTTGGCAGAGTGGGACGAGGTCTCAATGTAAATGTAGTACCCTGCAATACAGGACAGAGAAAACGTTTTCATCACATAACATTTTTAGAAGACAATTGCATGCTAGGTAAACCCCGTGAAACTTGGTCACATTCATCAATTGAGGAACAGCCATTATCGCCTTATTGCTCCTTACAAGTCACAAAATGTTTGTCAAATACAAAACACTGGCATGCCCTCAACGCTATTTCACAAAATTTCAGCAGTCTGTGGCTCGCACACGTTGACTGAGAATAGTGCAGTGCCATCAAGGTTACAGATGACCTGCAGCTACCAGCCCTTTTTACCTTGCTGAAATAGTGATACAAATACACACAAACAATGCAGAACATCAACCAAAGCCTTTTGTACACATGACTGCCTGCTTATGCGTGCTTTGAAATGAATTAGAATGTCTATCGCACTCTTCCATACACTGAGGCTCTAAGCAGTTGGTTGGAGTTCTGGGCTATCTTCTAACCAGAAAAAGAGAGCAATGATTAGAAAAAATAAGTAGGCCTATAAAATCCATTTAAAATACACTCTGCCATAAACACTAACGAAATAGTGATACACACAAACAATGCAGAACATCACACACAGCCCTTTGTAAACTGAGGAAATAGTGATACAAATACTCAAAGCTTGGTCTGAAACGGGATCTAAATCAAGGCTTCGTTTCAAACAGGATCTAAATCAAGCCACCCAAAGAGCCAACTTGCTGCTGCTTTCGCATCGTCTAAAACCCCAGACAACTGACTTGACTCTGACTAGACTAGCCTTGACTTGGTGACTTACCAGCCAGGTTGCCGTGTGTGTGGTCAAAGGCAGGGCCAGTGTTGGAGGTGGAAGTGGAGCCATGCTGGCGTGTCCAGTCAAAGTTGTCGTTGCTGTCCTGGGTGTAGCTACACAGTCCCGTGTCGAAAGTGCAGCCAAGGTAGTCCACAGTGGCTGAACACACAAATCACAGTTTAATAAAAAGAAGAAGAAAACAGAGGGAAGGAGGAAAGAATCAGTACCAGATGGTTCAGAATTAGAAGGAGGAGAAGAAAAAGAAGAAGATGGCAGAGAAAACAGGAAAGAAAAAGGAGAAAGACATGGGACAGAACTCACGCAGAGGTGGCAGTGTGGTGGCAACGTTATCAGGAGATCCTGTGGGCTGCTGGGCGCAAGTGCCTTGTGCCAGGCTGACGTCGTCAATGGCGATGTCGCTGGTGTAGTTAGCTCCCTTGACGGCCTCAAAGACCAGGCTGTAGGCTTGCTGTGGGGTCAGGTCCACGTTGGCTTGCAGCCAGTTGGGTCCCTGGTTTCCCGTCTGGTTGAAGATCTTGTACATGATGCTGCTGTACTTCAGGTACACGTTCAGTGACCCTGTGCCTGGAATAAGTGAGTCACGTATAAATTACGTCAATCAAATAATAATACACTATAACAAGTGAGTCACACAGAAATAATACACTATAACAAGTGAGTCACACAGAAATAATACACTATAACAAGTTGGTCACACAGAAATAGCGTCTATCAAATAACAATACGCTATAACAAGTTGGTCACACAGAAATTACGTCTATCAAATAACAATACGCTACAACAAGTGAGTCACGTAGAAATTATGTCTATCAAATAATAATACAAAATGATAAGTGAATAAATACATTAACAAAAAACCAACAAACTTCAAACAAACTATAAAAAGGACACAAATGGTTTCAGGTGTTTGATCCTTTATCAACTCTTCAAGAAGTCTTTTCACACAGTCAGCTTTTGGTTAGAAGAGAGAAAAGAAATGTATTTAAACTTATACATGGCAACAAAGCTACAGAAGGTTGCATGCATGGTAAGACGCATGTCAGCTAACTTACAGGTGGCAACATAGTTACAGGAGGTTGCATGCATGGTAGGGCCAACAAGGGTTGAGTCAGTACAGAACAGTGGTCCTACCTGCACCATTCATGTTGTAGAAAAAGGTGAGACAGTTGGCAGGACTGGGGTCCAGGATTTCACTCTGAAGTTGAGCCTTGTCACCCGGTCTGTTGTTGCTGGACTCGATGAACGCGTAGTAACCTGAACACAACATTGACACACAATAGTTGTCTAAACACAACACTGACACAACAATAGTAGTCTGAACACAACATTGACACACAACAGTAGTCTGAACACAACATTGACACACAATAGTTGTCTGAACACAACATTGACACACAATAGTTGTCTGAACACAACATTGACACACAATAGTAGCCTGAACACAATGCTGACACACAACAGTAGTCTGAACACAACATTGACACACAATAGTAGCCTGAACACAACATTGACACACAATAGTAGTCTGAACACAATGCTGACACACAATAGTAGTCTGAACACAATGCTGACACACAACAGTAGTCTGAACACAATGCTGACACACAATAGTAGTCTGAACACAATGCTGACACACAATAGTAGTCTGAACACAATGCTGACACACAATAGTAGTCTGAACACAATGCTGACACACAATAGTAGCCTGAACACAACACTGACACACAACAGTAGCCTGAACACAACATTGACACACAATAGTAGCCTGAACACAACATTGACACACAATAGTAGTCTGAACACAATGCTGACACACAATAGTAGTCTGAACACAATGCTGACACACAATAGTAGTCTGAACACAACATTGACACACAATAGTAGCCTGAACACAACATTGACACACAATAGTAGCCTGAACACAACACTGACACACAACAGTAATCTGAACACAACATTGACACACAACAGTAATCTGAACACAACATTGACACACAACAGTAGTCTGAACACAACATTGACACACAACAGTAATCTGAACACAACACTGACACACAATAGTAGTCTGAACACAACATCGACACACAATAGTAGTCTGAACACAACATTGACACACAACAGTAGTCTGAACACAACACTGACACACAATAGTAGCCTGAACACAACATTGACACACAACAGTAGTCTGAACACAACATTGACACACAACAGTAGTCTGAACACAACATTGACACACAACAGTAATCTGAACACAACACTGACACACAATAGTAGCCTGAACACAACATTGACACACAATAGTAGTCTGAACACAACACTGACACACAACAGTAGCCTGAACACAACATTGACACACAATAGTAGTCTGAACACAACACTGACACACAATAGTAGTCTGAACACAATGCTGACACACAATAGTAGCCTGAACACAACATTGACACACAATAGTAGTCTGAACACAACATTGACACACAATAGTAGTCTGAACACAACATTGACACACAACAGTAGTCTGAACACAACACTGACACACAATAGTAGTCTGAACACAACATTGACACACAATAGTAGTCTGAACACAACATTGACACACAACAGTAGTCTGAACACAACACTGGCACACAACAGTAGTCTGAACACAACATTGACACACAATAGTAGTCTGAACACAACATTGACACACAACAGTAGTCTGAACACAACACTGACACACAATAGTAGTCTGAACACAACATTGACACACAACAGTAGTCTGAACACAACACTGACACACAACAGTAGTCTGAACACAATGCTGACACACAATAGTAGTCTGAACACAACACTGACACACAATAGTAGCCTGAACACAACACTGACACACAATAGTAGTCTGAACACAACATTGACACAAAACAGTAGTCTGAACACAACACTGACACACAATAGTAGCCTGAACACAACACTGACACACAATAGTAGTCTGAACACAACATTGACACAAAACAGTAGTCTGAACACAACACTGACACACAATAGTAGTCTGAACACAACACTGACACACAACAGTAATCTGAACACAACATTGACACACAATAGTAGTCTGAACACAACACTGACACACAACAGTAGTCTGAACACAACACTGACACACAACAGTAGTCTGAACACAACATTGACACACAACAGTAGTCTGAACACAACATTGGCACACAACAGTAGTCTGAACACAACATTGACACACAACAGTAATCTGAACACAACATTGACACACAACAGTAATCTGAACACAACATTGACACACAACAGTAGTCTGAACACAACATCGACACACAACAGTAGTCTGAACACAACATTGACACACAACAGTAGTCTGAACACAACATTGACACACAACAGTAGTCTGAACACAACATTGACACACAACAGTAGTCTGAACACAACATTGACACACAACAGTAGTCTGAACACAACATTGACACACAATAGTAGTCTGAACACAACATTGACACACAATAGTAGTCTGAACACAACATTGACACACAACAGTAGTCTGAACACAACATTGACACACAATAGTAGTCTGAACACAACATTGACACACAATAGTAGTCTGAACACAATGCTGACACACAATAGTAGTCTGAACACAATGCTGACACACAATAGTAGTCTGAACACAATGCTGACACACAATAGTAGTCTGAACACAATGCTGACACACAATAGTAGTCTGAACACAATGCTGACACACAATAGTAGTCTGAACACAATGCTGACACACAATAGGAGTCTGAACACAATGCTGACACACAATAGTAGTCTGAACACAATGCTGACACACAATAGTAGTCTGAACACAACACTGACACACAATAGTAGCCTGAACACAACACTGGCACACAATAGTAGCCTGAACACAACACTGGCACACAATAGTAGCCTGAACACAACACTGGCACAAGAGTAGCCTGAACACAACATTGACACACAATAGTAGTCTGAACACAACACTGGCACACAATAGTAGTCTGAACACAACACTGGCACAAGAGTAGCCTGAACACAACATTGACACACAATAGTAGTCTGAACACAACACTGGCACAAGAGTAGTCTGAACACAACACTGGCACACAACAGTAATCTGAACACAACATTGACACACAACAGTAGTCTGAACACAACACTGGCACACAACAGTAATCTGAACACAACATTGACACACAATAGTAGTCTGAACACAACATTGACACACACTCAGAACACTATCACTATACACTGTCCACAGGCTCACCAAACTAAGTTCACAATCTCACTAGATAATTATTGATTAGTTGTTTCAGATTCAGAAAACATTACACCACCAGAAAAATGTCCTTCAGTATGTACGTAGTCAATACAAATATAAAGAGTCCCCACATAAACAACAAAACATGTGGATTCACTGAAGCGTCGATATTGTATTTTGGAGTGAGTTGTGTTTTTTTAAGCGTTCTACAAATAACCATTCGCTTCTTATTTTTTCTTATATCCTTCTTATTATTATATTAATATTATATTATTCTGACCAGTGCTGGATCCAGTGGTGTGGTCAGCGGATGGTCCAGTGAAGGAGGAGGTGGTGGAGCCGTAGCCTCTGATCCAGTCAAACTGGTCGGCACCCTGCACGTTGGTATAGGTGCAGAACCCGTTCTCAAAATCGCAGGACCCAGGGGCGGGGCAGGGGTAGGGCAGCACAGTGACATCATCCAGGGAAACGTCGTCAGAGTTGCCAGCACTAGGTCTGCCTTCAAAGCCAATCTGTCCAAACAGTAATAAATTGCCATTTAGACACATCAGCAATACAACAAAAAGAAGAAGAAGAAGCAAAAGAAGAAGAAGCAGTAAAAGTGGAAGAAACTTTGTCATTTTCTAAGGGAATAAAACAACAAAACTTGGACCCACTTGGTACCGGGCGCGAGATGCAATGGTCACTTCTCCCTTCCACCAGCCGTTGCCCTGGCTCCCTGTCTTGCTCCAAACTGGAGAACCGAGCCCCGCATTTGGTTGTAGTGTGTAGATGTAGAGAGAGCCAGTGCCACCTATGTGGTAGTAGAAGCGCAGACACTCACCCCCAGTGGGGGCATAGACAGGGGAGGTCAAGAGAGCGCGTGCGTTGGATGGGGAGTGAGGCACCGCCAGGTAGTGACCTGCCGTGACACACAGCACAATGATGACACTTGCTGAATCACTGACAGTCCTGTTGCAGTGTGGCTATACCCATCACATTATTTTAGCCACAATGATCAATTTACTCAGCGAGTTCAGTGTTATCATTCAGTAAATGTCAGTTCTCTGTGGATTTTTATTAATATTATCATTAATTTTTGTATCATGTTTATTATGTTTATTCGTATAATTATTATCATAATTACTACAACTATTATTATTATTATTATTTTTATTATTATTATTATTATTATTATTATTATTATTATTATTATTATTATTATTATTATTATTATTATGATTATGTTTATTATTATAATTATTATTAATATTAATATTAATATTAATATTAATATTATTATTATTATTATTATTATTATTATTATTATTATTACAGGCTGTTACGATTGAGACGTACACTACAGTTACGACTATAGTGTTTAGGCACAAAATGTGCAATGACAGCATTTATTTACCTTTGCTATATGCTGGTGCTGGAGGGGCCTTACAAAATGTTTGTTTATTGATTGCAGATTTCAGACCTATTTAGTAACAGATGATTACATTTTTGATGGCTGTAGAACATTCGATGACATAAGACAGCGCGTAATTCAATGGAGGCGTTTTATTTTGATTGGTTTATTGCATCATTCTGGAACCTTCTGTATTGTTCTACATTGCTGACAGACTATATAAGTAGCACGGTCTTTGTGTCTGGGTGGTGTTTTTCAGAAAGAGACTTTGAATGCAGTTGTTGATTATGTTTGCTGAATAAAGTTGGACAACTGTATAATGCCGACTGCTGCCTTGTTAGTGAACAGGCTGCGTGGATAACCAAATTGAGTGACACAAAATTCAAGCCTTGGGGTGGAATCCACCAATGCAGTACAACACAGACATACCCCATTATGACAACAGCTATACACAGTAGTGTCTTTGTGACTTAACCCTTTGCCACTCGCAAGGCCCGTTCAGTCCTGCCAACTTAATGCCTTCGTTTCCAGGCAAGGTCCCTTCTATCCCGCCCACTAGCCTGCTGCGTGGTAACTGTCTAGCAAAGATGAACAACAATGCAATGCTTTGAAACTTATACTGGAGGTACTTCTGTTTTCCGTCTACATGCTTAACAAATCAATACAATTTTGCAAGCAATAGTTTTTTCATGGTAATTATTTTTTAATCTGAAAGCTTTTAGCCGGTTTTCGGTGTGACAAAGATAAAGGAGGAAGAGATGGTGTTCAATTATCGGTGACAGCGACAATGTCAGTGATTTTGAAGTCTTTATGCTAGAGGAAGATATGGTGTTCAATTATCGGTGACAGCGACGATGTCAGCGATTTTGAAGTCTTTATGCTAGAAGAAGATATGGTGTTCAATTATCGGTGACAGCGACGATGTCAGCGATTTTGAAGTCTTTATGCTAGAAGAAGATATGGTGTTCAATTATCGGTGACAGCGACCATGTCAGTCATTTTGAAGTCTTTATGCTAGAAGAAGATATGGTGTTCAATTATCGGTGACAGCGACGATGTCAGTCATTTTGAAGTATTTATGCTAGAAGAAGATATGGTGTTCAATTATTGGTGACAGCGACAATGTCAGTGATTTTGAAGTCTTTATGCTAGAAGAAGAAACAGTGAAAGGAGAGGCGTCTGATTTTGACTTGGATTTAGTAGTTGTTTTGACAATCAGCAGAACTCTCAGAATTGATTGACAGATGATCTGTTCAGTAGAGGGTGATTCAGATCAGGAGTTACCAACTGTTCTGGTCTCAGCAAAAGAAAAAAAAAGACAAATGAAGAAAACAGACAGGCCTACTGATAGTCAAAAGAAACCGAAAGTAGAAACACACTGTACAGTGTTAGCAACTTTGGTGTCTTCTTTACCAATTCGGAGGTTGACCTAGTTCCTTCAGTTACAGTTTTATTACGCCGTTTTTTCCACCGTTTTATTCTTAAATTTTTGGTCATTTTATTTCCTTTAAGATCAGCATACCTTGTGCTTTTAATAACAGCTTGTTTTGTCAACTCTGTGCTGAACAATAGCCCTAAAAAAAAGAAGGGAGTTCCGATGTGGAAATATGCGAATACATAAAACTGTTGTCTTTGTATTTTTATTGTGTATTAATAATAATAATAATAATAATAATTTATTTTATAAAGCGCAATTCCAAACTAAAAGTCTGCTCAAAGCGCTCACACGCATACTCTCACACAAGCTCTCGCACAATAAGAGACTGTACAACACACTAAAACATGGTGTATATAAAAAAAAAAAACAATAAAAAAAAACATACATCTGACACCACATGCCTACAAACAAACACACACAGAATTATTATAAGCAGCTAAAAACAATAAGATAAAATTCGTAAAAATACGCATGTCCAATAAAATTAAACAAAAGTATTTTTTTAAAAACAAACAAACATATATACATATATTTTACATGTAAAAGATGTAAGAAACATTAACACACAACCAAGCATGGCTTTACGCAATCAAATACAATATAGAATAAATACAATAAAATACTTGACAGAACTTAATCCTGGTCCTCTGACTGAATGAGCCAGTTAAAAAAAAAAAAGGTATAATTTTATGGAATAAAATAGTTGACTGCCAAATTTCAAAAACCCATTACGTGAAGATCGCAACAATGTAAAAATATAGGACCCTGGGTCCAGTGACTGATAGACCAGGGCTAAACTAAAAAGCAGCACGCACCCCCTCTCTAGTCAAATTCGGGGGTAGGGGAGGAGGTGGGGGTGGGGAGGTGCGGGACCATCCAAAACTGGGAAATGTGAGCATGCACACAAGGGAAATTCCTCCACGTGGGAGGTTAAAACGAATAAATAGAACTAAAAGGTGTTCCTCACCCTAGGTAAAAAGCGCTTTTAAATAAAATGCTGAAACTGGGATGGGAGCAGGCAACCAAGGGAAAGGGGGTGCGCATACTACCTTTTAACACTAAATTCTACTTCTTTTTTTTAATTTTTATTACTAATCCTTCTTCTGACATCAACACCACCGCCACCGCCGCCACCACCACCACCACATCAACCATCACCATATCCACCACTGTCGTTAATTAGTTACTTCTGGTGGCAGGGACGTTGGCGAAATTTCAATGGCTGAAATATTTGGAGAATAGGTGGGTTTTTAGATTCTTCTTGAAAGCATCATGCGACTGGATGAGGCGGAGGTCGGAAGGCAAAGAGTTCCACAGAGTGGGAGCAAAAACAGAGAATGACCTTTTCCCAAAGGAATTGAGGGAATACTTGGGAACAGTGAGAAGAGATGAATTTTGAGAACGAAGTACTCGGGAAGGTTGATATAAACACAACAATCCTGAGAGGTAGGAGGGAAAGGAGTCAGTGTGGAGGCAATGGAAACAGATGGAGGCAATTTTGTACTCAATACGAGCTTTGACAGGGAGCCAGTGAAGGGTTTTTAGAGCAGTGCTTGCACTAGAATGGCGCGGTTGACGAAGAACGAGACGGGCAGTGTTGTTTTGGATGCGTTGCAGTCTATAGAGTTTATTTTCTGGTAGGCCGGCCAACAGAGAATTGCCGTAGTCAAGTCGTGACAGAATAAAGGAAACAGCAAGTTTGTTAGTGGCTTCAACTGTGAGGTATCGGCGTATTTTACTGAGTCTTCGAAGATGAAAATTAAGAGATTTGCATAGTATGTTGATCTGAGTTTCCATTGACAGGCTTTCATCAAGATAGACTCCCAAGTTGCGGACAGATTTTGAGAACTCAATCTGGTGACCAGAAACAGTCATTGTGTGTGCAGAGGCCCGCCGCAACTTGGACTTTGAACCAATCAGGATGAGCTCAGTTTTATCATCATTCATTTTTAGTTTGTTTTCATTCATCCAGTCGGCAACAGAGCTGATACACTGAGACAAATCCTGAGCTAGTGCAGGAATCTGAGAAGGAGAAGAAGAATTATGTAGCTGCGAATCATCAGCAAAGAAGTGATATGAGTGATTGAAGGCATTTATGATAGAGCTCAAGGGCTGGGTGTACATGGTGAACAAGACAGGGCCAAGGACTGAACCCTGCGGAACTCCATACTTCAAATGTGAGGGAGTGGACCTAGCATTATTCACCACGACAGCCTGAGTGCGATCAGACAGGTAAGAGCAAAACCATGCTAGAACAGTTCCAGTGCAACCAAAGGTCGTTTCCAGGCGGGCGCAGAGGATGTCGTGGTCAATGGTGTCGAACGCAGCGGACAGATCGAGCAACGATAAAATCGATACCTTACCCTGATCCGCCGCGCCCAACAGGTCATTGACAACACGTAATAAGGCGGTCTCTGTACTGTGACTCTTTTTGTAGGCCGATTAGAACGGCTCAAGCAGGCTGTGCGCCTCGAGATGCGACATGAGCTGTGCGAGGACAATGCGCTCAAGGACTTTTGACAGAAACGGAAGGTTGGAGACTGGCCGGTAATTTTTTAGAATCTCGGGATCAAGGGTGGGCTTTTTCAAAAGTGGATTTACCAAAGCATGTTTGAAGACAGAAGGGACAGAGCCAGACGAGAGGGAGGCGTTCATGATTTTTGTTATTGAAGGAATGACCTCATCCAGACATTGGAAAAGAAGATCTGTGGGGATAGGGTCAAGCTGACATGACTTCTTTGGCATACTAACCATTATTTTCCTAACTTGGTCTTCAGTCACGGACCCAAAGGTGCAAAACGGAGATCCAGAGAAGCCAGGCGAAGAGGGGGGACTCCTTGCTGGGGGGTTGGAATCAAATGTACTTCTTAGATCAGCGATCTTTCCGCTGAAAAATTCGCCGAACCTCTCTGGTAGGGACTCAAGCGGGAAAATGGTGGGAAGCGCCCCGCCCGCGGACCCACCCAGAAGTTCTCCACACAAGCGAAACAGCTCGCGGGAATTTGTAGACTTCTCAATCTTACCGCGTACGTAGTTTGTCTTGGCGTCACGAACCATCCGGTTCACCAGATTGCGGTGCTGGCTGAAGATCTGGCGATGAACAGTCAGGCCAGTCTCCAGCCAGACGCGTTCGGCGCGGCGGCGGTCACGTTTGGCCTGAGTGATGACAGGCGACATCCAGGGTGCAGACACCCGGTCTGACACACGGCGTGTCACGAGCGGCGCATGTTCATCAAGAACAGACTTAATACACGTGTCGTAATCTTCTGCGGTCACCTCCGAGTCCGCGCGAAGGACTACAAAAGCGCGCGACAGGTCAGACCTGAACGCAGCGACGTCAATTCTTCTGTGGTTTCGGGAAGTGACCTGCCTGGATTTCTGGCGCGGCTTCGCAGTCGCAAGCTCAAAGAACAGACAGAAATGATCCGACACATCTGTGTCATCAACGATTAGATTGATCACGCTCGCGGCGCGGTTTGTTACAATCCAGTCAACAATGTGTCGACTCCTGCGGGTGGGCACGCGGACGAGCTGCTCCAGGTTGAAGCACTGTAAGGTATCAGTCATGGCTTTTACATACGTATTATTGGGTGTGTCAAAATGCAAGTTGAAGTCTCCAACAACAAACAGTCTGTCACAAGACAGAAACTTATCTAACAAGCATGGAAATTCTTCCACAAACATCTTATCAGTCATCCTGTTCTTTTTACTGTAGGGGGGTCTGTATATGCTTAAAAATATGTAGCTCAAACCACGAATGCATAGGCGTGTCTCACATATCTGGAATGTTCTATATGTGAGGTCATTTGCATCACAGACAATAGTTATGTAGTCTTTAAGAGAATGTTTGAATAAAATAGCAAGGCCACCTCCAGATCTAGACAGGCGTGGAACTGACTTCAGTGAAAAGCCTGGAGGTGTCAACTCGGCAATGGTGCTCTCGTCACCTGTAGGCATGAGCCATGTCTCTGACAAGAACACAAGGTCACAGTCCTCGTCGGTAATCAAGTTACACAGTTCCAGTGCCTTATTTCTACAAGACTGTGCGTTGAGGCAGAAGACCCTGATGTTCTGTGATTTGGGACACGCATCAATCTTAGGCAATACTGCTGGAACATCTGATGCACCGACACTAACTGGAGATGCGCGGCGTAAGGAAGCCGGTGAAGCATCAAGAAGGGCAGACACTGTAGAAGGCGATGGCTGGTCAGTATCAACAGAGACCACCTGCACAGGCAGAGGTGGCCGGCTGGAAGCAGCAGAGACCGCCTGGTATCCCGAAGAAGTCCCGGCGACAGCAAAAACTCCACGGCCATGTGAAGGTGACTGGTCGGTGACGGTGGGGGATGGAAACCATGAACGTACCAAACGGCCAGCCCTGCGACCACGCGTGGTAGGTGATTTCGCCGCAATGTCAAGTTCTTTTATGCGGGAGTACACATCGGTCGGAAGATGACGCCTGGAAGTCGCAGTACAGCCGAACTGACGTATGAGGGTAACAGTCGGGTTGAACGTTGAGGTCACTGGGTCAACGTGTTCTTCTACCCGTGTAGTGGAGCGCCCGGGTTTCCCAAATGTGAAAGCAGGTGAGTACGGATCACGGCAGCGGGTCAGTAGGTCAGTAGTGATAATGTTCTGACAAAACAGATGGCCAATGAAGGCAGCATTTGGGTTGTACTGTTCACTAGGCCAATAGATCACTGGGTCACGAAGGCGCCCAAACATTGTCAATGGCACACGGTGAGCAGATTTCATAATAGACGATGTAAACAAGTTAATTAAAATGAACTTACTTCACAATTTTGAAATGGGTGATGAAAAATGGACGTTGTAAAAAGTTCAAAACAACACAACTGGCACTTCCAAAGGGGAATAAAAGGCGACACAAAACGAAGAATTATTGATGTTATCCAGCAAATGTCCGCACAAAACCAACACCACCTTCTGCAGTGCAACAACACGAACAAACAGATACCAAAAATAACAACAATAGTCCAAACAGTCTGGCACAAACAGCACGAACACCCGGAGCTCACCACACGTGCTGCCTATGGGCGCAATCACATTCACATTTTTCTGTACCAACCATGCACCTTTTAAACACAAAGTGTGAACATTCAACATCTGGTGGTATTTTTCATCACTTTATAACAGGTATAAATCCTCATTTTGAATTTTGTTGGGTTTTTTTTCTTTCTTTCTGAGTGTGGTGTCAACATTTTGCAGATGCTTCCCTTGTGCTGAGGACTGAATAAGAGGAAGCTCAAAAGTGGAATTGGGTTAAGATCATAATACAAGTGCAGTGTGGCATAATAAGACAAGTATTGGGATAGTCTCTTCTTATAATATATTTGTAACCCATCCCAACATCTGTGCAATATTTCGAAAATAAGCAAGACTAAAGGAGGCAGAGCAACAGACCAGATTGACTGCCCGTGCTGTGGTCAACGTAAGGCCCGATGTTCTGGGCCCCAGTGGTGTAGTTCCAGTCCATGGTGTCTGTCTGAACCTGGGTGAAGCCGCACATGTCTGTCTCAAAGTCGCAGATTTCTGGTGACAAGCAATGAATTAGGCGGTTACTATACCACACTGTGGTTGTGACATAAAGACGGAGTGAGAGAGACTGAGGGAGACCCCCAGTGAAAGAGAGTGAGAGTGAAATAAAAACAGACAGAGAGAGAGACAGATGGAGACCCCAGTGAAAGAGAGACTGACATAAAGACAGAGTGAGAGAGTGACTGAGGGAGACCCCCAGTGAAAGAGAGTGAGAGTGAAATAAAGACAGAGAGAGAGACAGAGGGAGACCCCAGTGAAAGAGAGTGAGAGTGAAATAAAGACAGAGAGAGAGACAGAGGGAGACCCCAGTGAAAGAGAGTGAGAGTGAAATAAAGACAGAGAGAGAGACAGAGGAAGACCCCAGTGAAAGAGAGTGAGAGTGAAATAAAGACAGACAGAGAGAAAGACAGACAGACAGACAAATATGATAAAGTAAGGAAACTTACTGGCATCAGAAGTGTAGCAGTTTGTAGTGCCAAAGTCGATTGAGTCCACAGCGATATCACCCTGCAGACCTGCTACTGTGGCCCGAATGATCATCTGCAGCATGGACCACAGACTTCTGTACTACCATGCAGTTAGTGGATGTGAGAAATATCGGTATCAGTGTTACATGGGAAATAATGGAAACGACGATTGGATGAGGAAAACTTGTCCATCTTCAGCATGGCATTCATAGATTTAATTGACACTGGACAATTCACTCAATCAATCACAATTTCCCTTTCAAAAGAATACTTATATATATCAACCCTTCGCATGGCCAATACTGACTTTGTAAGCATCAACCACCACCGACAACATCACCATCACCAACATCACCCACCACCTGATAAGAGAAATACCTGAAAGTCGTCGGTGCTGCTAACATCAATTTGCATCTGCTGCCAGTTTGTGCCCTGAGTGCCAGATTTCAGCCAGCGAGTGGTGGTCACACCGCTGATGAAGGTCAGCACAGAGAGGTTGCCCACACTGGGGCCATACATATGGTAGTACATGGAGAAGCAGACGGGGCCGGAAGAGGGGGCCAGGGCGGCGGACCGCAAGTCAGCGTAGTCACCTGTGCTACGGCCGTGTAAGTCTATGTAGATGTAGCCTCCTGTCAACACGCAAAGGCAAATTTATGGGTTTTAATCGGATAATTAAATTGTATTGTATTGTATGGTATTGTATAGTAATGTGTTGTGTTGTACAACAACCGTCACAGATGTCAGAGACTGTGACAGACAGGAGAAGAGAGAGAGATAGAGGCTGATTGACTAAGCCCATTTACTGCATCTGTTGCCAGGGCATAGGTGACATCACTGTTGTACATTTACCTGTACCACCTTGTGCAGAGGGCGGACTGTTGCCCAGAGAGGGTGACAGCACAGTTCTACATTTACCTGTACCACCTTGTGCAAAGGGTAGACTGTTGCCCAGAGAGGGTGACAGCACATTTCTACACTTACCTGTTCCACCTTGTGCAGAGGGCGGACCGTTGCCCGGAGAGGGTGACAGCACAGTGCTGAGAGTCCAGTTGAAGTTGTCTGTAGCACTTTGAGTCCAAGAACCAAAATCGCCGTCATCAAAATCACAGTCTCCGTTTTGAATGTCAGCTAAAAAATAAATAAATAAAAATAAAGAAAGAAAGAAAATAAATAAATTAATTATTTTAAAATTATAATAATAATAATAATAATAATAATAATAATAATAATAATAATAATAATAATAATAATAATAAAGGTTACAATAGAAATACAGTAATTTTGATCAACACAACCATCTTTTCATCATAACTGGAACATATTGTGTGTGGATGTGGCTGTGTTAAAAGTAAAGTAGACAATATACAGCGATTTTATGTATTATCCTATTTGTTTACAAAGTTGTTTCTTTTCTTATTCACTGATAAGCAGTGCGCTATATCAATAGATCATTGCGAGTAATTTTCTTTTCTTATTCACTGATTGTCACAATTATTGCGGTAACTTATAGCCGAAATGTTTTCTTTGATTAAACTTTTCCTTCACACAGTCAATTGTTGGTGTTTGTATCTGAGTGGTTTTGTCATGGAATTTCTTTTCTAAGGCGTGTGACACATGCAGCTAGCGCTGTGTACTCGGCCCAAGTTGAAGTGTGTGAACGGTTGTTTCATAATTTCTACTGCTTTCATGGTTCAGGCTAGAATTCCTGGAGGAGTGGTAATGGGAATTTCAAAGAGGAAAGACTTAGTCTTTTGCCAAGTTCTGATGGCTGGCGATCAGTGTCTAGCCTAGCAAGTGCAAAATGAAGAGTCTTGCGTAGGAGAGGTTTTCCTAGTCTAGGTGCCTGTCATGAGTCTCAGAGGAGGTAAGGGAGGAAGAACCATCCATGTATCTGTTGTATTGTGCTTGTCTTTACTTTTGGTTTGTGTTGTCTTGCTGGTTGGTGTTAGTTTTGGGTGGAGGGAGGTTGGTAGAGAGCGGATGGGTTTTATGCTGCAGCTTTTCTTTTGCATATCACTAGAGTCTGTGGGTTTGCTACTTGAAAATTGACACAATTAGTTCTTTGAAAATTTCTTGAAGCGCCACTGCATCTCACTTCCTCCCAGATTATGCGCAAAACCCTTACTCTTCCCCTATCTTTAAACAAAACCCTACCCTCCATTTTCTATTTCTTAATAATTTTCACCAAAACTTAAAGTAAAAACTCATCACCAACCTCCACCCCTCCCTTTGTTAAGCTACTCCTTCTTATTACATATTTTCTCTTTCTACTTCCTTCTATATATGATGCCGTATTCACTTTAGATCTCATTTTTATCTTCTTCTCATTAACCTAATCTCTCGTGAATCTCCTTTTCATTCAACCAAAACAGACCTCGTCTTTCCTTACTGAAATAAATAGCTAATATTAGTATTTTTTGTCATATTTTTACCAAGTAACTTTACATGTAATAACTTGCTGTTGTTATAAATTGTTGTGTATATTCAAATAAACCTTATAACGTATGCTTTTCCAATTATTATAATATTATAAAAATATTCTTATAAACAAAAATAATAACCCCAAGGTGAAATATCTTTATATTTATACAAGGTAAAAACATACACTAGAGAAATATACAAATACAAAAAACAAACTAAAGCTTTATAAGTATATATAAGTGTAATAATTGTACAACACAAGGTGAAATATAAATCTATATAACATGAGGCTTACATCCTATACAACATGTGACACCTATACAACACAAATATATATTACATATACACATACCTATTATTATTATTTTTATTATTTTTATACCAACTAAATATACTCACGTAATATACAAATTACAAGGTGTATAACACATTTTCTATCACCCCTACACATGTATACCACATGTAAAACACACCTACAACACAACACAAAATTTCTATCACACCTAACACATACACCACAACAATATAACACTACAACAAAATACACCATTTTTCAATTAATCAATGTGTTATCAACATATATAAAAAAATTATATAAAAATAACACTCAACTTAACCCATTTTATTTCTAAAAACCACATTATTACATCTGTAGTTTAGGTGCTTTATATCATATTTTTAAAATATTTTATTTTCTTTTTTTCTTATGGTAAAAAAATATCCTGAATTATTATAACCAGTTGTCCTTTGACGTAATCTTATTGTTAACATCTGTTTGAAACCTAGAGTCTATTGTGTAAGTGTGTTTGACTCTAATATAAAATCTATCCCTCTAAGCCTAGTACTATTGGAAAACACTTGTTTTGTTGTGGATGTGAATCACACCTCCTTCACACTCATTCACATGTCACAACACTGTATAACACATGTTTCTATACACCTACAACACATGTAACCACATGTTTATATCACCACCTACAACACATATATAACACATGTTTCTATCACCAACTACATCACATATAACCCATGTTTCTATCACAACCTACAACACCTATATAACACATGTTTCTATCACAACCTACAACAAACACATTTGGTAAAACAAAGAGGTGCCTTAAAGTAAAATGGTCAAATTATTTGAGGTGGTAAAATGAAATCCAATAGAGTAAAACTTGGCAGCACATAGTCTTAGACTCTTCACAGACCAACAATATTCTTTGAAGAAAAAATTAACATCTATGAAAAGAGAACAACTGGTGTTTACCTGTCACCCTCTATAGATCCCAACCTAAAATAATTTTTATTTTAAACCTATCTTTCCAGTAAAAAAACAGTTGTTTCCTTTGACATTTAAAAACCAGTTGTTTCCTTTGACACTAAAAAATCTATTTGGCCTCAATTTTGTTTGAAGAGTCAAAGACTGGACATTGTGCCAAGTATTACTCAACTGGACTGTGATTTCACACCTCCTTCACAAACACATTACACATGTCATTTCTGTTGGACAGATCTTTTCTTCTTGGAAAGATGGCACAGCGCAACAGTAACCAGTATTGCAATAATTCATCATTATAATTAAGGCATAATACACACGCAAAGATGTAAACAATGAACGCACACCTACGAACAAACACATGTATGCACACACACACACAAACACACACCAAAATGCAAGCCCAACACACACATGCACACAAAATGTATGCACAACACACACACACACACACACACACTCACAGTGATTACAAACAAATGTCATTTAGCCAACAACCCACATTACCTAAAATGGAGACCTAATTGTTGGCTCATGTTAGTGCCCTTAATTCCAAAACTACGAACACCACTGCAACACAACCAAAACGGCACACAACAAATGAACAATGGCTGCGGGTCTGACCTGGAAGGTTTGGGCAGTGTACAGCATGGATACGTTGACTGTGCCGTCATTCCAGTTGTCACCAAAGTCACCTTGTTGTTGCCATAGCAAGGCCTCCGTGGACATGGTGTCAGCACTGATGTTGGTCAGCACCAGCACACGCAGGGCGCCAATGTCGCTGCCATACATGTGGTAGGAGAAAGCCAGGCAGTACGCTTGGCCTGGGGATGGCGGGAATACCTGACACACATCACAACCATCTTAACAATAACAATCAACATAATTATAACAATATTACAACAATACTACTACCACTGATGATAATGATGATGACTAGCTCTATACAGTATTTTATACAGTACAGCAGTACTATTGATGATAACGATGTTATTTTTGGACTATTTAGGACTCATCTCGCACAGATTTGCAAATATCTGGAAACAATTTATTTTGGGGTGAGTACATAGACTCACGTTGCTATGCATGCCAGTCAAAAACCAGTCTCTACCTGGGAGGCCAGCCGTGCTTTGTTCCCTCGGACTTGAGGCCTGCTAGACTCGATGTAGGCATAGTAGCCGATGGCGTCGCCGGTGGTGTGGTCAACACTGGGGCCGGTGTACTGGCTGGACGTAGAACCGCGCATGCGCAGCCAATCAAACTGGTCCGATCCATCATGCACGTTGGACCACAAGCAAAAGTCCGTCTGGAAAGTGCAGGTCACTGAAAACCAAACAGTGATCAGAAGCAGAAGTCAAGGGAGACGTTACAGGAGAAAAAGTCAAAGGAGAAGTTATATGAAAAGTTACAGGAGAAGTTACAGGAGAAGAAGTCAAAGGAGAAGTTACATGATAAGTTACAGGAGAAGTTACAGGAGAAGTTACAGGAGAAGAAGTTACAGAGAAGTTACATGAAAAGTTACATGATAAGTTACAGGAGAAAAAGTCAAAGGAGAAGTTACATGAAAAGTTACATGATAAGTTACAGGAGAAGAAGTCACAGGAGAAGTTACATGAAAAGTTACATGATAAGTTACATGATAAGTTACATGATAAGTTACAGGAGAAGAAGTCACAGGAGAAGTTACATGAAAAGTTACATGATAAGTTACATGATAAGTTACATGATAAGTTACATGATAAGTTACATGATAAGTTACAGGAGAAGAAGTCACAGGAGAAGATGTCACAGGAGAAGAAGTCACGAGAGTGAAGAAGTCACGGGAGAAGTTACAGGAGAAGAAGTCACAGGGGAAGAAGTCACAGGAGAAGAAGTTACAGGAGAAGATGTCACAGGAGAAGAAGTCACAGGAGAATAAGTTACATGAGAAGAAGTTACAGGAGAAGAAGTCACAGGAGAAGAAGTTACAGGAGAAGATGTCACAGGAGAAGAAGTCACAGGAGAATAAGTAACAGGAGAAGAAGTCACAGGAGAAGAAGTCACAGGAGAAGAAGTTACAGGAGAAGATGTCACAGGAGAAGAAGTCACAGGAGAAGAAGTTACAGGAGAAGAAGTTACAGGAGAAGAAGTAAACAAGTCACAGGAGAAGATGTCACAGGAGAAGAAGTCACAGGAGAAGAAGTCACAGGAGAAGAAGTTACAGGAGAAGAAGTAAACAAGTCACAGGAGAAGATGGCACAGGAGAAGAAGTCACAGGAGAAGATGTCACAGGAGAAGATGTCACAGGAGAAGATGTTACAGGAGTAGAAGTCACAGGAGAAGAAGTCACAGGAGAAGAAGTCACAGGAGAAGAAGTCACAGGAGAAGAAGTTACAGGAGAAGAAGTCACAGGAGAAGATGTCACAGGAGAAGAAGTCACAGGAGAAGATGTCACAGGAGAAGAAGTCACAGGAGAAGAAGTCACAGGAGAAGAAGTCACAGGAGAAGAAGTCACAGGAGAAGAAGTCACAGGAGAAGATGTCACAGGAGAAGATGTCACAGGAGAAGATGTCACAGGAGAAGAAGTCACAGGAGAAGAAGTCACAGGAGAAGAAGTCACAGGAGAAGAAGTCACAGGAGAAGATGTCACAGGAGAAGAAGTCACAGGAGAAGATGTCACAGGAGAAGATGTCACAGGAGAAGATGTCACAGGAGAAGATGTCACAGGAGAAGAAGTCACAGGAGAAGAAGCCACAGGAGAAGGTCAGACTTGCCTACCCAAAAAAAGTGTTGACAGTACTCCAGGCAGCTCAAAACCAGATTTGGGAAGCTTTGACCAGATTTTTGTCTAATGAATTTGTTGTCTTCTTGTAACACATTAATATTGACATTGTGCACAAAGTGTACTGAAATACATATAGAAATGCATGTTTCCTAAGCAAATAATATTACAAAGTATAAAATGAAAGGACAAGTGAAGAGTTCAGGTCAACGTTTTGCAGAAGAGGGCAAATAAACTTTCTTTAACATAAGCAACACATCACACATACTTCAGGTTACAATGTATGCATGTGTGGGACACCAGTGGTTTTGGTCTACACCTGGAAAAGGCTTTTGATGGATGTATGGCCTGTAGCAGCTTTTTCAAACTTTTCATGTGATTTTGATGATACGCGCTTTTGTTGTTGTTGTGACCGCCATGTGCAATGATGAAGTCGATTTTGCATCTTGAAACTCTGGCCCATTCGGAAATGTAGTCAGGCAAGGCCACTTTTTATTGTAGGCTTTCAAAACCGCTTTTTTTCTGGCCTGTTCTTTAGCTTTTAGTTCATCTTTATTCGTATCTGGAGAACGGCCTGTTGTTTAGTTTTTGGTTCATCTTTATTCCTATCTGGAGAACGGCCTGTTGTTTAGCTTTTGGTTAATCTTTATTCCTATCTGGAGAACAGCCTGTTGTTTAGCTTTTGGTTCATATTTATTCCTATCTGGAGAATGGCCTGTTGTTTAGCTTTTGATTCAACTTTATTCCTATCTGCAGAATGGCCTGCATCATGTTTCGCTTCATTTTTCGCGTCAATAGGAAACTGGAACACAAGTGCAGCAAAATTACCATATATGCGTGTGCGTCATCACCTCAGTAAGGGAATTAACTACACTACACAACTTTTAATCATAATTATTGGTTTTAAAAAGTTTTTTGAAAGACTTCACCGTATTTTTGCGGGCTGACCAGATGACCGTACTCCAAGGATAAATTGCGTACCAATACGGTGAACGAACGTACGGTAGGCAAGTCTGAGAAGTCAAAGCAGAAAAAGCCAAAGCAGAAGTCACAGGAGAAGAAGTCAAAGCAGAAGAAGTTAAAGTCAAAGCTGAGGAATTCAAATGAGAAGTCAAAGCAAAAGAAATCAAAGGAGAAGTCAAAGCTGGAAAGGTCAAAGGAAAAGTCAAAGCAGAAGAAGTCAAATCAAAAGTCACGGGAGAAGAAGTCAAAGGTGAAAAAGCAACATGAGAAGAAGAAGAAGTCAAGGAGTCAAAAGAGAAGAATGAGAAGAAGTCACTGGAGAAGAAGAAGTCAAGAAGTCAAAGGAGAAGTCACAGGAGAAGTAAAGAAGTCACAGGAGAAGAAGTCACAGGAGAAGAAGAAGTCAAGGAATCAAAGGACAAGGAGAAGAAGTCATAGGAGAAGAAGAAGTTAAGGAATCAAAGGACAAGGAGAAGAAGTCATAGGAGAAGAAGAAGAAGTCAAGGAATCAAAGGACAAGGAGAAGAAGTCACAGGAGAAGAAGAAGTCAAGGAATCAAAGGACAAGGAGAAGAAGTCACAAGAGAAGAAGAAGTCAAGGAATCAAAGGACAAGGAGAAGAAGTCACAGGAGAAGAAGAAGTCAAGGAATCAAAGGACAAGGAGAAGAAGTCATAGGAGAAGAAGAAGTCAAGGAATCAAAGGACAAGGAGAAGAAGTCATAGGAGAAGAAGAAGTCAAGGAATCAAAGGACAAGGAGAAGAAGTCATAGGAGAAGAAGAAGAAGTCAAGGAATCAAAGGACAAGGAGAAGAAGTCA
This sequence comes from Oncomelania hupensis, assembly GCA_036898135.1. Taxonomy (NCBI): domain Eukaryota; kingdom Metazoa; phylum Mollusca; class Gastropoda; order Littorinimorpha; family Pomatiopsidae; genus Oncomelania; species Oncomelania hupensis. Next base: position 73,296,816 of record CM072517.1, read on the forward strand.
TAGGAGAAGAAGAAGTCAAGGAATCAAAGGACAAGGAGAAGAAGTCATAGGAGAAGAAGAAGTCAAGGAATCAAAGGACAAGGAGAAGAAGTCATAGGAGAAGAAGAAGTCATAGGAAAAGAAGAAGTCATAGGAGAAGAAGAAGAAGTCATAGGAGAAGAAGAAGAAGTCATAGGAGAAGAAGAAGAAGTCATAGGAGAAGAAGAAGAAGTCATAGGAGAAGAAGAAGAAGTCATAGGAGAAGAAGAAGAAGTCATAGGAGAAGAAGAAGAAGTCATAGGAGAAGAAGAAGTCATAGGAGAAGAAGAAGAAGTCATAGGAGAAGAAGAAGTCATAGGAGAAGAAGAAGTCATAGGAGAAGAAGAAGAAGTCATAGGAGAAGAAGAAGAAGTCATAGGAGAAGAAGAAGTCATAGGAGAAGAAGAAGTCATAGGAGAAGAAGAAGAAGTCATAGGAGAAGAAGAAGAAGTCATAGGAGAAGAAGAAGAAGTCATAGGAGAAGAAGAAGAAGTCAAGAAGTCAAAGGAGAAGAAGTCACAGCAGAAGAAGAAGAAGAAGTCAAGAAGTCAAAGGAGAAGAAGTCACAGCAGAAGAAGAAGAAGAAGAAGAAGAAGAAGAAGAAGAAGAAGTTAAGAAGTCAAAGGAGAAGAAGTCACAAGAGAGGAAGTCAAAGCAGAGAAACTTCTTCTAAAACACACCTGTCCCAGAACAAGAGCCAGTGGACACAGAAAGATCGTCAAGTCCGATGTCTCCCAAGTAGTTGTTGCCCACAATGCCTTCAAACACAATCTGTAAACAAACAGCAATAAGCACATATACAGTGTATAAACACATATAAACAATAATTCACGAGAAATACAATCCTTGGTGAACAGAAAAAATCATGATAAATGTTAACTGCCATGTTGGAGATTACCCTCTTTTAGCCCGCATTATAGCAAAGCATTCTGGACACAACACGTAACACAAGTAAGATGCAACTGTTCTCTGCAGCACTAAGCTGAACAGTATTGAACATTTGACTTGTAAAACAGCAAAGTATGAACGGAAGTAGGACTTGTAGCATTTGAAGCTTCACCTGAAAGTTGCTGACGATAGGGACAGTGACGGCAGCTTGTCGCCATAGGTTACCCTGGTCATGTGACCTGGACCATAGGGGAGTGCCCAGGGCAGGCAGAGTGTTTTGTGGGACGCCGTAGACGTTGAGAGTTCCAATGCCAGCACCGTACATGTGGTACCAGAAATTTAGGCAGTACTGGTTGCCTTGTGCGTTCGTGTATACCTGTAACATGAAGAAGAAGAATGAAGGGTTGGTTTATAATTACCATGCAACTGCTTTTCCACTGCTTGGAGATCATGTAACAAAGTACCTTCAGACACACAAAACTCCACTCTTTACATTTCATAATTACCCTCCACTTCCCCTCAACCCATTCTTCCCCCCTCCCCACACCCTCCTCTCCTTCACCCCAACCACCACAAGACACAAAAACACAAAGACAGTGAGAAAAAGACAAGGAGTAAGACTAAAAAGTACCTTGCTGATAATGCGAGTGGTATCGTTTTGCCTGTATGGAGAAGAAGCCTCCATGTACACGTAGTGGCCCGCCCTGGAGTTGTACGTGTGGTCGTTCATGGGGCCCGTGTTCATGCTAGATGTTGACCCCGAGATCAGCCGCCAGTCAAACTGGTCTGTCGTGTCCTGGGTGTAGCTGCACCATGGGGCTGTGGATGATTCAAAGTTGCAGGTGTCCACTGAAACAGCTGGTTACAAAAAAAAGAGAAAAATACAGCGCACAATGAAATTACTAAAAAGGTAACGACAATATCAGCACTTTAAACTAGGCACATTCAATGCTCATGCAAAACTGTCCTTATACGAACGGGTTGAAGAAAGGAGATGCAGTTGCTGCTGAGTCGGTCTCTGGGAGACACCCCCACCAGCCTTTCAATTAAAAGAGTATACCTGATTTTTGTTCTTTTTATACAGCTGGGCTCAAGGCAATTCATTCAGCTCTGAATCAAGTTTATCAGTCCAAACGATCCTCGTTTTTAATCATATCCGATTGACTGTCAGCACTTCAGGCTCTTTCCACAGCAATATTGCAATGGACAAAGCGGCAAAAGAAGCTCTCCATTTTGATTTTTCTTAAGAGATTTTCTAGTTTGTTCTGTTCTCTGACCTGCGTTGTGTGACTGGCTGTTATGGCTGTGGCAGACCGAATGGTTTAATCAAATCAATAACAAATTATTTCAAATTCTACAGATTTGTCTGCTTCTTTGCCTAACTTTGTGCCCACCCGCAAAGAAGAAACTGTTTTGGCTCGCCTTCCTACTGGGCATACTTATGTCACCCATAGCTTCCTTTTAAAGGAGAAGAACCATCGTGATGCTTTGCACGTGACAAATACTTTTCCATCTGCCATTATATTCTGAATGTGCTGATCGGGTTGATAAGAGAGAAAAATATTTTTAATGAGATTTTTAAAGTTTGCAATGGTCAAAACTTGTTTACATTTTTTGTGATTTGTTTAATCGCATAGGGGTCATATCATTTTGTTTGTGTGAATGGTTAAAATTCAGCAGTAAAGTTACTTTTATGTACATCTCTTATCATATTTTAACGTGTTAGCGGTTTAGTCTGATTTGTAATAGTTTTGCGTGGTCCTGATTGGGCTCATAGCAGTCTGCTGGACCCCATAAACATTGAGTATCTAATCTAAATGCCAAGTTATCACGTCCTTAATCTACGATCCATTTTACACTGCACAACATTCAGCCTGACTCACAGGTAGGCTGCAGCTGTCCACAGGAGCCTGCAGGGAAAGTAATGTCGTCAATGGCAATGTCTCCAGCAAAGCTCAGCCCACGCACGCCTTCAAGCATGATCTGAAACAGCACGTGACGATGTTATCAAGATGGACATTCCACATCTTCCACACTAACAGCCATCAGATGTTCTTACAAACAGTTTTAATTGGTTCATCTGATGCAAAATTTTCGTGTTCAATCTGGAATTATTTCCATATGTATGGTGGTCCTAATTTAGATTTTTTTTTTTTTTTTTTAAAGATTTTAATGCTTTATTGTCCCTTTTTATCGGGAAATTCTGGGCCGCCTCCCCTGTGGAAGGCGTAGTCGCAGCCTGTGGCGCGCCCAAACCCAACCTACCTAACATTAGTTGTGATTTTTTTTAAATTTAGAAATTCTTTAAATTTTTGAAATTTTTTTAAATTTGGCTCCTTGCAGTCTGCTGGACCCAATAAACAATGACAAACTAACTAACTCAATGTGCATTATGAGAATGTCTAGTGTTGTGCTGCCTGCCATGCAACATTTATAGCTGTAATGCAAGTCAAGACCTCTTTTGCAATAATTTCAATCAAACGATACTCTAATTTTCCAATACCTGGTGGGCCCAAAGTCACAACAATAGTTTTCTAGTACCTGGTAAGGCCCGTTGGGGGAGACATTGATGGTTGCCCGCTTCCACTGGTTGCCCTGTGTGCCCTGCATGGTCCAGACCTTGTTACCTTGACCCTGCTGACCTTGACCCTTCATGTAGACATTCAGCATGTTGATGTTCGGGCCGTACATGTGGTAGTAGAAGGACAAACACCTACCACACACACACACACATACAAGTAGCTTATCAACACAACCATCCAAACATTCTATCCTATACTATCCCGTAACTCAAAGGTTGTTGGGGCACCACAGATGATCGTTTAACCAGAGCACCATCTTTCTGTCCTCAGCAATCCTCATGGCTTTGCTCAGTGTCAAGCCTGTCCATTCTCGAATGTTGTCCTCCCACCTCTTTTTCTGTCTCCCTCTTCTTCTACTTCCTTGCATGCACTGTGCCTTGCAGGATGGTCTTTGCAAGGCCTGATGATCTGGTGACAAGGCCATATTATCGGAGTTTGCATTTCTTCACCACTATGAGCATGTCATCGTGTTGTCCAAGGGCTTGTGTGATGGTCTGTCATACTTTGTCATTGGTGATGTGCTGGGTATAGCACCTCATTTCCATGCTTTGTATTCTTCGTTGTAAGTCTGTTGTGAAAGTCCATGTTTTGCAAGCATATAGGAAGATGGAGATGACAAAGGAGCGCAGCAGCCTTACCTTAGAATGTAGACTGATGGTCCTGTATTTCCAAATTGGTTTCAACCTTGTCAGGGCCACAGTTGTTTGTGCGATCCTGGAGAGGATTTCATGTTGGGACCCATTGTCTGATACAATGGCTTCTCCATGCTTTGTATTCTTCGTTGTAGTTCGTTTCGCAAGCATACAGCAAGATGGAGATGACAAGAGAGCTCAGCAGCCTTAACTTGGTCTTCTCTGTACTTATTTCTATTCCAAAGGTTCTGGAGGTGGTGTCAAGCCTCTGTACCAGCTGTTCAAGTTCTTGTTCCTCTCCAGCCAATCCATCAATGTCATCCGCAAAACGGAGGCTGGAGATTGCTCTACCCTCTGCGCTGACTGTGCCTTTGAGATCTGCAAGGGCATCTGACATGATGCACTCTAGGAAAATGTTGAAGAGTGTTGGAGAGAATAAGCATCCTTGATGCACACCGATTGAGTGTTGTTGGTGCTGTAGGTATTTCTCTCAGATTATTCTGAGGTTGAAAATCTGTTCAGTGGTACTTTGCCCTGCCCTGAATGTCGGACATTGATGTGTAATATGTGCCGTGTGTATGTGTGTGTGTGAGAGAGAGAGAGTGAGAGAGAAAGAAAAAGAGACAGTCAGTTTAGTGACAAATAATACATATAATATTTATGTTATATATAATGTTATTTTTCGTGTAAGCGTGAGTGCGCGCGATAAAGTGTGCAAACATGAGCAATGTAGGCCTAATTTTTAATATACACAAATTTGTCAATTCTAGTCATTCCTGATGAACATTGTGTTAATCTATAATTGATTTAACCACCCTAGTGTCAAAGGCTGTATGCAGGTAGAATGTGCATGTATGATTGTGTTTGTCATTCAGTAATGCTTTTTTTTTTAATTTTATTGTGTGCTTTTCTTCTGTATTTAAACATAAGCGAATTACATATAATTATACACATCTGAGTACCCCATGCGCACCAAGATTTCTTCGATGTAAAAGTTGAAGCGAAATAAATTGTCTTATGTCTTATGTCTTATGTCTTATCCTGCTTATTCTTCAACTATAATTACTTCATCTTGGGGTTTCAACTTGTTGAGTATTATTTTCAGGAGGACCTTGCTGGGATGGCTGATGAGGCTGATGGTGCGGTAATTTTCACACTCCTGAGGGTTACCCTTTTTGGGAAGTGTGATGACAAGCGACTGGGTCCATGATGTGGGCCACTCCCCGCTCTGCCAGATCTTGTTATAGATAATGGTGAGGGCATCCTTGAAGCAATTCTGCTGGTATGTTGTCCACTCCCACTGACTTCCACTTTTTTCAGCGATTGCACTGCTACCTCAACTTCTCGGAGAATTGTAAGGATTTCTTCTTCTTCTCTGTGGGTTCTGTCACTGAATAGATTAGATCCAACATTTCCAGGTGTGTCATAAGAGGAGACCAACAGGGATGATGTCAGCACTGCATCATTGGGCGAAAGTCTTCTACACAGAAGTCACGGGTCAGGACGGAGGAACCTCACATTACTATAGGTTCAACGACCATGTTCACGGGGCCAAGGCGAGCCACACTGTACTTGTGGATTTCGACTGTGGCCAACAGCCTGGATAGGTTTGGGCCCTGCCAGGTCTTTTTTGCCCCAGACACACAGTATGATGAAAAGAACCACTCACTCCATACTGGGTCGGTCGTCACCCAGGTCAACAACAACCGCGCCTTCCATTGGCCACCACACCGACTCAACCAAAGCTTTTAGGTTTTGAAGCTAGTTCAGTCAGGCTAGCTATAAATAGCTTTGCCAGTGCTCTTCTTTCCTATCTTTTCACTGAAAGGGAGGGTGTAGGCAAGCTATAAATAGCCCGCAGCCAGCAAAATGTGGGAGAACCTAAGAGTGCTGCTCACATAGGCATTGAGCTACTGTGCCACCAGGGCGGAGGTGATAAGTGTGTTACTGGTGGACAACTTTGCAAGATCCGCACGAGAGACAACATCATCAGGACCCCAACGGCAGAGGGAAAATTAGAAGAACTGGCCCATGAGCTGGGCCACTATTGGTGGAACACTTTAGGTATCAGCGAACTGCTCTGAAAAGGTCTAGGTCAAACAACGACCGACAGAGGCTACAAGCTTTATTTCAGCGGGAGAAATGACAGCCACGAACATGGCGTTGGATTCTTGGTCCACAAAGACATTCTAGCCACTGTCATGGGCTGCCACCCCATCTCCAGTACACTCATTACCATCGATCTGAGAGCAGCCCCTTTCAATCACCATCATCCAGGTCTATGCCTCAACATCAGACTATGATGACAGCAAAGTGGAGGATTTTTATGAACATCTACAGGCTGTCCTTGACCAAGTGCCGAAGAAGGACATAGTTATAGTGCAAGGTGACTGGAATGCCAAGGTTGGCCAAGATGCACACCACACCTGGGGAGACACATGTGGACCTCACTGCAACACCAAGACAAATGACAGAGGTCTGAGACTCTTGGAGTTTGCCAGATACAACAATCTGATACTGCTTGGTCTCCACAAAATATCCAGATGGTGGACCTGGCACAGTCCCAGTGGGGAGCCTCACAACCAGGTTGACTACATCATGGTAAAGAAATGCTTCAGATCAAACATTGGCAGGATACACACTTTTCCAGGAGCAGACATCGGAGGTGACCTCGATCTCGGAGTGATGTCCTTCCGGCTCCACTTAAAGAGAGTAAACAAAGCAAAGTGCACCAGACTGAAGTTCGACCTGGACAAATTGCAAGACCCAGAGGTGGCAGAAATATTCCAACCCACAACTGGAGGGAAACTTGCACAACAGCTCATTTTGGGAGCTGATGAAGTAGATGTCAACACCATGACCACCACCTTCAACTCAGCTGTGAAAGATGCCGCCACTGAGATCCTTGGAAAGCACAGCCTAAAGAAGAAACCGTGGATCACACCTGAATCTTTGGATCTGTGTGGCAAAAAAGAGAGATGAAAAATTTAAAAAAACACCTCATAGGGAGCTGATACCTACCAAAAAATCAACAATGACATCCAAAAAGGCATGCGCACAGCAAATGAGAACTGGATAGAAGATCAATGCCAGGAAATAAACAACAGTCTGAACAAGAACAATAGCAAGAAGGCCTACCAGACTAGACTGTGAAGCGGCTGACAAGTGTTAAACAGCACAAGGTCTCCACAATCCAAAGCAAGACTGGCATATGCCTTACAGAAGAACAAGAAGTCTTGGATAGATGGACAGAGTACTGCTCTGACCTTGACAACCACACATCAAACGGAGACCCATCAGTTCTAGCATGTGCCCAGAACACAGAAGAGGAACATCCAACCATATTTCACTATAATTAGGTAGTCAAAAGCCATTTTTAAAAAATGATTTCCTCATCACAAAACTGACATAGATTTAAAGAGCTTTTCATTCTGAACACAGTGGTATATTTTTTTCCCCCATAGGACAAATAGGTAAAAAGTTATTAATGTTTGAAAATGCCGAATGTTGGTGTTTTTTTGGCAACGTTTTGGAATTGAAGAAATTGACAACTTTGGAGTCTCAAAGTGAAGCCAATATTGATACCAGAAAGCTGATTTTTGACAGGTAACCCCTTCATATGTTATACTCCAAGCCCAATTTTCTTCAGGCCTATCCCATGTAATGTTCAGCCGTTTTGGTGCTTCAAAGTTGGGAAATCATCAAATTCGCAGTGCGTGCCGGCAAAGTATAGGCCTACTGGTGTGCTACTACGCTCAGCACTCGTGTCGCAGAATAGGCCTACGAGTCGGCCTTGGCCGGAAAAAAACCCGAACACCGTTTGGGTACACTTTTCTACGGCAAAGCGCTCCGCGATACAGTAATGCACAAATTAATAAATACCCTAGTTTTATAAAGGAAAGTCTGCTCTTTATTTCTTGCTAAGTTTTAAACTTCTAGTTAAAATCAAACTTACATCAAAACCGCTTTATCCACTTTGTTCGGCTCGTAACAAAACTTTTACACACGAGAGCCCCACAATACCTATATGTAAATGAAGCTAAGTATCCGAACTTCTCATTGGTTCTTATTTTTAGGCCATCCAATGAAGTATCGCAAAGCGCTTAGACTTTGAAACGAGCCCCTCTCAGCAAACGACGCTGACAACCTTTTCCGCACCGCCATTCAGCGCTCGGATAGGGGCGTTTTCAAAAGCTGTTTTCTCGGAATCTTTCGCATAAACATGCATTAAAAACAACACAGATGTAAAGATAAAGCTTTCAATTTTTATTTGAATACAGCCACTGTTCGTTTTGATGCAGTTTTACATTAATAATAAGTGTTGAAAGTGAAGTGAAAACTGAGTCAAAACTGCCGACCGGACAAGAGCCAATGAAGGGCTTGGAGTACCTACTATACATAGCCATAATAACAATTGACAAATGTAGGATTATTATACTAGGTCTTCACAATAACAAATGGAGTTTATTATACTAGGTCTTCACAAAGACCAATGTGGGTTTATTATATTGATCTTCACAATAACAAACATAGGATTATTTTACTAGATCTCCAAAATAACAAATGTAGGTTCATAATACTAGGTCTTCACAATGACAAATACGAAGTTCATTATACTAGGTCTCAGTAATAATTGCACAAAGGTTTCTCTTTTACAGACTTACCTTGGTGTGTTATCTGTGACGGAGGGACTGACCAGGCGAGCGGTATCGTTGGGGGCTCTGGGGGCGGAAGTTTCGATGAACGCGTACCAGCCCTGGGCTGTGCCAAACGTGTGGTCATTGGTCGGCCCCGTGGCTGTAGTGCTTGTAGGTCCCTGTGTTCGAGTCCAGTTGAAATTGTCATCCGTGGCCTGCGTCCACTGGCAGAAACCACTCTCAAAGTTACAGTCATACTGGGTAGGTGAAGACGTGACGGCAGCCACTGTAGTGGAAGCTGGCGTTGTGCTGGGTGTGGTCTGTAAAGCTGGGTTGGCTTCTGGTGGAGTCACTGGAGGTATCAAATCATCACTGTCACAATACTGACTTGCAAAAGTCATCAATTCAAAGCCTTGAAAGTATTACTTGAATTTAAATGCAATTCTTAAACTTTGTGCCACACCAAAACTTTCTACTTCCAAGGATTAAAAGGAGAATTTCTTGAACTTCAAAACAAGCGAAAATAAATCAATACAAAACATATTAAAAATTTGAAAAAATATAATTTTACATAAAATAAAATAAAAACACTAAACTAAAATAATAATTGTGCAATAAACCCAACCAAATAAAGCAAAGGGATACAAAAGACAAAACCTACGTCCGCATGCACTGGAGGTGAAGGCCAGGTCGTCGATGGCGATGTCACCCAGGTAGTTATTTCCCACAGTGGCGGTGAAGGAAATCTGGTAGCCACTGCCCTGGCTGTTGATGGGGACCATGGCGTAGTACCACATGTCCTGGTGGTTACCAGACAGAGACCACAGCTTGCTAGTGGCGTTGCTAGGCAACGTCACCATGGAGACGTACAGCGTACCGATGCCTGCGCCGTACATGTGGTACCAGAAGTTCATGCACCGACTGCTGGTGGCGTCAAAAGTTTGGGACACCAAGTTGGCCTTGTAGCCCGGCAGCTGTGGTCTGCTGGCCTCGATGAACAGGTAGTGACCTACAGGGGAAAGATAAAGGACGTTTGAAGATACACACAATGACCAAGTAGCCACATCATACACACAAGGTCATCTAAGTGAACCATTTAAGGAGAACAGATAGGGGCCTAAGATAAAGGACGTTTGAAGAGACACACAATAAACAAGCAACCACATCATATAAACAAGGTAATCAAAGTGAACTATCTAAGGAGAACAGGTAGGGGCATGTATGTGCGGATGGCAGCAGGTTGTGAAAGAAAAAGGATACTGGACATTAGGAAACAAACACAACAAGCAAACTATAATAAACCTATCAAATTAAGAGAGAAGAAGACAGACACAAGACTAAAGAAGAGACACAAGTAAAAGAGTGTGTTGTTCCAGCAGTGAGACAAACAGTAGCTGCAATAAGACGTCTGGTTGAGGGAAAAGACAAGAGCTAACAACTGCATCCTGGATAAAATCCTGTTTAGATGCAAACCTCTGAGGGTTAAAGGATTGAAATAACATAGATCAATACCTGTGCCAGTGCCACTGGTGTGGTCCGCGCTGGGTCCAGTGTACTGACTGCTTGTCTGGCCTTGACCTATCAGCCAGTCAAAGTCATCACCGCTGTGTGCGTTGGTCCATGTGCACAGGCCGTTTTCAAAGTCACAACCACCTACATCAACACAACAATGTGGAATCTCCTATTCATATGTAAGTACCAACATGGGTACCACACAGGGCAGCTTCAGTTACATCCTCTGTCTGTGTGTGTGTGTGTGTGTGTGTGTGTCTGTGTGTGTGTGTGTGTGTGTGTGCATGTTTGTGTGTGTTTGTGCGTGCGATATGTCCTCACCTCCACCTTGACAGACGCCAGGAGTGAGAGAAAAATCGTCGATAGCAATGTCACCGGTGTAACCATTGCCTACGATGCCGTCGATGAGGATGGTAAAGTTGCTGCGGCTGTGTACCACACTCTCCGACACCAGCCACTGGTTGCCCTGAGAACGTAGTGGTCACAGTGTTTCAGTCATCACATTAACTACAAGCTGCACTGACCCCATGTCCCTACCCCACCCCTTGACCCTAGGGTCACCGCACAAACATGCAATCTGTTCTAATTCCAATGAGCTGCTGGCTTCTCAGATATATATCTACCCTCCCCCCTCTTTCCCCCCACATCGACACCTGACTAGTGACTGATCATAAAGCACACTGTATGCAATTTTTACACCATCTGCGCAACCACTCCATAGTTGACAGCAATAACTTCACTAAGGTAACAGCCACAGCTTAAAGGAAAGATGAAACTTGAAGGGTAAAGCCCATAAGACTCACAGGCTCCTTATGGAACTTGCAATATTTAACATGAAATGAGTGTCCAGAAGAAAAATAGAAGAAAATGTGGCATTAAAACGCAAAGTAATACCAATTTTAATCTTTCAATACTCTTGACCTCTGGCTCCAAATACACTCATGTACCATCAAATACACTCATGTACCATCAAATACACTCAAGTACCATCAAATACACTCAAGTACCATCAAATAAACTAAGCAAAAGTTGTATAATGCAAAAAACAAAACAAAAAAGCAGTGACCATGCGATAACCTTGACCTTTAGTGACCTTGACTTTGTGATGACCTTGACCTTCATGACACCTCTGATGCTCAAATATCGCCACGGATTATGGATTAAATATAGAGCAATTGCACCGTACAATGACCAATGTAGTTATAATTGTGTACATAGTACATTACATTACATTATTATTGCTTTAGGTCCAGCGGACTCTTCCGAGCCAAATCAGGACCGGACAACCCCCGATCCGCATAAAAGATCTGCCGAAACAACCCTAGTGGTAAAACCGAAAGCTCTCCACCAGCCAGTCACTTTACAATAAAGACATCCCACGCAGGGGACAGCTGAGGCTTCACCCCAACTTATCGAACCCCCGTTTACAAAAACAAAATAGAATGCAAACATCATTATAAATTATCAACAAAACACATACATATAAAATGCCTACATTGCTAAATAATAACATCATAGGAAGCCCTAGTGACCACCTGGCAGAAAGCGTCCAATATTCCCAAGCTGATCCAACAGACCTCATACACAAACAAGGAGTCTTGTCCCGGAAGAGTTTTCCAAAAAAAAGGTAGGAGACTGGTCTAGCGAAGAAGACGATAGTATAGCAGATTGATAGAAAAGAGCAGGAATGAGAAAGAGCAAATGAGAAAGACAGCGACAGTGGGAATTTAAAGCACTAAATTTCCAGAAAGTGGGGATACTATTTATACTGAAACCCCCGGCACCCCAACAGGGGAAGTACATAGTACATAGACTGATTGCTATCAATGGAGGTGAAGAAGAAGAAAACACTGGCCATGGACCTGATGTCTTTCAACATTGTATTTGACTAGTGTGCAATAGAGGGGTGGCAGACAGAGAGATCACAATTGTATCTAATGCTTTGATACTGTGTGTAAAAGACAGATCATTAATGGGAATGCTACTAGATTATGCTGGTCACCATAGCTCTTTCTACAGTTACCACAGATCATTAATGGGAATGCTACTAGATTATGCTGGTCACCATAGCTCTTTCTACAGTTACCACAGATCAATAATGGGAATGCTACTAGATTATGCTGGTCACCATAGCTCTTTCTACAGTTACCACAGATCAATAATGGGAATGCTACTAGATTATGCTGGTCACCATAGCTCTTTCTACAGTTACCACAGATCAATAATGGGAATGCTACTAGATTATGCTGGTCACCATAGCTCTTTCTACAGTTACCACAGATCAATAATGGGAATGCTACTTGATGATGCTGGTCACCATAGCTCTTTCTACAGTTACCACAGATCAATGATGGGAATGCTACTTGATGATACTGGTCACCATAGCTCTTTCTACAGTTACCACAGATCAATAATGGGAATGCTACTAGATTATGCTGGTCACCATAGCTCTTTCTACAGTTACCACAGATCAATAATGGGAATGCTACTTGATGATACTGGTCACCATAGCTCTTTCTACAGTTACCACAGATCAATGATGGGAATGCTACTTGATGATGCTGGTCACCATAGCTCTTTCTACAGTTACCACAGATCAATGATGGGAATGCTACTTGATGATACTGGTCACCATAGCTCTTTCTACAGTTACCACAGATCAATGATGGGAATGCTACTTGATGATGCTGGTCACCATAGCTCTTTCTACAGTTACCACAGATCAATGATGGGAATGCTACTAGATTATGCTGGTCACCATAGCTCTTTCTACAGTTACCACAGATCAATGATGGGAATGCTACTTGATGATACTGGTCACCATAGCTCTTTCTACAGTTACCACAGATCACTGATGGGAATGCTACTTGATGATGCTGGTCACCATAGCTCTTTCTACAGTTACCACAGATCAATGATGGGAATGCTACTTGATGATACTGGTCACCATAGCTCTTTCTACAGTTACCACAGATCAATGATGGGAATGCTACTTGATGATGCTGGTCACCATAGCTCTTTCTACAGTTACCACAGATCAATGATGGGAATGCTACTAGATTATGCTGGTCACCATAGCTCTTTCTACAGTTACCACAGATCACTGATGGGAATGCTACTTGATGATGCTGGTCACCATAGCTCTTTCTACAGTTACCACAGATCAATGATGGGAATGCTACTTGATGATGCTGGTAACCATAGCGTTTTCTACAGTTACCACAGATCAATGATGGGAATGCTACTTGATGATGCTGATCACCATAGCTCTTTCTACAGTTACCACAGATCAATGATGGGAATGCTACTAGATTATGCTGGTCACCATAGCTCTTTCTACAGTTACCACAGATCAATGATGGGAATGCTACTTGATGATGCTGATCACCATAGCTTTTTCTACAGTTACCACAGATCAATGATGGGAATGCTACTTGATGATGCTGGTCACCATAGCTCTTTCTACAGTTACCACAGATCAATGATGGGAATGCTACTTGATGATGCTGATCACCATAGCTTTTTCTACAGTTACCACAGATCAATGATGGGAATGCTACTTGATGATGCTGATCACCATAGCTCTTTCTACAATTACCACAGATCAATGATGGGAATGCTACTAGATTATGCTGGTCACCATAGCTCTTTCTACAGTTACCACAGATCAATGATGGGAATGCTACTTGATGATGCTGATCACCATAGCTCTTTCTACAATTACCACAGATCAATGATGGGAATGCTACTTGATGATGCTGGTCACCATAGCTCTTTCTACAATTACCACAGATCAATGATGGGAATGCTACTTGATGATGCTGATCACCATAGCTTTTTCTACAATTACCACAGATCAATGATGGGAATGCTACTTGATGATGCTGGTCACCATAGCTCTTTCTACAATTACCACAGATCAATGATGGGAATGCTACTTGATGATGCTGGTCACCATAGCTCTTTCTACAATTACCACAGATCAATGATGGGAATGCTACTTGATGATGCTGATCACCATAGCTTTTTCTACAGTTACCACAGATCAATGATGGGAATGCTACTTGATGATGCTGGTCACCATAGCTCTTTCTACAATTACCACAGATCAATGATGGGAATGCTACTTGATGATGCTGATCACCATAGCTTTTTCTACAGTTACCACAGATCAATGATGGGAATGCTACTTGATGATGCTGATCACCATAGCTTTTTCTACAGTTACCACAGATCAATAATGGGAATGCTACTTGATGATGCTGGTCACCATAGCTCTTTCTACAGTTACCACAGATCAATAATGGGAATGCTACTTGATGATGCTGGTCACCATAGCTCTTTCTACAGTTACCACAGATCAATGATGGGAATGCTACTTGATGATGCTGGTCACCATAGCTCTTTCTACAATTACCACAGATCAATGATGGGAATGCTACTTGATGATGCTGGTCACCATAGCTCTTTCTACAATTACCACAGATCAATGATGGGAATGCTACTTGATGATGCTGGTCACCATAGCTCTTTCTACAATTACCACAGATCAATGATGGGAATGCTACTTGATGATGCTGATCACCATAGCTTTTTCTACAGTTACCACAGATCAATGATGGGAATGCTACTTGATGATGCTGGTCACCATAGCTCTTTCTACAATTACCACAGATCAATGATGGGAATGCTACTTGATGATGCTGGTCACCATAGCTCTTTCTACAATTACCACAGATCAATGATGGGAATGCTACTTGATGATGCTGGTCACCATAGCTCTTTCTACAATTACCACAGATCAATGATGGGAATGCTACTTGATGATGCTGGTCACCATAGCTCTTTCTACAGTTACCACAGATCAATGATGGGAATGCTACTTGATGATGCTGATCACCATAGCTTTTTCTACAGTTACCACAGATCAATGATGGGAATGCTACTTGATGATGCTGGTCACCATAGCTCTTTCTACAATTACCACAGATCAATGATGGGAATGCTACTTGATGATGCTGATCACCATAGCTTTTTCTACAGTTACCACAGATCAATGATGGGAATGCTACTTGATGATGCTGATCACCATAGCTTTTTCTACAGTTACCACAGATCAATAATGGGAATGCTACTTGATGATGCTGGTCACCATAGCTCTTTCTACAGTTACCACAGATCAATAATGGGAATGCTACTTGATGATGCTGGTCACCATAGCTCTTTCTACAGTTACCACAGATCAATGATGGGAATGCTACTTGATGATGCTGGTCACCATAGCTCTTTCTACAGTTACCACAGATCAATGATGGGAATGCTACTTGATGATGCTGGTCACCATAGCTCTTTCTACAGTTACCACAGATCAATGATGGGAATGCTACTTGATGATGCTGGTCACCATAGCTCTTTCTACAGTTACCACAGATCAATGATGGGAATGCTACTTGATGATGCTGGTCACCATAGCTCTTTCTACAGTTACCACAGATCAATGATGGGAATGCTACTTGATGATGCTGATCACCATAGCTCTTTCTACAGTTACCACAGATCAATGATGGGAATGCTACTTGATGATGCTGGTCACCATAGCTCTTTCTACAGTTACCACAGATCAATGATGGGAATGCTACTTGATGATGCTGATCACCATAGCTTTTTCTACAGTTACCACAGATCAATGATGGGAATGCTACTTGATGATGCTGATCACCATAGCTCTTTCTACAGTTACCACAGATCAATGATGGGAATGCTACTAGATTATGCTGGTCACCATAGCTCTTTCTACAGTTACCACAGATCAATGATGGGAATGCTACTAGATTATGCTGGTCACCATAGCTCTTTCTACAGTTACCACAGATCAATGATGGGAATGCTACTTGATGATGCTGATCACCATAGCTCTTTCTACAATTACCACAGATCAATGATGGGAATGCTACTTGATGATGCTGGTCACCATAGCTCTTTCTACAATTACCACAGATCAATGATGGGAATGCTACTTGATGATGCTGATCACCATAGCTTTTTCTACAATTACCACAGATCAATGATGGGAATGCTACTTGATGATGCTGGTCACCATAGCTCTTTCTACAATTACCACAGATCAATGATGGGAATGCTACTTGATGATGCTGGTCACCATAGCTCTTTCTACAATTACCACAGATCAATGATGGGAATGCTACTTGATGATGCTGATCACCATAGCTTTTTCTACAGTTACCACAGATCAATGATGGGAATGCTACTTGATGATGCTGGTCACCATAGCTCTTTCTACAATTACCACAGATCAATGATGGGAATGCTACTTGATGATGCTGATCACCATAGCTTTTTCTACAGTTACCACAGATCAATGATGGGAATGCTACTTGATGATGCTGATCACCATAGCTTTTTCTACAGTTACCACAGATCAATAATGGGAATGCTACTTGATGATGCTGGTCACCATAGCTCTTTCTACAGTTACCACAGATCAATAATGGGAATGCTACTTGATGATGCTGGTCACCATAGCTCTTTCTACAGTTACCACAGATCAATGATGGGAATGCTACTTGATGATGCTGGTCACCATAGCTCTTTCTACAATTACCACAGATCAATGATGGGAATGCTACTTGATGATGCTGGTCACCATAGCTCTTTCTACAATTACCACAGATCAATGATGGGAATGCTACTTGATGATGCTGGTCACCATAGCTCTTTCTACAATTACCACAGATCAATGATGGGAATGCTACTTGATGATGCTGATCACCATAGCTTTTTCTACAGTTACCACAGATCAATGATGGGAATGCTACTTGATGATGCTGGTCACCATAGCTCTTTCTACAATTACCACAGATCAATGATGGGAATGCTACTTGATGATGCTGGTCACCATAGCTCTTTCTACAATTACCACAGATCAATGATGGGAATGCTACTTGATGATGCTGGTCACCATAGCTCTTTCTACAATTACCACAGATCAATGATGGGAATGCTACTTGATGATGCTGATCACCATAGCTTTTTCTACAGTTACCACAGATCAATGATGGGAATGCTACTTGATGATGCTGGTCACCATAGCTCTTTCTACAATTACCACAGATCAATGATGGGAATGCTACTTGATGATGCTGATCACCATAGCTTTTTCTACAGTTACCACAGATCAATGATGGGAATGCTACTTGATGATGCTGATCACCATAGCTTTTTCTACAGTTACCACAGATCAATAATGGGAATGCTACTTGATGATGCTGGTCACCATAGCTCTTTCTACAGTTACCACAGATCAATAATGGGAATGCTACTTGATGATGCTGGTCACCATAGCTCTTTCTACAGTTACCACAGATCAATGATGGGAATGCTACTTGATGATGCTGGTCACCATAGCTCTTTCTACAGTTACCACAGATCAATGATGGGAATGCTACTTGATGATGCTGGTCACCATAGCTCTTTCTACAGTTACCACAGATCAATGATGGGAATGCTACTTGATGATGCTGATCACCATAGCTCTTTCTACAGTTACCACAGATCAATGATGGGAATGCTACTTGATGATGCTGGTCACCATAGCTCTTTCTACAGTTACCACAGATCAATGATGGGAATGCTACTTGATGATGCTGATCACCATAGCTTTTTCTACAGTTACCACAGATCAATAATGGGAATGCTACTTGATGATGCTGATCACCATAGCTTTTTCTACAGTTACCACAGATCAATAATGGGAATGCTACTTGATGATGCTGGTCACCATAGCTCTTTCTACAGTTACCACAGATCAATGATGGGAATGCTACTTGATGATGCTGATCACCATAGCTTTTTCTACAGTTACCACAGATCAATGATGGGAATGCTACTTGATGATGCTGATCACCATAGCTTTTTCTACAGTTACCACAGATCAATGATGGGAATGCTACTTGATGATGCTGGTCACCATAGCTCTTTCTACAGTTACCACAGATCAATGATGGGAATGCTACTTGATGATGCTGGTCACCATAGCTCTTTCTACAGTTACCACAGATCAATGATGGGAATGCTACTTGATGATGCTGATCACCATAGCTTTTTCTACAGTTACCACAGATCAATGATGGGAATGCTACTTGATGATGCTGATCACCATAGCTTTTTCTACAGTTACCACAGATCAATGATGGGAATGCTACTTGATGATACTGGTCACCATAGCTCTTTCTACAGTTACCACAGATCAATGATGGGAATGCTACTTGATGATACTGGTCACCATAGCTCTTTCTACAGTTACCACAGATCAATGATGGGAATGCTACTTGATGATGCTGATCACCATAGCTCTTTCTACAGTTACCATGTCACAACCTTCACTCCTATCCCGTACAACACAACACTAACTCTCAACAGCAAGTCTGTACCTGGTTACCGGACTGTTGGTAAAGTAGAGCTAGAACCGTTGGTGATGCTGAGCTGCTGGTGTAGACCCTCAGGCTGCCGATGGTGGCTCCATACATGTGGTAGTAGAACTTCACACAGGAGCTGGTGGTGGCAGGGAACACTGGGCTGGACAGTCGAGCGCGGTCGTTTGGAACCCTCGGGGCGCTGGTTTCGATGTACAAATAGTGGCCTGCAACAGTGATGTCAGTGATGTCAGTGATGTCAGTGATGTCAGTCATGTAAGTGATGTCAGTGATGTCAGTGATGTCAGTCATGTCAGTGATGTCAGTCATGTCAGTCATGTCAGTCATGTCAGTAATGTCAGTGATGTCAGTGATGTCAGTCATGTCAGTCATGTCAGTGATGTCAGTCATGTCAGTCATGCCTTCAATGGGAAAACATCAAATAAGGAACACAAACTGATGGACGGTTCATTGCTTCTTTTCCTCAGTACATTGCAACATCATCAACTTTGGCATGATCTCATCCTCATCATCATCTTTTCATCATTATCATACTTGATCTGTGGGTTCGGGCAAATAGAATAGACCCAACGTTTCCCGGCGTGTCGTAAGAGGCGACTAACAGGGGTGATGTTAGCACGGCATCACTGGGCGAAAGTCTTCTACACAGAAGTCACCGGCCAGGGCGGAGGAACCTCACGTTACTACAGGTTCAACGACCACGTGCTCAGGGCCAAGGCGAGCCACACTGTATTCGTGGATTTCGGCTGTGGCCAACAGCCTGGAGAGGATTGGGCCCTGCCAGGTCTTTTTTGCCCAAGACACACTACATGATGACACAATCCACTAATTCCATACCGGATCGGTCGTCGCCCGGGCCGTCACCCGGCACAAGGACCGCGCCTTCCGTTGGCCACCAGGACGGAGGTGTTAAGTATGCTACTGATGGACAATATAGCAAGATCCGCACGAGAAACAACATCGTCATAGGAACCTGGAACGTCAGGACCCTAACTGCGGAAGGAAAATTAGAAGAACTGGCCCACGAGCTGGACCACTATCGATGGAACGTTCTAGGTATCAGCGAACTGCGCTGGAAAGGCCTAGGTGAAACAACGACTGACAAAGGCCACAAGCTCTATTTCAGCGGTAGAGATGACAGGCACGAACACGGCGTTGGATTCTTGGTCCACAAGAACATTCTAGCCACTGTCATGGGTTGCCGCCCAGTCTCCAGTAGACTCATTACCATCCGTCTGAGAGCAACCCCTTTCAACATTACCATCATCCAGGCCTATGCCCCAACATCAGACTATGAAGACAGCGAAGTGGAGGATTTTTATGAAAATATACAGGCGGTCCTTGACCAAGTGCCGAAGAAGGACATAGTCATAGTGCAAGGCGACTGGAATGCCAAGGTTGGCCAAGATGCGCACCGCAACTGGGGAGACACATGCGGACCCCACTGCAACAACGAGACAAATGACAGGGGTCTGAGGCTATTGGAGTTTGCCAGATACAACAATCTGGTACTGGCAAACACGCTTGGTCTCCACAAAAAATCCAGACGATGGACATGGCACAGTCCCGGCGGGGAACATCACAACCAGATCGACTACATCATGGTCAAGAAACGCTTCAGATCAAGCATCAACATTGGCAGGACACGCACTTTTCCAGGAGCAGACATTGGAAGTGACCACGATCTCGTGATGATGTCTTTCCGGCTCCATTTGAAGAGAGTAAATACAGCAAAGTGCACTAGGCTGAAGTTCGACCTGGACAAACTGCAAGACCCGGAGGTGGCAAAAATATTTCAGGCCACAATTGGAGGGAAATTTGCACCACTGCTTATTTTGGGGGCAGGCGAAGTAGATGTCAACACCATGACCAATACCTTCAACTCAGCTGTAACAGATGCCGCCACTGAGATCCTTGGCAAGCACCGACCAAAGAAGAAGCCGTGGATCACACCTGAACTTTTGGATCTGTGTGATAAACGAAGAGAGTTAAAAAAGAAAAAGAACACCTCACAGGGAGCTGATGTCTACCGAAAAATCAACAATGACATCCGAAAAGGCATGCGCACAGCAAAGGAGAACTGGATAGAAGATCAATGCCAGGAAATAGAGAACAATCTGAACAAGAACAACAGCAAGAAGGCCTACCAGACTGTGAAGCGGCTGACAAGTGTTAAACAGCCCAAAGTCTCCACTATCCAAAGCAAGTCTGGCATTTGCCTTACAGAAGAACAAGAAGTCTTGGACAGATGGACAGAGTACTGCTCTGACCTTTACAACCATACACCAAATGGAGACCCATCAGTTCTAGCATGTCCCGAGAGCAGAGAAGAAGAAGAAATCCTCCCAATTCTCCGGGAAGAAGTTGAGGCAGCAGTGCAATCGCTGAAGAAAGGGAAGTCAGCGGGAGTGGACAACATACCAGCGGAACTGCTACAAGCAGGAGGAGAAGCGATGACTGATGCTCTCACCACTATCTGTAACAAGATCTGGCAGAGTGGGGAATGGCCTACACCATGGACCCAGTCGCTTGTCATCACTCTTCCTAAAAAAGGTAACCTTCAGGAGTGTGAAAATTACCGCACCATCAGCCTCATCAGCCATCCCAGCAAGGTCCTCCTGAAAATAATACTCAACAGGTTGAAACCACAAGCTGAACAAATCATAGCTGAAGAACAAGCAGGATTCATGGCAGGGCGAAGTACCACTGAACAGATTTTCAACCTCAGAATAATCTGTGAGAAATACCTACAGCACCAACAACATCTATATCATGTGTTCATAGACTTCAAGAAGGCATTTGACCGAGTCTGGCATGCAGCTCTATGGGCAACCATGAAAGTGTACAACATCAGCCCTAAAATCATAGAAGTCATCAAAAGCCTGTATGACAAGGCTACCAGTGCAGTCCTCCATAACAGCGTCATCGGGAACTGGTTCAGAACAACAATCGGTGTGCGTCAAGGATGCCTACTCTCTCCAACACTCTTCAACATCTTCCTAGAGCGCATCATGTCAGATGCTCTTGCAGATCACGAAGGCACAGTCAGCATAGGGGGCAGAGCAATCTCCAATCTTCGTTTTGCGGATGATATTGATGGATTGGCTGGAGAGGAACAAGAACTTGAACAGCTTGTACAGAAGCTTGACACCACCTCCAGAGCTTATGGAATGGAAATAAGTGCAGAGAAGACCAAAATGATGACCAACAACACCAATGGCATCAACACGGACATCAAAGTACAAGGCCAATCCCTCAACACAGTGCACAGCTTCAAATATTTAGGAGCCATTGTGTCAGACAATGGGTCTCGACAGGAAGTCCTCTCCAGGATCGCACAAACAACTGCTGCCCTGACAAGGTTGAAGCCCATTTGGAAAGACAGAACCATCAGTCTACATTCCAAAGTAAGACTGCTGCGATCTCTGGTCATCTCCATCTTCCTATATGCTTGCGAAGCATGGACCCTCACAGCAGATCTCCAACGAAGAATACAAAGCATGGAGATGAGGTGCTACAGAAGACTTCTGTGCATTTCCTATACCCAACACATCACCAACGTTGAAGTCCGACAGACCATCACACAAGCCATTGGACAACACGATGACCTGCTCACAGTGGTGAAGAAACGGAAACTCCGATGGTATGGCCACGTCACCAGATCATCAGGCCTTGCAAAGACCATTCTGCAAGGCACAGTGCAAGGAGGTAGAAGAAGGGGGAGACCGAAAAAGAGGTGGGAGGACAACATTCGAGAATGGACTGGTTTGACACTGAGCGAAGCCATGAGGGCTGCTGAGGACAGAGAAAGATGGAGTATGCTGGTTAAGCGATCATCTGTGGTGCCCCTACGACCTTCGGGTTATGGGACAGGATAGGATAGGGATAGGATCAAAATACACAAGCGGACACAATGGTTAAAGCCTTAGCTGCTGTGACGTAGGCCTGTCTTCAAGGAGTAAACAATCTGTACACAAAAAGAATACCTACCAGTGGGCGTGCCAGTGGTGTGGTCGCTGGAGGGACCGGTGGAGGCAGACGGGGTGGCTCCAGACTTCCAGTTCCAGTCAAAGTTATCACCATTGAGATTCTTGAAACCACACAGTGCTTGGTCCTCAAAGCTGCATGACGACGCTATAGAAACACCAAGGAATATAAATGTTGCTATAGAAACACCAAGGAATATAAATGTTGCTATAGAAACACCAAGGAATATAAATGTTGCTATAGAAACACCAAGGAATATAAATGTTGCTATAGAAACACCAAGGAATATAAATGTTGCTATAGAAACACCAAGGAATATAAATGTTGCTATAGAAACACCAATGGAATATAAATGTTGCTATAGAAACACCAATGGAATATAAATGTTGCTATAGAAACACCAAGGAATATAAATGTTGCTATAGAAACACCAATGGAATATAAATGTTGCTATAGAAACACCAATGGAATATAAATGTTGCTATAGAAACACCAAGGAATATAAATGTTGCTATAGAAACACCAAGGAATATAAATGTTGCTATAGAAACACCTAGGAATATAAATGTTGCTATAGAAACACCAATGGAATATAAATGTTGCTATAGAAATACCAAAGAATATAAATGTTGCTATAGAAACACCAAAGAATATGAATGCTGCTATAGAAACACCAAAGAATATGAATGTTGCTATAGAAACACCAAGGAATATAAATGTTACTACAGAAACACCAATGGAATATAAATGTTGCTATAGAAACACCAATGGAATATAAATGTTGCTATAGAAACACCAAAGAATATGAATGCTGCTATAGAAACACCAAAGAATATGAATGTTGCTATAGAAACACCAAGGAATATAAATGTTACTACAGAAACACCAATGGAATATAAATGTTGCTATAGAAACACCAATGGAATATAAATGTTGCTATAGAAACACCAAAGAATATGAATGCTGCTATAGAAACACCAAAGAATATGAATGTTGCTATAGAAACACCAAGGAATATAAATGTTACTACAGAAACACCAATGGAATATAAATGTTGCTATAGAAACACCAATGGAATATAAATGTTGCTATAGAAACACCAAAGAATATGAATGCTGCTATAGAAACACCAAAGAATATGAATGTTGCTACAGAAACACCAAGGAATATAAATGTTACTACAGAAACACCAAGGAATATAAATGTTGCTATAGAAACACCAAAGAATATGAATGCTGCTATAGAAACACCAAAGAATATGAATGTTGCTATAGAAACACCAAAGAATATGAATGTTGCTATAGAAACACCAAGGAATATGAATGTTGCTATAGAAACACCAAAGAATATGAATGTTGCTATAGAAACACCAAAGAATATGAATGTTGCTATAGAAACACCAAAGAATATGAATGCTGCTATAGAAACACCAAACACAGCATAGAATATCAATAATGAACACTAATTAATTGTTACAATAGGAACACCGTAAACAGCACAGAATATAAATAATGAACAATAATTAATTTTTGCTATAGGAACACGACAAACAGCACAAAATATTAAAAAAGAACAATAATTAATTGTTGCGTGAACGTTTAGAGAACCACAAAAGTGTATCATGTCAATGTATGAACTGTTGTCTGA